>JAVIAB010000047.1:69043620-69321120 GCA_032433765.1 Megaustenia siamemsis | reverse complement strand
AGCTAATTGCTCATCTACGATACTATTCCCCCCCCCCCCCCACCTTCACAAACCTGTGAGTCACTTACTTTCAAGTAAGAACTGCTTATTCTTCCACATAACTTTATTATATAATCTTTGTTTCTTTTTTTCATTAAACACTTCAGCATGTGTATTATTCTTCTACGATATAGTAATTACAATTAAAAGAACGTGTATCTTAATAAGTAGCAATGTTACAAACGTAATATTTCTCACCAGAAATGCGATTTTTTTGTTATTAATGTTTCTTTTTATAAGCGTAGAGCTGAATCGATAACTTGTTAGGGCCCGAACGAGGAGAGCGTGGGTTAGAACCCCGGTAAGAGTGGGTCAAGGGTTTCTTTCTATCGGGGGTAAAATAAAAACACAAACCCCGAACACATCACGGCAACTGCACAGGACAAGTGGCCTTTATTTTCCGGCCCTATAAGACCCCCCACCCCCCCCCCACCCCCCCAGCAGACCCCAGAAATGGGAAAGTATAAAGATAGCCTTCCCCCCCCCTCCTTCCCCCATAAGCTTTTTGGTCATTTTCAGTTCCGGTTTCACTGCTTGTGGTCCCATAAGCCATGGACTGTTATTTGACTGCAGCAGTTAAGTAATCAATATGATCTTGTATTTGTCTAGTGTTCTTCGCTACTTATGAAGGCTTCGAAACTGTAACGTTTAGTTATTTCGTTTTGCTCTTATTTTGTAAAGCTGTTAAATACACAGATTTTACATGCAATAGTATGTGCGTTCAACCTTTTTTTTTTTTTTTTTTTTTTTTGCTTTACAGGAAATATAACAACTAATTTTGCTTTATAGGAAAAATAACAAATAATTTTTGCTTCACATGAAATATAACAATAAATTTTTGCCTTACCTAAAATTTAACAACTAATTTTTTTTCAACACACTTGTGATGTAGTTTTTTTTTTTTAATTTCAGCCCGGTATTACGCTTGCTTGCATTCGTCCGGTGACTAAAAGAGTACACCTCTTCATCATCCGCCCTTAAAAGGACGTTAAGTAGGCGTGCCTGCGTTGTGTTGTGGTTTGAAGTATAACTGTGATATTTGCGCCATTCGGCCCACACATCCTACTTCAGCACGACATTTTTTAGAACCGGGTTGTCTTCCCTCTTCGATCCGTACTCGCTTGGCCAGGCTAGACAAGTTAGTCTGTTAGTAGAGGCACCACGAAGAAGTGGATCAGGGTCTGGATAGTTCTGGTTCACCGATACTGGCGCAAACCATCAGCAGTGGGTCGCTGACAATTTCCAGCTCTGGTGCTGTGAGGCGCGCCTTCACCTCCAGTTTGTTATAAAAAACACATCGTTGATATTTTGACTTGCAAGTGCAAGTTTTCGACTTCTTGAGTGTTGTAGAAGCACATCTTCGAATTTTTTTGTATAATTATAAAAGCGCATCTTCAATTTTTTGTACTAATATAAAAGCACATCTTCAAGCTTTTTTTCTATTTTAAAAGCACATCTTCAAGTTTTTATTTTACTATTATAAAAGCACATCTTCAAGTTTTTATTTTACTATTGTAAAAGCACATCTTCAAGTTTTTATTTTACTATTATAAAAGCACATCTTCAAGTTTTTATTTTACTATTATAAAATCACATCTTCAAGTTTTTATTTTACTATTATAAAAGCACATCTTCAAGTTTTTATTTTACTATTATAAAAGCACATCTTCAAGTTTTTTTACTATTATAAAAGCACGTTTTTAAGTTTCTTTTTTACTATTATAAAAGCACATCTTCAAGTTTTTATTTTACTATTATAAAAGCACATCTTCAAGTTTTTATTTTACTATTATAAAAGCACGTTTTCAAGTTTCTTTTTTACTATTATAAAAGTATGTTTTAGACTTTATGACTTATAAATGAATGTTTTCCGCTTTCTAGCTGTTATTTAAAAAAAGAGTGGTTTATTAACCGCCTGTTTCAAGAAATGGTTGCTTGTTATTTTTAAAATGCATATCATGTTGGAAGTTACCTTGCTATTGTAAAGGGAGGTTGGGATTTGAGGTAATTTTGAAAGCACTGTTTTAGGCCCCAATTACATCGATTCTGCTTGATACTTTTCTTTTATATCGTCTGGGGTGTCTATATAAAGTTCTAATACTCGCTCTTACCGACAATTTGCAATCTTTGTTGTCGCTTACTGTTGTTCGTAGGTCTCTGCACTACTTCTATCTGCTTGTTTTCCTTTGTATATTATGGATACACTAGGCATCTTCTCCTGGTAGACAAACCATTTTATTCTTCCTCTGTATGCAATTTCTGATTAGTTAGGCTTCGATTATTTCCCTTTTATGGTCTCATTATTCAGTATTTAGTAAGAAAGCAGAAGTAATGGTTATATTGAAGAAACAATCACCACCATCATGCAGCGTACAAATAAATGAGACAAATCTGAAACAAGTGCAACGTTTCAAATACTTGGGCACAATAACAACATCTGATGGGAGATGCACCACAGAAATAAAAAGGAGAATAGCTCAGGCCAAAATAGCATTTCAGAAAATGAAAAATGTCTTATGCAACGAATCTCTAAAAATGAGGAAGAGAGTTCATCGGTGCTATATAGAACCAATTCTGACCTATGGAAGCGAATCATGGACAGTAGACAAACAAATGAACGGACGATTAGAAGCCACAGAGATGGCATTTCTCAGAAGAATGTTGAAAGTTTCCTGGACAGCTAAAAATACCAATGAGAAAGTTCTCAAAGAGGCCAACACAAAAAGGGAGCTCTTAAAAAACATTAGAAAGAAGCTATCAACATTTTTCGGGCACATCATGAGAAGAGGAAAGTTGGAATACTTGGTTACAACTGGCAAAATAAAAGGAAAGAGAGATCGCGGACGACAAAGAGAGAAAATACTGGATAGCTTGGTGTCATGGCATGGAAAACAGTCAACAACAGAACTGATACGATGCACTGTAGATAGAAGATTGTGGAGGGACATGATCACCTACGCAAACCGGTATGGCACAAGATGATGGTCTCATTTCTGAATTTGTCTTTTCTGATTACTCCAGGTGATTCGTCCCCCCTCTCCGCAAAAATAAAAATAAAATTAATTAATTAAAAAAACCATTCCTGTGATCACCAATTTCTGCGTTTGATTTGTCGTGAAAGACAACGTTCAACATAGTGTGGGGTTGTGTGGCACCGTGAATGACACCGGTCAGCCATATTGTAGTGCTGTGTGGCACTGCGAATGACAGCGTTCAGCAAATTGTAGTGTTTTCGGACGCTGTGGACGACAACGTTCAGCATTTTGTTGTGTTTTCGGGCGCTGTGAACGACAATGTTCAGCCTAGTGTATTGTTGTGTGGTGCCGAGAATGACAAGGTTCAGCATACTGTAATGCTGTGTGGCACTGTGAAAGACACCGGTCAGCATACTGTAGTGCTGTGTGGCACTGTGAAAGACACCGGTCAGCATATTGTAGTGTTGTGTGGCACCGTGAATGACAATGTTCAACATATTGTAGGGTTGTGCGGCACCGTGAATGACAACGTTCAACATATTGTAGGGTTGTGTGGCACCGTGAATGACAACGTTCAACATATTGTAGGGTTGTGTGCACCGTGAATGACAACGTTCAACATATTGTAGGGTTGTGTGGCACCGTGAATGACAACGTTCAACATATCGTAGGGTTGTGTGTTTCCGGGAATGACAACGTTCAACATATTGTAGTGCTGTGTGGCACTGTGAAAGACACCGGTCAGAATATTGTAGTGTTGTGTGGCACCGTGAATGACAACGTTCAACATATTGTAGGGTTGTGTGGTTCCGGGAATGACAGCGTTCAACATATTGTAGTGTTGTGTGGCGCTGTGAACGACAACGTTCAGCATAGTATAGTGTTGTGTGGTGCTGTGAATGACAAGGTTCAGCATACTGTAGTGCTGTGCGGCGTGGTGAATGGCACCGTTCAGCATATTGTAGTGTTGTCGGGCACTGTGAATGACACCGTTCCGCTTAATGTAGTGTTGTGTGGCACCGTGAATGACAAGGTTCAGCATACTGTAGTGATGTGTGGCTCCGTGAATGACAACGATCCGCTTATTGTAATGTTGTGTGGCGCCATGAATGACACTGTTCAGCATATTGTAATGTTGTGTGGCTCCGAGAACGACAACGTTCAGCATGTTGTAGTGTTATGTGGCGCCTTGAATGATTTGTATTTGCTGTTTCTGTATGCTGATAAAACAGTTTAGTGTTGTTGACATAGTGACTAAATGCCTTAATATTATGTTTGCCTTTAAGGCATCTCATGCATATTTTTATCGTCTTTACCATAATGGGAGTTTCTCTCCTTCTTCTTTCCTTCCTCATTTGTCGTACAGCGTCGAGGAGAAATATAATTCGCGGTCTTTTGATCTTCTGTTGGTCTCTGCTCCTGTTATGTTTCATTGTGTTTCTAAATCTCCATCAATCCATCTTTTTCGTGGTCGGCCCTTGATTCTGGTGTTCTCGCAATGTTTATTAAAAGTTTATTGTTTTGTGTTTTTATCTGTTTGTTTTATCACATGGCTAAACCATTTTATCTGTTGTTTCCTTGTGTATTCTATGGTGAGAATTATTCCCAGCTTTTCTTTCATTTCTTCATTTCTGGTCTTATCTCTCAGGCTGTTTCCTGTCGATCGTCTAACGGCTCTTTTCTTGGTAGTGGTTATTTTTTTTTTCTTGAGTTTAGAGTCTAGGTCTGACATTTATAGCACCAAGTTTGAATGAAGATTCTGTTGCAAATTGCTCGTTTTGCCTCTAGAGTTATATCTTTGTTGGTAATAGCTGTCTGATGATTTGACAAGCAACGTTGCATCCTCAGTCTATTTCTGCTGTTTGTGAATTGTCGTTTGTCACTAGACTTCCAAGATATGTCTCCACTTGTTTTAGTTTACTGCCGTCTATCACATAGTTCATGTTCTGTGTCTCTTTTGCGATATTCTTGACTTCTGTTTTGTTGATGTTGATTATCATAGTGTATTGAGTGCCTGTGCACTTACGTCTATTTAAGTGTTCTTGTGCATCTTTTATTTGTCCATGCATTAGTGCCTGATCGTCTGCAAATAATAGCTCGTTAATCTCTTCTGTCTCTGATCGGTTGGCTAACTTACATATGTATGTTCTAAACAAAAGCGGCTATAGTTTGCATCCCTGTCCTGTTTCTGATCATATTTCGAAATGATCTGTGTAACCTGCTGCTGTTCTGACTGTGCAGCTGCTGTTGATGTGGAGGTTTTTAATTAAGTTGGTCAGAATTTGGTTTACTCTGTTTATTGTTAGTGAAAAATAAAAGTAAAGAGTCCTGTCACGCCAAGTGGCTTATAGGGAATATGATGTTAGTGACCATACATTTTTCAGACCTTTGGCAGATGATGTTTGGGGCAATGTAGTCGGTAAAACCCAGGGGGGGGGTGGAGCTTTATTTTCCCATTAAAAAAATTCGGTACCTATTTAAGGCTGGGTGAACTCGGAACCTGTCGATCAGGATCGAACCCGACACTTGTCCTTTGTAGTCCACGTCGCTAACCACTGAGCTAAAGCGGCTGCCTATGTTGTTAGTATCTCCCATAATTGTTTTCTGTTTACTCTGTGAAATGCTTTTTTCCTGGTCAATGAAAGCTATGTACACATTTTATTTTGTTCTGTTGTCTTTTCTGCTGGCTGTTTTAAGATAAACAGTGCGTCACTTTAAACTAATTTTTTTTTTTGTGGAAACGCCACTTGAGAATCGCTGATCTGTAGTTCTATAATTTGACTGAGTCTTTTTTCCCACAATCTTAACGTATAACTTTTCCACATGGCTGAGAAGGGAGTTACCTCTATATTTATCTCTCTTGCTACCTTTCTTTTTCCATTTCGTACGATAATTGCCTGTTGCCATATTATTTGAGTTTTCCTGTGTCTAGATGTTTTAATGTCCACTTCAGAAAGAAAGAAAGAAAGAAAGAAAGAAAGAAAGAAAGAAAGAAAGAATGAAAGCAAGAAAGAAAGAAAGAAAGATTTATAATAGCAAAATATATTCAAGAACCGTTACAACCTTCTTGTTATTAAGCAGTTTACGTGGGTTCTATCGACCTCTTGTCGTCTCCTGTGTCTATATTTATCAGTGACTTAACCCATTAGTGTTGAAACAGCATGTACCTGTACGTCGTCACAGGCTGTGATCTAGATAGTGCGAAATGCGTTGCAGTTTAGCCTGACAGGTGAAAGGCTTCAAATGTTAACTCTGTACCCGAAATGTTACGTAAACACGGAATTTATCTGCTTGCTGTCAGGGGTGTATGTACAAATGTTTTCTTTTGTCTTTAAACACTGGAAATAATCCTACCGGAATTCTAGACACTTTGTCTTTCAACGAGTGTATAAGAACACACATTTCCAACAGATTACCCGATTCATGGTAGATTGACAAATAAAGTTTGTTCTCCGTTAGGAATCTAAAATAGAACATGTAGCCAAATTTGTCAAACATCATTGAGTGTGTGACTGCCATACATGCATGTTGAAGTCTGTTATTTCAGGTACATCAGGTCAAGACCCATAGCTTGCACCAAAGATATTCGTTTGGAGACCACCCAGGTAAAACAAAAGCCAAATAGGGGAAACAAACTTATAAGGAACATCCTGATATCTATAGCAGAAAGTATTCAAAAATGAAGGACAACTTGACACAAGCCCAGGTATGAAATGCTCGCGAGTTTTGTAAATGCTGTATTTTAGGAGAGTCATCTTTGACTGCAAACTATTGCTCATTAGCATGTGGTCATAGCTTTTTTAAACAATACCCAATGAATATGTGCCCAGGACGGGTGCTCTTGATCGCGAAGAGGTGCAGAGCACTGTGCAGTGCACAACTCGATAAGCGAGCGAAGCTATTTATAAACTGTTACCTAAACATATATAAACCAACTTTTGAGAAAGTATTCCTTATAAGAGTTCTGCGGAGTGTTTTGCATCCATATTTATCTAATCATTGAGTTTCTTTGAAAGTCTTAATACAGACCTCCATCGTGATACATTCTCCAACAGCTTTTCGTAAGAATATCCTGATTTGCTTTGCATTCTATATAGGGATATTTGTGTAAGTTGGAGAACTATCTGGGTGGTTGCATTGTGAACCATCGTCATACAATAACCACGTTGAAACATAAATATCACGTTTTGTAGACCCTTCTTTGTAGACCAGCTCTTTGAATGTTGGAAAGTGTCGAGGTATAATTTGCCCATTTTTTTTTAAACATAAATTCCAGAGATTAAGGCATTTGAAACAAAAAAGACACCGAAAACAACAAACTATGTAGTTTACAATTTAAGGATAGTGCAGTAGGCTGCAATGATTGCATTTAGTGTGTCCCTAAAATAGCAGATGATGCAATACTACATACAAGTATTGAAATTCAATGATTTATTCCTTGGTTTTAAACTTATGGGGAGCCGCGATAGCTCAGTGGTTAGTGAACTGGACTACAAAGGACAGGGGGTAGGGTTCGATCCCCACCGACGGCTTCCCGGTTCACCCAGTCTTAAATGGGTACCGGATATTTTTCTGGGAAAGTAAAGCGGCACGGGCGTAATACCGACCACATTACCCCAAAAATCATGTCTGTAAAATGTATGGTCACTAACACCATATTCCCTATACACCACTTGGCGCGACGGGGGCTCTTTACTTTTACTTACTTTAAACTTATGGCCACCGGTTTATATCTATCGAATAGTCTGTGATAATTTATAAATTGTAGCAATATGGTACAATGTGCTACATCCTGTGTAGCAATGTGGTCCAATGTGCTACATCCTGTATAGCAATGTGGTACAATGTGCTACATTTTGTGTAGCAATGTTGTACAATGTGCTACATCCTGTATAGCAATGTGGTACAATGTGCTACATTTTGTGTAGCAATGTGGTACAATGTGCTACATCCTGTATAGCAATGTGGTACAATGTGCTACATTTTGTGTAGCAATGAGGTATCTTCTTCACTTTTCAACTGAGGATGACAGGATCACGATCTGGAGAGCAAGAGTATGAAATGTCAATTACTCATCGACGGAAATAAATATGAATATCACCGAAGACAAATTGTTGCGTGTGCAGCGAGGGACCCATTTGCAGACAACTGCCAGGGAAAATTGGATTAACACGCAAAATCCAGTTTCTAATTTCTAGGAACTTCGCGAAAGGTGAAAGCTGGCGAACGCAAACGAACAAATGAATATATAAAAAAATTGCCCCATTATGAAAAATTAACGTTAATTTTCTTGCACTGATAATAATGTGGTTTAACTCGTCAAAAATGTAGATAGTATAGCACTGAAGATTTAATCTTCAGCTCTATTCAGTCATCTAAATTTATCAACATGTTTTATCAACATAAACTATGAAGACTTCAAGACTACAAAAACATTGGACACAAATTCATGTTGATAAGAAAGATAAAATATATCCAATTTTCCAGCAACAAAAGAATGTTATTTTTGTTGATACAGTATTGGCAAACCGCATATGAGATAGTAACATCTAAACAAGATAAGGATAAGTTACGAGCTTTATACATTTCATTACTGACAGCTAAATCGGTATCAGTGTGTACTATTTTTTAAAGTAGTTGGTCTTGTATATTTCTTGTGCATTGACGGCTGTAAGTGACGTAGGCAGGATAGGTGCAAAGTCGAAATAAAAAAAAAAATTGAAACCTAATTTAAAAAAAAGCAAATAATTAAATAGAAAAGACTATATACAGACCGATATGAGGTCAAGGTTGTGTCAAGGAGAAGAAAAAGTATGATCATTTTAGGGATCCATACACGTATACGGTCCCGCGTCCACACAAACACTCACACTTTAATGTGCTAGCACTGGGATGGGAGAGAAAGTGTGGTGTTGAGCACATTTTTATTCTGAAAACCAAAATATTCTCTTCTGCTTCTTCGATCATGAAGTTAAAATATAATGAGTGGAGTGGTGTATGGGGTCGAGATGGGTGTAGTGTACTTGGAATGTATATAAATTAGTTCAGGAGAGATAGAGAGAGAGAGAGAGAGAGTGAGGATGCTGGACAGATTTAGAAAGAAACCCCTCCCAAAAAATATTAATAAAAAGTAGTAAAATAATTTGATTAACAGATAGAGGAGGGTAGTAATGACAGACAAAGAGAGCTCAATAAAGATTTGAGAAGAGAGGAGGAGGAGAGACAATTAGGATCTATCTATCTTTCGTTCGCCCGAAGTATTGTCTTTATCAGCAATGTCGTTTCCTGTAAAAATTGTACTGTCTTTTTGTAATTCTTGCAGTGGCCCATATAGTTTTGTCTGTAGTGTTGCATCTCTGGGCCAATGGATTTTCCTCAGTCTACTATATTCAATGCAGTCTTGAAGTATGTGTTCAGCAGTCTGGGGCGCCTGTCCACATGTACAGGTAGTTGATGTGCCAATCTTGAATTTTGTATACATGTGACTATGGAGTCGATTGTGTTCTGTTCTGAGGCGTATAATGATACTTGTTCATATCTATTCATATTATGAAAGGCATCCTGATTTGGGGCTTGTGGTCCTCTGATTGATTTGATTATCTGTTTCTTATGATTGTATGTAACCGGTGTATCTAGTTGTGTGCCTGTTGAACCTTCCTTTGCCAAATTAACTGATCTGATTTCTCATTTCCTGGTATTCCACAGTGAGATGGGATCCACTGCAGGGCAACCCTGTGGTGCTTGCAGAGTTCAGTCAATAAGGTCTGCAGATGTGGTAATTTTCTGGATTGTAGTGCCTGGAGTACTGATCTTGCATCTGTCAAAACACTACAGGTTGTGGGCTAAGATTACTGTTCAGCAGTTTTTCTATTGCCAACTTTATTGCTTGTATTTCTGCATCATAATTGTGACAATATTTCCCTGTTGCTATTTTATTCATATCCCTAGTGTTATTTGGGTACTCTATATATGCACCTGCTCCCCCATTCTTTACTGCATTCTGTACTGATCCATCTGTGTACACACGAATCCATAGGTCTTGTGGGTATTCTTCATCCAGGAAACTGAGAGTTATTGTTTTTCGCTTTAGACTGAACTGTTCTTCTTTGTCAACTATTCCTTTCACTTCTGTCCGTATTTGAACTGATAATCCTGATTCCTCTGTCCAGGGAGTCTATTCTGGTATGGGCAGTAGGGGGTTAACAACTCTTGGCATGTCTGGTGTTTGTCTACTAATACGCTTGGCTTGGTGGATAAAACTGTTTCTCATAAGTCGTCCCAATGCAAGATTTTGGAATCGGTCCTTCATTGGATGTCTCGGCATGCAAGGGCATTTTTCTGCCTGTATCAGCACCTATGTGTCTCTCCGTTCTCTCAGTGCTGGTATCCTCCACAATTTCTCCATCTCCAATATTGGTGTTGATTTCATTGCTCCTGTGATGACCCTAAGTGCCTGGTTTTGTACTTTGTCCAGTTCTTGCAGTGTGGTGTTTGATGCTGAGCACCATGTAGATGATCCATATTCTAAATGTGGAGCGTATTCACTGTTGGTAAATTTTACTGAATATTTTCCCGCTCGCACCCCACGTGGTTCCACACAGCTTTCTTAGAATAGCCAGTTTCCTCCTTGTTTTTTGGGTTGCCTTATTTATCTGCTGTTTCCAAGATTTCCAAAACAATGAGCCTGTGAAAGAAGACATACAAGCTACATATCTCGGAGTTACATTTGATAACAAACTATCTTGGAAACAATTAGGATAATTATGGAGGGAAAAATAATGTATAAACTAAAAGAAAAATTAAACAGAGTGTAGAGAACTAAATGAAATAAGAGATTCATCTAAACAATGATAGAAACAGAAAAATATTCTGCGAATAAGAAAACAAATGATCAAGTGTGAGATCTAGAATTTGACAGAAAGCCAATAAGGTAGGGAGTAAGAGTGAATGTTAAAAAAAAATGCCCCTAATGTGTTTATATGAGAGAGTTATTTCTGAGAGAAAAGGAACTGACTGAACACGACAGAGACACATAATGAGAGAGTATGAGAGAGGCAGTTTATATAATTTCCAAGCAGATGCAACAAAGCAGAACAAGTACAAGCAATCTGAAATAATACAAGGACTTCCCACCCAGTCAAATAAACGGAGAATGTGGGCCACTAGATGATGTCATAAATATTTAATGGAAATATACAAAGAATGAAGTTCCAAGAGGAAATAAGGCAGAGACAACAAGAACGATAATTGAACCCTTGGTTCATTTCTTGGTGTTTTTTCCGTGAAGCCATGGCTCATATCTTGATGTGTTTCTGTGCTAGCTATGGCTCAGATCTTGATGTGTTTCTGTGCTAGCCATGGCTCAGATCTTGATGTGTTTCTGTGCTAGCCATGGCTCAGATCTTGATGTGTTTCTGTGCTAGCCGTGGCTCATATCTTAGCTTGTGTGTGTGTGTGTGTGTGCTGGCCATGGCTCATATCTTGGTGTGTGTCATGTTAGTCATATCTCATATCTTGGTGTGTCCATGTTAATCATGTCACATATCTTTATGTGTGTATGTGTTTAGTCATATCTCATATTTTAGGGTGTATCTGTGGTAGACATGTGTCATATCTTTCTGTGTGCATGTTTTGGTTAGTGATATCTCATATCTTTGTGTGCATGTTTATGTTAGTCATATCTCATATCTTTGTGCGTGCATGTCTGTGTATGTCAAATTTCATATCCCTGTGTGTGCATGGCTATGTTAGTCACATCTCATATCTTTGTGTGTGCATGTCTATGTTGGTCATATCTCATATCTTTGTGTTCATGTCTATGTTAGGCATGTCTCATATCTTTGTGTGTGCATCTCTATGTCAGTCATATCTCATATCTTTATGTGCATGTTTATGTTAGTCATGTGTCATATATCTTGATGTGTGTCAGTGTTAGTCATGCCTCGTATCGCTGTGTACATGTCTGTGTTGGTCACATCTCATCTCTTTGTGTGTGCATGTCTGTGTTAGTCACCTCTAGTGACTCGGGCAGATGGTGCTCGTAAACCTGGGAGGGCCGACCATCTAAGGGCAGAATCCCCCTACAGAAAAGATCATCTGCTGCCTTGCAGAAAGATTGGGGACAATCAAAGGCTAAGGAATGCAAACCTGATTAAAATGCTGGCTGAAATTGGATGCACTGGGCCACTGGCGCAGAACACAGTGCAATGTCTTAACGGATGTTCAATCAGAGTGGATTTGGCAGACTCTAATTGTGATGTTCTGTCTGTGGGGGGCGATCAACACACTTAACCTGACAGCTGACTTCATGTGAGAGTCTGGAATCCTACTCTGATTGTGTCCTGATCGCAGAGAGAGAGAGAGAGAGAGAGAGAGAGAGAGAGAGAGAAAGAGAGAGAGAGAGAGAGAGAGAGAGAGAGAGAGAGAGAGAGAAAACCAGTACGAAGATGTAGAGATGTTTCAAACACACACACACATACAATTTGTAGTCAAACAAATCCGGACAGACTTTTGTTACAGAGGATATGTTCGGTGTTCTCATTACGTTCAGAACCGATAGTTATTTATTAACATAATGGATCATGGGGAGAAGATTATTACAGAAAAAACAAACGAGAGTCTTGTGATAGAAGAAGGAGATATGAATGCACAGTGTAGATCAGACTTGTGGCAACATGCAAAGATAGACCACCGACTTAATAAAGTTATCGCGCATGACATAACCAGACCGCTAATCTGTACATAAATAAATAAAAATAAATGACGAGAAAGACAATGTGCATGTGTGTTTATTTTCTCTTCAATGCAATAATAAAGAAACTAGGATGTCGAACAGAAAACAGACTACAAACGGTCACCAAATTCTAGATCATCTTCCACCGACCCGAGCACTCTATGAAAACAGATGAAATGATCTGTGTGAATACAGATCTAAAATATAAAGTAAGTCCGAGATGAAATGATTTGTGTGAATACAGATCTAAAATAGAAAGTAAGTCCGACATAAAATGATCTGTGTGAATCATCATCGTGTGCCATATCGGTTGGCGTAGGCGATCATGTCCCTCCACAATCCTCTATCTACAGTGCATCGAATCAGTTCTCTTGTTGACTGTTTTCCATGCCATGACACCAAGCTATCCAGTATTTTCTCTCTTTGTCGTCCGCGATCTCTCTTTCCTTTTATTTTGCCAGTTGTAACCAAGTATTCCAACTTTCCTCTTCTCATGATGTGCCCGAAAAATGTTGATTGTTTCTTTCTGAAGTTTTTTAAGAGCTCCTTTTTTGTGTTGGCCTCTTTGAGAACTTTCTCATTGGTCTTTTTAGCTGTCCACGGAACTTTCAACTTTCTTCTGAAAAATCCCATTCTATGTGAATACATATCTAAAATAGAAAGTAAGTCAGTGATGAAATGATCTGTGTAAATACATATCTAAAACAGAAAGTAAGTCCAAGATGAAATTATCTGTGTGAATACATATCTAAAATAGAAAGTAAGTCCAAGATGAAATGATCTGTGTAAATACATATCTAAAATAGAAAGTAAGTCAGTGATGAAATGATCTGTGTAAATACATATCTAAAATAGAAAGTAAGTCCGAGATGAAATGATCTGTGTAAATACATATCTAAAATAGAAAGTAAGTCCGTGATGAATTGATCTGTGTAAATACATATCTAAAATAGAAAGTAAGTCCGAGATGAAATGATCTGTTTGAATACATATCTAAAATAGAAAGTAAGTCCAAGGTGAAATGATCTGTGTGAATACATATCTAAAATAGAAAGTAAGTCAGTGATGAAATGATCTGTGTAAATACATATCTAAAATAGAAAGTAAGTCAGTGATGAAATGATCTGTGTAAATACATATCTAAAATAGAAAGTAAGTCCGAGATGAAATGATCTGTGTAAATACATATCTAAAATAGAAAGTAAGTCCGTGATGAAATGATCTGTGTAAATTCATATCTAAAATAGAAAGTAAGTCCGAGATGAAATGATCTGTGTGAATACATATCTAAAATAGAAAGTAAGTCCGTAATGAAATGATCTGTGTAAATACATATCTAAAATAGAAAGTAAGTCCGTGATGAAATGATCTGTGTAAATTCATATCTAAAATAGAAAGTAAGTCCGAGATGAAATGATCTGTGTGAATACATATCTAAAATAGAAAGTAAGTCCGTAATGAAATGATCTGTGTAAATACATATCTAAAATAGAAAGTAAGTCCGAGATGAAATGATCTGTGTGAATACATATCTAAAATAGAAAGTAAGTCCGAGATGAAATGATCTGTGTGAATACATATCTAAAATAAAAAGTAAGTCCGAGATGAAATGATCTGTGTGAATACATACCTAAAATAGAAAGTAAGTCCGAGATGAAATGATCTGTGTGTATACATATCTAAAATGGAAAGTAAGTCCGAGATGAAATGATCTGTGTGAATACATATCTAAAATAGAAAGTAAGTCCGACATGAAATGATCTGTGTGAATACATATCTAAAATAGAAAGTAAGTCCGAGATGAAATGATCTGTGTGAATACATATCTAAAATAAAAAGTAAGTCCAAGATGAAATGATCTGTGTGAATACACATCTAAAATAGAAAGTAAGTCCGAGATGAAATGATCTGTGTGAATACATATCTAAAATAGAAAGTAAGTCCGAGATGAAATGATCAGTGTGAATACATATCTAAAATAAAAAGTAAGTCCAAGATGAAATGATCTGTGTGAATACATATCTAAAATAGAAAGTAAGTCCGTGATGAAATGATCTGTGTAAATACAGATCTAAAATAGAAAGTAAGTCCAAGATGAAATGATCTGTGTGATTGCATATGTAAAATAGAAAGTAAGTCCAAGATGAAATGATCTGTGTGAATACATATCTAAAATAGAAAGTAAGTCCGAAATGAAATGCTGTGTGTGTATACATATCTAAAATGGAAAGTAAGTCCGAGATTAAATGATCTGTGTGAATACATATCTAAAATAGAAAGTAAGTCCGAGATGAAATGATCTGTGTGAATACAGATCTAAAATGGAAAGTAAGTCCGAGATGAAATGATCTGTGTGAATACAGAGATCTAAAATAGAAAGTAAGTCCGAGATGAAATGATCTGTGTGAATGCATATGTAAAATAGAAAGTAAGTCCAAGATGAAATTATCTGTGTGAATACATATCTAAAATAGAAAGTAAGTCCGAAATGAAATGCTGTGTGTGTATACATATCTAAAATGGAAAGTAAGTCCGAGATGAAATGATCTGTGTGAATACATATCTAAAATAGAAAGTAAGTCCGAGATGAATTGATCTGTGTGAATACAGAGATCTAAAATAGAAAGTAAGTCCGAGATGAAATGATCTGTGTGAATACAGATCTAAAATAGAAAGTAAGTCCGAGATGAAATTATCTGTGTAAATACATATCTAAAATATAAAGTAAGTCCGAGATGAAATTATCTGTGTAAATGCATATCTAAAATATAAAGTAAGTCCGAGATTAAATGATCTGTGTAACTACATATTTAAAATAGAAAGTAAGTCCGAGATGAAATGATCTGTGTGAATACATATCTAAAGTATAAAGTAAGTCCGAGATGAAATGGTCTGTGTAAATGCATATCTAAAATAGAAAGTAAGTCCGAGATGAAATGATCTGTGTAAATGCATATCTAAAAATAGAAAGTAAGTCCGAGATGAAATGATCTGTGTAAATGCATTCCTAAAATAGAAAGTAAGTCCCAGATGAAATGATCTGTGTGAATACATATTTAAAATAGAAAGTAAGTCGGAGATGAAATGATCTGTGTAAATGCATATCTAAAATATAAAGTAAGTCCGAGATGAAATGATCTGTGTGAATCTATCTATTGACCTTTCGAGCCGTAACCGGCCCATAGGGCGTAGACCAAGATACACCTTCTCCTATATGAATTTTTGTTCTAGCAGTTTTCTTTTAAAGATATTTTATCAAATCTCGCCATCTGTCTCTGTTCTGTGCAAGCAGTTCTATCTCATTGAGGGAGCCGATTCCTGCTGCTCTTGCCTCTCTCATCAATGTTCTTCTCAGTGTCTCCCTGGGTCTTCCTCTTTTTCTTTTACCTGTTGTTTCCCATATGAGGGCTTGCTTTGCTATTCGATTATTATCTCTTCTCATCACATGTCCAACGTATGACCATCGTCTTTTCTTTATTACTGAAGATATTAGTGGTTGATTGGCGATTTCTCTAATTTCCTCGTTTGTTTTGAATTCGTTCCATTCTATACCAAGTATTTTCCTTAGACATTTATTTTCGAATGCGTTCAACTTTGTTTCTATATCTCTTGTTGTTTTCCAGCTTTCACACGCATACGTAAGGGTTGATAGTACATTTGATTTGAATAGCCTAAGTTTTGTGTTTGTGCTAATGAGTTTTGATTTCCACAACTTTTCAAGGCTTCTGAAAGACATTGCTGCTTTAGCCAGTCTGATTCTAATTTCTTTGCTCGTATCCCCTTCTCGATCAATGTGACTTCCAAGATAGATGAAGTGATCGATCTCTTCTACTGGTTTGTTTTCCATGTATATTTTGTCACTTGTTGGAATTAAACTTTTCATGACTTTAGTCTTTTCATGATTGACCTCAAGCCCAATTTTGCTGGCTATTGATGATAGTTCATTTGTGTTTTCCTGCATCGTTTTTATCTGATTGCTGATGAGAACTATGTCATCAGCAAAGTCCAGGTCCTCCAAATGGTCTCCTTGTATCCATTCGATGCCTTTATTACCAGTGCAGCATTTCTTCATTATGAAGTCCATAACAATTCCAAATAACAAGGGCGATAAAATACATCCTTGTTTAACCCCAGTTTCTATTGGGAAACATTCGCTCAGTCCTTCCTCTGTTCGAACTGCACATGTGTAACCATCATACATGTCTTTGATAATATTTATGATTTTTGATGGTAAGCCATATTGCTTCAGAATTTTCCACAAAGAATCTCTATGAATACTATCAAATGCTTTTTTGAAGTCGATGAAGTTAAGTACAAAAGGTTTTTGCTTTTCAATGTGTTCCTCCAATATAAGTCGTAGAGTGAAAATGTGGTCAAGACAGCTTCTCCCTTTTCTAAACCCAGCCTGTTCTTCACGCATTACTGTATCTATTGAATCCTTTATTCTATTTAGGATGATTTTACAGAATAATTTTGAGGCAACTGACAAAAGTGTCACGCCTCTCCAATTGTTACAATCTCTAAGATTGCCCTTTTTTGGGATCTTAACAATGATTCCTTTTTTCCATTTATGAGGCGTCTTCTCTGTTTTCCAAATGATGTTGAACATTTTTTGGAGATGTATTAAATTATGGCTATCAATTGCCTTGAGGATCTCAGCTGTTAACTTATCCTCTCCAGCAGCCTTGTTATTGGTCATTAGCTTTAAGGTGGTTTCTATTTCACTCAAGGTGAAGTCATCTAAATTTACATCTAATTCTGCTGCTGGTGTTTCAGCTTCAAAATCTATTAAACTGTGAGGTAGTGGACGGTTAAGAATTTCTTTGAAGTGTTCCGCCCAACGGGCTTTTATGTCTGCGCTTGTTGTTAGCATTAATCCAGATTTGTCTAGAATTGGTGTTCCACTGGATGTATAGGTGTTTGTCAGCATCTTTTGTACAGTATAAAGAGTTCTGCTGTCTCCTGTAATTGCAGCTGTCTCTGCTTTCTCTGCCAAGTTGTCTATATAAGCTCTTGTATCTCTTCTTGCCGAACTTTTCACTTTGTTGTCTAATTCTTTGTATGTTGCTTTTGCCAGAACCTTTCCAAGATCTGTCTTTACATTAGTCATGGCTCTCTTCGCTTCTCTTCTTTCTTTGATGTATTTCCATGTGGCGTCTGAGATCCAAGCTCGTTTTTCCATTTTCTTCAGTCCAGCACTTGCTTCTGCTGCTGTCATTAGTATTTTGCTCTGTGAGTCCCACATTTCATTGATATCTAAGTCTATTTCACCAAGTGCTGAATAACAATTACTTAGCTCTATGTTAAACTTTTCCTTTATTGCTTCATCTTTCAGTTTATGACTATCAATTTTATGTGTAATTGACCTCTTCTGTTGGTTTCTAAATTTTAATCTTATTTTCCCAATGCACAGGTTGTGGTCACTATTAACATCAGCACCTCTGTATGCTCTTACATCTATTAATGATGATCTGAATTGTTGTTTAATACATAGGTGGTCAATTTGATTTGATGTTCTATCATCAGGAGATATCCATGTTGTTTTGTGGATATTTTTATGTGGAAATAATGTCCCACCTATAACTAAATTTTCTATTAAACATAATTCTATTAATCTTTCTCCATTCTGACTTGTTGTATTACAGCCTTCTCTCCCCATCACATGTTCCACTCCTGCGTTATCTTGTCCTACTTTGGCGTTGAAGTCTCCCATTACAATTAAAAGATCGTGTTTTGGTATTTTGTTTATAAGTTGTTGCAGTTGGTTATAAAAATCATCCTTAACTTCATCATCAGCTTCGTTAGTAGGCGCATAACATTGAATAATTGAAAGTCTTCCATGTTTTGTTTTGTATCGTGTTCGTATCAGACGGCTATTTACCGGTTCCCATTCTAATAAACTTCTTGCAGCTTTGTCTGTCATCATTATGCCTACTCCTTCACGGTGTTTTCCATCTTCCCTTCCAGAAAAAACTACTATTTTATTATCAATAGATCTCCTACCTGTTCCAGGCCAGCGCATTTCGCTTAATCCTATGTGAATACAGATCTAAAATAGAAAGTAAGTTCGAGATGAAATGATCTGTGTGAATACATATCTAAAGTATAAAGTAAGTCCGAGATGAAATGGTCTGTGTAAATGCATATCTAAAATAGAAAGTAAGTCCGAGATGAAATTATCTGTGTGAATACATATCTAAAATAGAAAGTATGTTCGAGATGAAATGATCTGTGTAAATGCATATCTAAAATAGAAAGTAAGTCCGAGATGAAATGATCTGTGTAATTACATATCTAAAATAGAAAGTAAGTCCAAGATGAAATGACCTGTGTGAATACATATCTAAAATAGAAAAAAGTCCGAGGTGAAATGATCTGTGTGAATGCATATCTAAAATAGAAAGTAAGTCCAAGATGAAATGACCTGTGTAAATACATATCTAAAATAGAAAGTAAGTCCAAGATGAAATAATCTGTGTCAATACATATCTAAAATAGAAAGTAAGTCCAAGATGAAATGATCTGTGTGAATACATATCTAAAATAGAAAGTAAGTCCGCAGTCTAAAAATTATGGGTTGTTTATGTTAGTTCGAAAGACGTAGCCTGTTTTTTAAAAAAAATACGACAAAACGCAACAACGCCCATTTAACAATCTTTAAAGGCTGATGACGATGAGGAGTATTCATTGGAAGATTATAGACACAAGTAAAATGTTCGCTTTATTTTAATAAACGTTCACTTTATACTGATAGATATTCACTAAATATTAATAAAAATTCACTTTATATCAATAAATGTTCACTTCGCATTGATAAATTTACTATTCACTCTACAGAGAGGACCCGACAACCGAAAACAGAAAACAGATATGAAAATAGCGATCGGTATTGATTAATATCGATTACAACACTGACAAATGTGAAGGTCTAGACAGAGGAGAAAGCTCGGGAGTCACGTTCCTGGTCTTCTCAATACGACCATTATTATTGTACTTTGGCAGTGTCCTTAAACACTATGATTCCTTGCCTAATAAGATCCCAACGCAGGGCTTGATCTTCAAAACCCCGTATGGGTTCTTCCTGGACACGAGTAACATGTCAAAAATATATTAGAAGTAAAGATGGTAGACAAATAGACAAAAGCGTTATAGTTTGAAAGGTAACATTGGCTAGAAGCAGAGAACGTACTAATAGGGCACAAGTTATACAACTTAAGGCACTTTTTGTTCATATTAAAAACTCAAGTAAGTATACATTGAAATAATTTCGTTTTCACTACAGATATTAATTGCAATTGCTGCCTAATATAACCTAGAAGACAAGTCTGAGGTTGAACGGATCGTGCCTCATTAAAAAGAAGTAAAAAAATAACCAAGACCACCCGACATAAAACACGTATTAAACCAATCTGTAACTATGGAGACGGCAACTGCAACGATATATCCTCGAATAGTAAGCAATACGATGACTATACGCTGCCTGTAATTTCTTATTTCTATTGATTGATGTCTGGTACTTCATTAACGAGTATCTATGTAACGGTACTTCATTAACGAGTATCTACGTAACGGTACTTCATTAACGAGTATCTATGTAACGGTACTTCATTAACGAGTATCTATGTAACGGTACTTCATTAACGAGTATCTATGTAACGGTACTTCATTAACGAGTATCTATGTAACGGCACCTCATTAACGAGTATCTATGTAACGGTACTTCATTAACGAGTATCTATGTAACGGTACTTCATTAACGAGTTTCTATGTAACGGTACTTCATTAACGAGTATCTATGTAACGGTACTTCATTAACGAGTATCTATGTAACGGTACTTCATTAACGAGTATCTATGTAACGGTACTTCATTAACGAGTATCTATGTAACGGTACTTCATTAACGAGTATCTATGTAACGGTACTTCATTAACGAGTATCTATGTAACGGTAATTCATTAACGAATATCTATGTAATGTAGCTGCTTGACTAAACGTTTTGTAAAATATTCCTACCCTTCTGAAGTTAAAACAGTAATGGGCAATGTCCTAATATCACTACATGTGACATTTGCCTTATATATGGGTATGTGCGTGCGTAGGTGTGTGTCCATTGTTAGCAAAGTCGTCCATTTTGTCTGTATATATAATTCATACTGTTTAGCTCCGGTTGACAGTAGCATTGATAACTCAGGGTTCTGTTCTCGGCCATGCCCTGCCGTACTTTTTTTTTTTTTTTTGACATATTTCACTCTCCTAACCAGAGCGAATTTGGCGAGATGCTGTTGTTCATTCTGGACTCCCACTACCTTCTTTTCGCTCGATTCCATTACCTTTGTTTAATTGAATCACAACTATGTGGACAGTCTGTTCAAGTTTGTATAAATGTTGGAACATTTTTTTTATTTCCTTTATACCAAAGCTGTGAAAGGAACATAGACTTTTGCTTCGCATCAATTTTCTACCACAATTAACCGGAACTAAAATTGTCTGTTCTAATATCCAGGGACTTTACGCTGATCTGTGTTTAACTTTTGGTAGTGTTTCCTCGTGTAACTGACAGGAAAATTTGGGGAAGAACATACGAATTTAAATAGATTTCAGCATACTTAGCTTAGGAGTAAAACTGACACTTTTTTCAACATACGGTATATATTACAAACACATATGCATATATACTCGTATAAAAATCTACATATAACATCAATAATTTGACAGAAGAGCCTATGATAGTGTAAACTTTCAAGGCACGAGATAGAGTGAAATGGCGCTCTATGGTAGCAAACGTTTGGATGAGGAGATGGCTCAAGAAGATAAACACACACACTCACACACAAGAAGGACATATATCGTTTGTGAGATGAGAAGAAATAACCAGAGAATCGCAAATAAAACCCTCAACTGGGAAATAATGTGAACAAGAACAAAAAAGCTACTCTTGAGAGACAGTAAAAGGAACACAGATAAGAGAGGCTAGAACAACAGGCATTGTCTACTTTAGTGAGATTCAGAAAATAGCCTAGAACATGGTTGATGAAGATGAGACACACACATACTCTTTCTTGTGAATTTATAAAATAGAATAATCATTTTCATAAATTAATTATTAACATACACAACAGCGTTGTTTCAAAAATTGAGTCAAGCTTACAATATGATTCCAGTATTTGTTATTTTATGTTCGTGATTATTTCCTTTCGCAATTTTGTATTGGACTTGTATAAAATATTCAACGAAAAGTTTGTACACCAATGCAACATCAGCTTTACAGCATTTGTTTGCACTAAATATATAACAGTATAAATATATAAAAGTATATAAAAGTATATATATATATATATATATATATATATATATATATATATAAGTAGAAATGTACTTTACAAATTTAAAAACAAAGAACTGATATAAAGACCAAAATAAGAGAACAAAATATGGTACAACAACAAATTTGACTGAAAAACAAGAAGCATTGGAATAGTTGAGAGTTCTTACTTTTGCTGATGAATCTGCACAGACGAATGGTACTATATACATTGGCGGCGGTTAATTAGCCTGGTCTCTGGTCGCGTCATACGGTGAGCGCCGTAATCAGTGTTAGCATATAGTAAAAAACTCGGGGAAATTGTAGACCCGGTCCTATAACCAGGGAAACGCTTTAAACAGGTGGTCCTAAGACCAGGTTCGACTGTATAATATTGCAATGCATGTCCTTTGTCTAGTAAAAGACGGTTTGGCGCAAACTGCTATCGCTAAAATATTTGTTTCCCTGCTTTGCCAGAACAATTATTACGGAATAATTAATAGTTATACTCAAGCCCGTTCGTCCCATTTCGACTAATTTGCAGCGGGAACAATGGACACACTTTAGGGGAACACACACACACGTGCAGATATGTAAGTAAATGAGATTAACACTACATAGGAAAAAAATAATGAAATATCTGAAAAATAAAATAATATTAAAATGAATGAAAAGAAACATCTCTGTAGTGCTTGCTTGGGCCGGGCCAAAAGGGAGTGAGCCTGGCTAGGCGATTTGGAGTGTGTGTGCGTGTGTGTGTGGGGGGGGGTTGCGCCGGGTAAAAGGAAGCCCAGGTGAAAATAAGCTAGAAGTGTTCTAAAATCATGAAGGGAGATGGGTAGCCACTAGAGTATGGACCTATGGTTTCGCTAAACTATAACATCGGCAATCTAAACGTCAATATGCATATGTATCCTTGTGACGACACATTCATATGTATATACAGATACCCGCATGTGTCCACCGATATGTAATAATATATGTATATATACCAGTTATAGTCATATAATAGGAGTGAGGATGCTTATGACGTTTTGTGGATATATAGCTGACGAGGATGTTAATAATGAAGATGACTGATGGTGGTGACGATAACGGTGAAGATTTCGAAGATGACAATGTCGCGAGGGTTCGGTATAGGTAGGATTGTGATAATAATTTGAAAGATAATAATTTTGAGGATGATTACGATAATAATAACAATGATGATTTTAACGATATGTTATGTTACAGTATGGTTTAGTAAGGTATGGTGTGGTATAGTATGGTATGTTATGTTATGCTATGTTATATTATGTTAGAACTATCATCACTGACCTCAAGACCTATCCATATGTGCTTTCTATCTTCACAAAATGCGTAGAAAACCCGCCCAAATTCCGAGAAAAATTGAGAATCTTTACCCATGTGCACGAACTCCTATGCACGGAGGCCTGGGTTTTTATTGGGTAGATCTCTGACAATTTTTGCCAGGGAAGCGGCTTTTTGGTTTATTATTTTATACTTTTACCTACTAATGGTTCTTTAACGTGTGCAGCGTGCACAACAGGCCCCTGTTTTTTTGAGGTTTTTCGAAAGGTCTAGATATTGGATCTCACTACCCAGAGAAGACTAGACATCGGATCTCACTATCCAGGGAGGACTAGACATCGGATCTCTACTATCCAGGGAGAACTAGACATCGGATCTCTCTACCCAGAGAGCACTAGACATCGAATCTCTACTACCCAGAGAGGACTAGACATTGGATCTCACTGCCCAGAGAGGACTAGACATATGATTTCACTACCTAGAGAGGACTAGACATAGGATTTCACTACCTAGGGAGGACAAGACATAGGATTTCACTACCTAGAGAGGACTAGACATAGGATTTCACTACCTAGAGAAGACTTGACATTGGATCTCACTACTCAGAGACCATGAAAGGGTAAAGTCGTGGTGAAACCATGAATAGAAAGAGAAAAATTTATTTCGCGCGTGGTAGAATTCGAACTCGAAATCGACGGCCCAGAGGAAGAGGCCGACGTCTTACCTCTAGACCACACAGACTCCTGAATTTAATTTTGACGATGATAATGATAAGAATAAAGATGAAGATCGTAATAAAAATATTAGGATAAATAATGTCAGGAGAGTGGTAGTGATGATGAGACTAAGAAAGATGGTGATAATGATTGTGATAATAAAAATGATTACAGTAATAACGGTGAAAAATGAGGATTTCCAATGGAGTAATGTTATAGTAGTGCTGATATTGATGAACAGGGCAAGGAGCAATTGTTGATTTTGATGAAAAGTACGTTCAGAATGAAGATAATTGTGGCGTCGGTGGAGATGATGGGACTACTGACGATGATGACACTAAAGTTGCAATTATATTTTTATTTGTCCATTTACGACTGTCACGTTGGTTTACGCAAATAATATAGAGACGAACAAATTATCTGTTACGAATTTGTGTGGACGGAAAATAACACTCAATTTATAAAACATGTCAAAGGAAGATACGAACCCAGACAGGCAAACGGAAAGCACGGGCGGATATATTTCAAGATAAGAGAGCTCACAGAAATGTGTACCACAATGCCGACGTCAATATTTTGTAAGAGAGAGAAATTGATGTAATCAAACTCTGGTAGATATGAGTGCCAGGGTTATATCAACATACACACATTCAAGATCACACGGGAAGCGGTGATAAACAAGAGACGAGTCTAAGGAACAAAGGGGGGACCGACTGAGAGATACACAGGAAGTCTGGCAGACAAACAAAAATGGAGCCATAAATATTAATGAAGACAGTCAGAGAAGCAGATAAAAGGACAATCACAGATATATCTCTGGATGTAGAAGTTGAAATCGTTTTTATAATCGGCCTACCGCTGCTTTTGTTGTATGAGATATACCGCCAGATATCTTGTAAAAGATTAGTAGGAAAACTAGAAAAGAAAAATAACAAATCTTGGAAATACAAAATGTTCATCGAGATACACGTTCAATGCGATGTTTACTTGTCATAAAAGACTGATAACATTAAACAAATGTAACCATTTGTAACAACTTATCTCTAAGTCTCGTTTTCCTGACAAAATAAGACTTCTTGACTTCACTAATCTTCAGGTAATGGGTAAAAAAAAAAAAAGGAAAATACTCCTGTCACGCAAAGTGGCGTATAGGGAATATGGTGTTAGTGACCATACATTTTACAGACCTTCGGCACATGATTTTTGGGGTAATGTGATCGGTATTACGTCCGTGCCGCTTTACTGTCCCAGAAAAAAATCCGGTATCCATTAAAGGTTGGGTGAACCGGAAGCCGTCAGTTGGGATCGAACCCTACCTCTTGTACTTTGTAGTCCAGTTCACTAACCACTGATCTATCGCGGCTCCCTGAGGCAATGGGTACAGCAGGTTATATATATGGGGATGTATGCATGTCTGAACTGATTATTGACTACATCATCCATAAATGTTCCGGAGAAAAATATGAGCACTAGCACCATATTCCCCATATGCCTGAGCGTGTGACGGATACATACTTAATCTTTTTTCATAAAAAAAATTGTACTATTTTTATTATTTTTGCCCTTTAACTTTAGCATTTTATATTAACAAATGTTTGCATTGTTATTACCAATATAGAGCATAAAGAGAGGCGAGATGTCTCACACATCTCATCACGTTTGTCAATGTAGAGTCATCATCTTTTTTCAGAACTTTGCAATCTCATCACAGCCCTTGGGGAACGAATCTTAATTATTACAAATCCCAGACACTCACATTTTTTCGCTGTTTATGATGATTTTTTTATTGACTTTTTGCTTTCTCTGTAGATATTATCTCATTTTTCTGTATATTTAGACACAGAATAGGTTCTTCCCTGTGTCTTTTAACATATTAAGTTGTTGTTTTTTTTTATTCCCTTTGTGCTGTTTAAGAGGAGGTCACATTGAAGTGTCATCATTATCATCGAGTGCCGTCTCCGCAACGAAAGTTGGCCACCATGGATCGCCATTCCACTCTGTTTCTTGCTTTGATGGTGCAGGTTGTCATATATTGACTTGTCCATCTTTTGATGTTACTCGTCCATGTTATTCTTGGTCTGCCTCTGCCTCTTTTACCTTGTATTTTCCCTTCCAATATTACTTTTAGTAGGCTGTTGTGTCGTTTAACATGCCCAAAAAATTTAATTCGTCTTGTCTTAATTTTATTTAGTAGTTCTCTTTTTATTTTTAATTGTTTTAAAACTTCATCTTTTGTTTTATTTTCTTTCCCTCCAATTCTACCTATTCTTCTGTAAATTCACATTTCAAATGCACAGTGGTGTGTATCATGGATTTAAAAATAAACTAGAAACCAATAAAATTACATATTCATATAAAGAGGAAAAAAAAGAAATCATAAATGAAAGAGTTTAATTTATTCCTGCATAACATATTGTAGGACTGAGAAATGATTTAATAAATTGATGGAGAAACAAAATTTAGAACCGACTATTTTAATAATTTAACGGTATGTAGAAACACCTTCACTGTCAACACACAAATTGGTAATTATTTTCTGTCTGCAAGGTATATGCAGTTATGACATTTGTATATTTCTTGAATATCGCTCCACACAATGAAATATGTTTATACACCACATAGAAGTATCTTGATAAACTACAGTGGAGTATGTTGATACACCAGAGTGGAGTATGTTGATACACCAGAGTGAAGTATGTTGATACACCACAGTGGAGTATGTTGATACACCAGAGTGAAGTATGTTGATACACCACAGTGGAGTATGTTGATACACCACAGTGGAGTATGTTGATACACCACAGTGAAGCATGTTGATACACCAGAGTGAAGTATGTTGATACACCAGAGTGGAGTATGTTGATACACCAGAGTGAAGTATGTTGATACACCACAGTGGAGTATGTTGATACACCAGAGTGAAGTATGTTGATACACAACATAGAAGTATATTGATACACCACAGTGAAGTATGTTGATACACCAGAGTGGAGTATGTTGATACACTACAGTGGAGTATGTTGATACACCAGAGTGAAGTATGTTGATGCACCACAGTGGAGTATGTTGATACACCAGAGTGAAGTATGTTGATACACCACAGTGGAGTATGTTGATACACCACAGTGGAGTATGTTGATACACAACAGTGAAGCATGTTGATACACCAGAATGAAGTATGTTGATACACCAGAGTGGAGTATGTTGATACACCAGAGTGAAGTATATTGATTCACCAGAGTGAAGCATGTTGATACACCAGAGTGAAGTATGTTGATACACCAGAGTTATGCATGTTGATACACCAGAGTGAAGCATGTTGACACATCAGAGTGAAGTATGTTGATACACCAGAGTGATGCATGTTGATACACCAGAGTGAAGCATGTTGATACACCAGAGTGAAGTATGTTGATACACCAGAGTGATGCATGTTGATACACCAGAGTGAAGTATGTTGATACACAACATAGAAGTGTAAATCTATACCCTTTTTATTAAGTAAAGAAAAAGTCGTCGCAACGTTAAAATTGCCAGGTATCTGCAGCTTTCAGTTCCTTTTATCACTTACTTAGTTTTCACCTCCTATAATTTCCATCCATCCAATATTTGAGAGATGACGAGGTGGCCACATTAGTATCATCATCATCATCATCATCATCGAGTATTGTATATATATATATATATATATATGTATATATATATATATATATATATATATATATATATATATATATATATATCATCATCATCATCATCATCATCATTGAGTACGGCAGACAACAAAATAAAGATCCAGCATTAGCGGGGAGCTAAAACCGGTATCGTCAATGCTCACGTACCTAATGCAAGTAAACTAAGATTGTATCTTTGAACGAGTGTGAGACAAAACAAGAAAGATAGAGAAGGACCAGACATTATAAAACATAGCATTCTAATAACAGTATACGCGAAATAAATACAAGAGCAGTTATTATAAAACATTAAAAACTCTCTTTGTGGATTAACAATGATTAAATTATTGGGTTCTACAAGAGGGACTTGTAGGACCGGAGAATAAAGGTCCTGAGCAGTCGCCCCGTGGTGTTCGTGTCTGAGTTTCTATTTCACCCCATTTAGAAAAAAAAACTTGTGAGCCTATCAGGATTGAAACTCGTATTCGCCTGGTCTGGAGCATGACTTATCGATTCGACCACCAGTATATACAATAGCACTCTAAACAATACACGTTAAATAAAGACAGGAGAAGAAGCTATAAAGACATGGCACTCTAAACAATACACGTTAAATAAAGGCAGGAGAAGAAGCTATAAAGACATGGCACTCTAAACAATACACGTTAAATCAAGACAGGAGAAGAAGCTATAAAGACATGGCATTCTAAACAATACACGTTAAATAAAGGCAGGAGAAAAAGCTATAAAGACATGGCATTCTAAACAATACACGTTAAATAAAGGCAGGAGAAGAAGCTATAAAGACATGGCACTCTAAACAATACACGTTAAATAAAGACAGGAGAAGAAGCTATAAAGACATGGCACTCTAAACAATACACGTTAAATAAAGGCAGGAGAAGAAGCTATAAAGACATGGCATTCTAAACAATACACGTTAAATAAAGGCAGGAGAAGAAGCTATAAAGACATGGCACTCTAAACAATACACGTTAAATAAAGACAGGAGAAGAAGCTATAAAGACATGGCACTCTAAACAATACACGTTAAATAAAGACAGGAGAAGAAGCTATAAAGACATGGCACTCTAAACAATACACATTAAATAAAGGCAGGAGAAGAAGCTATAAAGACATGGTATTCTAATAACAATACACGCTAAGAAAAAAACCAGATGTTAGAAAGACATGGCATTCTAACAAAAACATCACTCAATACAGTGCAACGCAATCAGCTAATAATCAAAAGAAGAAACACATAAAAATATAACACAAAAGAGGATATGTTTCGGTCAACTTATGAGAATGAAGACTAACAAATTATCAGTTCCCGTGCACAACATCAGGCGATCGGTTAGGGCACTAGAAAGACCAAGAGTCCCATAGACATTGAAAATCACAGAAATCATGGCACAGAAATTACTAACATTTGACCAGCTTTTCACTTGAACCGGGCTTGAAAAATATGCCCATACGCTTCTGGGCATGCACAAAAATAATAAGACTATAACAAGAGATCAAACGGAAATAAACAAAAGAAAGAATCTAAGCTTTTTAACATCACGACATCAAGTCAACAAAAAACACGTTAGGCACCACTCACAAATAATGACGACATACTCAGCCCATGTGACAGACCCTTAGACACAAAAATAAACACTACATTTTTTCTGTCCTTGAGAATTCACAATTCCTCTTGTCTCTCATTTACCAGTTCTGGATCAGAAAGACTAAAACTTCAGTCTCTCTATCTACATCGTTCTCTCTATCTACATCGTTCTCTCTATCTACATCAGTCTCTCTATCTACATCAGTCTCTCTATCTACATCAGTCTCTCTACCAACATCAGTCTCTCTGTCTACATTGTTCTCTCTATCTACATAGTTCTCTCTATCTACATCGTTATCTCTATCTACATCGTTCTCTCTATCTACATCAGTCTCTCTATCTACATCAGTCTCTCTATCTACATCAGTCTCTCTGTCTACATCGTTCTCTCTATCTACATAGTTCTCTTTATCTACATCGTTCTCTCTATCTACATCGTTCTCTCTATCTACATCAGTCTCTCTATCTACATCGTTCTCTCTATCTACATCGTTCTCTCTATCTACATCAGTCTCTCTATCTACATCAGTCTCTCTATTTACATCGTTCTCTCTATCTACATCGTTCTCTCTATCTACATCAGTCTCTCTATCTACATCGTTCTCTCTATCTACATCAGTCTCTCTATCTACATCGTTCTCTCTATCTACATCGTTCTCTCTATCTACATCAGTCTCTCTATCTACATCGTTCTCTCTATCTACATCGTTCTCTCTATTTACATCAGTCTCTCTATCTACATCGTTCTCTCCATCTACATCAGTCTGTCTATCTACACCAGTCTCTCTATCTACATCGTTCTCTCTATCTACACCAGTCTCTCTATCTACATCGTTCTCTCTATCTACATCAGTCTCTCTATCTACATCGTTCTCTCTATCTACATCGTTCTATCTATCTACATCGTTCTCTCTATCTACATCAGTCTCTCTATCTACATCGTTCTCTCTATCTACATCAGTCTCTCTATCTACATCGTTCTCTCTATCTACATCGTTCTCTCTATCTACATCAGTCTCTCTATCTACGTCAGTCTCTCTATCTACATTGTTCTCTCTATCTACATCGTTCTCTCTATCTACATCGTTCTCTCTATCTACATCAGTCTCTCTATCTACATCGTTCTCTCTATCTACATCAGTCTCTCTATCTACATCGTTCTCTCTATCTACATCGTTCTCTCTATCTACATCAGTCTCTCTATCTACATCGTTCTCTCTATCTACATCGTTCTCTCTATCTACATCAGACTCTCTATCTACATCGTTCTCTCTATCTACATCAGTCTCTCTATCTACATCGTTCTCTCTATCTACATCAGTCTCTCTATCTACATCGTTCTCTCTATCTACATCAGTCTATCTATCTACATCAGTCTATCTATCTACATCAGTCTCTCTATCTACATCAGTCTCTCTATCTACATCGTTCTCTCTATTTGCATCGTTCTCTCTATCTACATCGTTCTCTCTATCTACATCGTTCTCTCTATCTACATCAGTCTCTCTTACATCGTTCTCTCACTCACCCCCCCCCTCCCCACCAATCCTCAGCCGACGAATGTTCATAATATAATTGCTTATTCCTGTTGACTACTTATAATAAACCTATAATGCTCAGTTATCTAATAATTGTTTCTTTTCTAATTTGTTTGTCAAGCACACTGTTATCCTAATGTTTTACTAGCTCACCGGTTATGTACTATATATAGATATATACAGTGTATTTATGCTCATATAATAGTGTTCTGGGATAATCTAGTACTCATACAACTACAACCACATTCAGTGACACTTCTCGTATGTAGAAAATATCAGATTCATTAAATTTGCTGAATTTGATGTAAAAGGTTTCTTGCTGTAAGGTATTGTACTAGCCTCGGGTTTGATTGTATCCAGTTGGAACTTGTTCAGTTTTCATCTGATCTCTGTGATTAGACAGACCATGCATATCAGAGGATAACGACTACACGTAGGACGTGTATTCACGTTTAGCACTTATATATTCACTGGTTGGTCGAAAACACAAATACAGTGTGAAAAAAAATTGTCTCCCATCATTGAAATTATATTGGCCAGTTTCCAGACATCAATACCAACGAAATTGGTCAGTATTTCGAAATGGTGTGCACTATATACAAATCCGTGTTGCAGTATCTGAATACATTACGAATGCCCTATATCGAGATTAAGAATAGACGTAACTACAAATGTGTGAATAAAGGATTGTTAATTTTTTCTATATGTCTCAGATCTGTACAAAAATTATGACTGAAACTTTAAAAAATAATAGCAATAAAAAAGATATCTTTTAAGCTTTATTTCATACTTTGGAATATGGACAAATATTGTTTACTGTACGACCAGTGACATGCTTAGAGTTGTCAATGGCTTAATGTATAATCCTTATTCGGTATACAAGTTTTGGATTTGATTTCAATAACACCCTTTAAAGATAAGAAAATAGCACACGTTCTTACCTGAAGTCGTCGTCCGCCTGATCGACAAACAAACGGTTTTAATTGTTCCCAATATTGTACACACGAGTTTACGTTCTCAGATAGTTATCTAAGAGAAGTAGTTGCCTTGCAATGTGTACACATTATCTTGGTGTAGAATATAAAAGCAGAGCTGCTTGTCTAGTAAGACACTGGAATATATCGCCTCTTCGATTGTCTGATCAGTGTCCGCAAAACAGCCATAACGATAAAATAAAGCACATTCTGAAGTATTCTTCTAGAAGACAAGAGCAAATAAAACGAGCTGAAATATAAGTTGTAGTTAAACATAGGACCGAAGGGCGTCTACTCGCAGGTGCTGGATCCATGACAAAAAAGATAAATATAAATGGTGAACGAGAAGGAATTTTAAGCTAAAAAACATTTTAAAAATATGTATGGCAGAAATATATAATGTGCATGGACGCTGTAAAGAGGTTTTTTTTTAGTTATGTCTTCTTTTTAGTAAAGCTGCTATATACAAGTTTATATTTATTTTCCGAATTGAAAAATTTAGTCAATAGAGTATCAAGTAATGTAAGGAAAGATTTAACAACGTAAGTTGTGATCTTGAATATGTTGCAGGGCTTTTGCAATAATCAATGGAGAATGAGTTATCGATCCAATGTGAAAAAAAACTGACGATGTGGATTGACCTCATTCAAGTTGAAAATGTCACATTCGGTAGCGGGTTTGAGGACAATCTCTAAGCTCCAGATGAAAGCTCTGTACACTGGAGTCTCTAAATGCATCTAGCCACTAAGTCTGGCTCCAGGCCTGCGTTGTTGTATGTTTAAGCTTAATGAGAACAGAGCGAAAGTTAGTTTCTGGTGATGTATTCCTGAGGTATATAGAGCTAGTGAATCTCAGCTCATTTAGGCGATTTCAAACTTTTGATTCTTAAACACTCTGCTGATTACATACAAGCAATTTGATATTAAAGACTTTACCTGAACATTTTCTTCGGACAGCACCTGCTAGCAAACTTTTTTCATTCAAGGGAAATGTTAGCAGAATCACAAACTTCGTATCACCGAGATTTCACTTCTTATTCTTCTTTCCTCCCTCATCTGCCTTTCAGCGTCGAAGGGAGATATAATTTGTGGTCTTTTGCTCTTCTGTTCGCATCTGCTGTTATGTTTCCTAGTGTATCTAATATTCCGTCAATCCATCTTTTTTTTTACTTGTCTGGTGGTGTCACAACGATTATTGAAGGCTCGTTGTACTGTATTTTGATCTTTCTGCCTTGTCACGTGGCCAAACCATTTTATCTGTTGTTTCTTTATATATTCTATGGCGGGGGCTATTTCTAGCTTTTTTCTCACTTCTTCATTTCTGATCTTATCTCTCAGACTGTTTCCTATCATTCTTCTGACACATCTCATCTTATTAGAGGTTATTTTTCTTATTGTTTCCTGCATATAGGGCCCAGAACTTGGTAGCACAATATTGGGATGAAGATTGTATTGTTTTACCTCTAGATTATTTCCTTGTTGGACAATAGTGGTGATAGCTGTCCAATGATTTGACAAGCTTTGATGCATCTTGATTCTATTTCTGCTGTTTGTGAATTGTATAGAATTACCGATATGGGCTAACTAAATTTAACATAACATTTTCTGATTCGACTAACTGAAATGGTTAAGTTAGCTACCTAAACTAATTACATGAACCTAAGTAACTAAATTTGCTATCTTGAACAGGTTATCCTATTTATGTGATTTGTCGAGAATGGGGATAGGGAATAGGGGATGAGTGAGGAGCTGGAAGCTGAGGCAGCAAGCCCAATCGTTGTGTAGTTACAGAAAGAAGAGAAAATGCTTGACCATACTTGGAATCAAACTGACATCCTCCCGATTCATAAACAACCAAAACAATCTACTCCATCACTCACCATCCAAACTATGGTAGATAACATCTAAATTAACATCTAAACATCAAAACATCTAAATTAAATAAAGAAATAAACATCACAATAAATAATGGGGAAAAAGTAAAATAAATAGGTCTACTTGTTACCTTCCTCATCTGCCTTTCTGCGTCGAGAAGAGATCTATTTTGCGACATTTTACTCTTCTCTTGGGCTGTCCTGGCGTTGTTTCCTAGTGTTTACAATATTCCATCAATCTATCTTTCTCGTGGTCGATGCTGTTTGTTTGGTGTCCTCATGACGTTTGTTGAGGGCTCGTGGCATATTTTGATCTTTCTGTCTTATCACGTGGCCAAACCGTTTTGTCTGTTGTTTATGTATTCAATGATAGAAATTATTTTTAGCTTTTTTCTTTGTTTTTCACTTTTGATCTTATATCTCAGACTGTTTCCTGTCATTAGTTTAGCATATTTCAGTTGATGGTGATTATTTTCCTTCTTATTGTTCTTGAGTCTAGAGTCCAGGTCTGGCCTGGCACTGGTAGCACAACGTTGGAATGTAGATTGTGTTATAGAGTGTCGTTGTATCTGTAATGTTTTTTTTCTTTTGTTGAACACTATCAAGGACATCTATCCGATGATTTGACAAACTTTCTTGCATCTTGCGTTTATATCCACGCTAAATTACTATTTGTCGCTAAAACTCGTTTACACTTGTTTTAACTGTCTGCGGTCCATCGTTCATGTTCTTTTTTTCTTTTGATTTGTTCATTACTTCTGTCTTGTTGGCATTGATTTTAATGTTGCATTGGTTGCCTGCATTGTTAAATCTATTCATGTGCTCTTGTAGTACTTCTATTTGTGCCATATATTAATGTCACGCCGTGTACAAATAGAAGGTGGTAGGTCTTCTATGTCACAGGTAATGTATAATTTACATATTTATTCATTGTCATATATATATATATATACATATATATATTTATAGAGAGAGAGAGAGAGAAGGAGAGAGAGAGAGAGAGAGAGAGAGAGATAGCGTGGAACGAATTCAAAATAAGAGAGGAAATTAGAGAAATCGCCAATCAACCACTAATATCTTCAGAAATCAAGAAAAGACGATGGCCATATGTTGGACATGTGATGAGGAAATATATAATAAATGAATAACAAAGCAAGCCCTCATGTGGAAAACAACAAGTAAGAGGAAAAGAGGCCGACCCAGAGAGTCACTGAGAAGAACATTGATCAGGGAGGCAAGAGCCGCAGGAATCGACTCCCTCAATGAGATAGAGTTGCATGAACAGAACAGAAACAAATGGCGAGATTTGGTAAAAGACCTTTACAAGGATTGAAAACTGCTAGAATAAAAAAAATTTAGATAAGAGAAAGAGTACCTGGGCCTATGCCCTATGGTCCGGCTACGGCTCGAAAGGCCAATCGATAGATAGATAGACAGACAGACAGACAGACAGACAGACAGCCAGACAGACAGACAGACAGACAGATAGACATATAGATAAATAGATAGATAGATAGATAGACAGACAGACAGACAGACAGGCAGACAGACAGATAGATAGATAGATAGATAGATAGATAGATAGATAGATAGATAGATAGATAGATAGATAGATAGATAGATAGATAGATAGATAGATAGATAGATAGATAGATAGATAGATAGATAGATAGATAGATAGATAGATAGATAGATAGATAGATAGATAGATAGATAGATAGATAGATAGATAGATAGATAGATAGATAGATAGATAGATAGATAGATAGATAGATAGATAGATAGATAGATAGATAGATAGATAGATAGATAGATAGATAGATAGATAGATAGATAGATAGATAGATAGATAGATAGATAGATAGATAGATAGATAGATAGATAGATAGATAGATAGATACATTGTGGGTAATTAACAGTAAAGATGACACCCATGTCTTACTCCTTTTCTAACTAGTTGCATGTTGGCTTACTATGCATACTGTTAGTATCTCCCATAATTGTTCTGTTTGCTCGGCAGAATGCTTTATATAGTTCTATGAAGGATATGTACATATTTTGTATGTGTTGTGTTGTCTTTTGAATGTGTTATGTTTTGGGAAGTTGATGCTGCTGTTGTTGCCTCACGCCTCCGTGTTTTTTTTTCGTGTGTCTCTAGGTCGGGCTCCTTTCCATTTGCCCTTCTTTCCCATTTGCAGTCTTGCATTAAGATTTTCTTCCTATTTCATTTTATGGCCAACATCTGTTTTGCCTGCATTTTCTTATGCTATAATTCATTGCTTCTATATTGGTGCGATGACGGCCTGTTACCAGTCTTTTGGAGCCTCCTGTTGTTGTCATGCGCAGCTGCATATCCCATTTGAACTAACGACTTATGTATCTTCTGCTATTGTTATTGTTTTCTTCTAGCTCTTCTAGTCTCTCTTTGGTGCTTTACTCTTGGTGCATGTAACGTTCATATGAATTCTTCTTCCATGATTTTGGTTTCAGGCTATCTGCTCGACTGCCAGATTTTGTTGCCTTACTGGTGGTTGGTGTTACGTTCAGTATATCTATGTTCAGTGTGTGTGTCATTTGTTTATTGTTTGTTGCTGTTATTGTTATGGATCAAGCGGTCCGTGACCTGGCGTAGGTAGGTCCACAAATTCAGGTTGTTTGATATTAGATGTCATTTGTTACTTATGAGTTTAATATAGTTTTATTTTACTGCACTCATTGATTTTATTATTTTGTGGAAGTCGCATGTGCTTCATTCTGATGTCGAGGGAGGGAAAAACACAAATGGGTGGATCACATCCTTTCGCTACAAATGAGGTGACATAGTAAAAATAATTTTAGCCTTCTAAGGACATGTATATGTTATGTGATATCCTTCACTTTTACATTTTAACTGAAGATTTTAGATATTATAACCGAGTCAACAAACAATTGATAATAGACCGTACAATGATGCAATGTCGATAATTCATGTGTGTAAACAATTTAGAACTGATTCATGAAGGGTGTGCTATTTATGAACCTCAAAAAAACGGTATTGATTTCTTACGGATCGATATCGATCACACTTCGAACATCCAGCACTAAACTAACCTGCTCCTGAACTGATTGAAACGTTCGCAAACGAACACAGGAGATACGGTTCAAGTATACATGCTCCGTCAGCGAGACCATAAATCAAGAAGCGCCCACAATTCAAAGGCGTGGAAAGATTACTATATCAAACGTGGGTTTGTTTTGATGGTGCGGAAGGTGTAAGATTGTGGTTCTATTGTCATATTATAGACGAACAGAAATGGTACAGCCGAGACAATCTGCCGCCAGGTGGCAAACCAAAGGAGATATAGTTTACTTGTAGAGGAGATGGACACTGCCATTTTCGATTAGTACTCAAGTCAGACAAAATATACTGATTGAGTAAGTAGTAAAGAGCCCCTGTCACGCCAAGTGACGTATAGGGAATATAGTGTTAGTGACAATAAATTTTACAGACCCTCGGCACATGATTTTTTGGGTAATGTTGTCGGTATTACGCCCGTACCGCTTTACTTTCCCAGAAAAAAATCCGGTACCCATTTAAGGCTGGGTGAACCTGGAATCCGTCGATTGGGATCGAACCCTACCCCGTGTCCTTTGTAGTCCAGTTCACTAACCACTGAGCTATCGCGGCTCTCATATTGATTGAGTAAAAAAAAGTAAAGTACCCCCGTCACGCCAAGTGGCGTATAGGGAAATATGGTGTTAGTGACCCTATATTTTACAGACCTTCAGCACATGATTTTTTGGGTAATGTGGTTGGTATTACGCCCGTGCTGCTTTACTTTCCCAGAAAAAATCCGGTACCCATTTAAGGCTGGGTGAACTCGGAAACCGTCGGTTGGGATCGAACCCTACCACTTGTCCTTTGTAAATACTGATTGAGTAATCAACTTATTTAACTGGTATGTAACATGTATTTGTTTATTTTTCTATTGGGAGTGATGTAATAATTTTGTCTGTACACCATGATGTGACTGCACTTGATCACTATCCCTTTTTTCTCCAACAAACCAAACTTTTTGTTGTAGACATCACTAAACAGAGAGCAAAATGAAGAAATACTCCAGCCTCTACAGAAAACCGTCTGCAAACTCTAAAGAATGAGTCAATTATTGTCAATACAGTTGCTACAACGTTTATTGTTTAATATAAATATGAATTTTATTTGAAATATAATTGTTTACATCATATATTGTTAGCCACAGTTGTTTGTTATCGATCATCATCAAGTACCGGGCCTAGTGGCGTAGGTGATCATGTCTCTCCACAACATTCGATCTCGGCAGCTATTTATCATTTCTGTTGTTGACCTTCTGCCAAGCCATTCTCTTAAGCTGTCTGTTATGTTTTCTCTTTGCTTCCCTCTATCTCTTCGTCCCTCAATTTTTCCAGTTGTTACAATATATTCAAGTTGTTCTCTTCTCATTACATGGCCAAAAAATGATGATTGTCTCTTGCTAACATTGGAAATTAGCTCTCTTTTTGCTTTGACCTTTCTCAGAACCTCTTCTTAGCTGTCCATGGTATTCTCAAAATTCTTCTGTTGTGGCGATTCATGATTATACAAAGAAATTAGGACGGTGGTTTTCTGTTGCCTTCCGTCGGTTTGTTTACGGTTGACTCCGCTAGCCTTTGACTAAAAAGTCTCACCCACAAGGCAGTGGGGTTGTTTTACGTCGGGGTACCCTCCCTTAGCCTTTTACTCTCCCGAGCTTACCTGCAAGGCAGCAGGGCAGCCACAGGTTGTACTGTTTACTGCATACAGTACCAGGTAAAATTACCCGACCTGACCCGATTGTTATCGATACTTTAATTTATTTGCTGATTTGTGTCATTCCATGGAGAACAAATATGCATACTTTTTTTTTCTTTTACACATTCAAAATGAATAGAAGAAGCGGTTTCCTCAAATATAAAAAAAATAAAAACTTTTGTGGTTAAAAACTGAATAGTTTATCCCCAGAAAATCTCTAGTTTCCCACTCTTTTTCTTTTAGTCTTTTTATTTTAGTCTTTTAAAATTTAGTTCCTGTGTGTTACCTGGGTCTCGTTATGAGTAAAGAATAGTGACACTGTGACCTTCCAAGCATGTCGTAAGAGGCGACTAAGGAGATTGATCGACGGCTTGACAAGCTGTCATTGTAAAAACTATTGTTATGGAAACAGGCCATAGAATTTAGAGGCAGTGATCTTATTAAATCAGGAAACAACCAACAATAAGGACAAATCAAATAATAACATAGAGGTAGAAAACTCCAACATCAATGAGCTATTCTTCGCAGATGACCAATGCCTAATATATGAGGATGAAAACCTGCTACAACAGCATTTAACTTCTCTAGATAAAAGCTGCACAAACTACAGTATGAAAATTAACACAGCAAAAACAGAGGCTATAAGAATAAGCAAATTAAGACACCCATTAAACATAAAGATCAAAAACAAAGAAATAAAACAAGTAGAGGAATTCAAGTATTTAGGCACAATGTTCACAGAAGATGGAAAACTAGACAGAGAAATTGACATGAGAATACAAAAAGCAAATGCTGTCACATACCAGCTTGCACCATTGTTAAGACATCCAAACATTGCTATGCCAGCTAAACAACAAATGATAAATAGCATCTTCATACCAACTTTGTGCTATGAAAGTCAAACATGGACCCTTTCTAAATCACATTTAAGAAAGATCAATACATGTGAGATGCGATGATTGAGAAAAGTAACAAACAACACAAGAAGAGATAGAATACCAAATGAAACCATAAGAAAAATGGTAGGAGCAAAACACTGCCAAGAATATATAGAACAACAACAACTTAAATGGTTTGGCCACCAGGTCAGAATGAATCCTTATCAATCATCATCAAGGGCGTTCTTCTCGAGAATGCATGGAAAAAGACCAAGAGGAAGACCCAGAAGAAGATGGATAGATGCAGTAACAGAGACATGTAACAACAAAGGAAAATCACTAATTCAGACAGTTCGAGCAGCACAAGAACGACAAATGATATAAACCACGACACCTTTTATGTATCAGTGAAAGAGAAAAGAAGAAGAGAAAGAAGAAGATCTTATGTGCCATTTTGGCATGCAAGGTTTCTGTTTTTGAGATTCTGGTTCTGCCCTATGAGTCGTCTTCGGCTCGAAAGGACAATAAATAGATAGACAATTTAGTCTTTACAACTACTGAAATTTCGTTCCTGCTAAAATATTTAGTTTAGCTAAATATCATATGATTGGTGTCTAATGTCACAAACTTAAACCACTTCCATGAAGTATCAACTTTAATAATGAGAGGGTTGTACTAAAGTCAAGACATCTTCATCCATAACTGCTACATATGTTGAAGATTAGAACTAAAATGTCACTTCGAGATGAACACAAACAGTTATGTAACATAAACAATATGTGTTTCTTAATAGTTGTGTTTCTTAGTAGTTGTGTTTCTTAGTAGTTGCGTTTCTTAGTAGTTGTGTTTCTTAGTAGTTATGTCTTTCGTAGTTGTGTTTCATACATTTGTGTTGATACACGAATCTCTGTTCCTCATTTTTCTTTCTCGGCGTCTACTCCTTTGCTCCTTGAACAACCAGACCTTTATTGACACCAGGTCAGCTGATTACACAAGGTCGTAGCAAATGTAAAGAAATGCACCAAATATTGCCTTTACCGAATACAAGCCTAACAAAAGCCGAAGATAAAACTACCCTCTTCGTGTTGTAGTAGACAATGACACACAATTTGTCTACTTGTCTTGATTTTTATTTATGACTACAATTGTATCCAATCCGACTTTAAAATATCTTTTAAACGTTGCTGTTCTTGACCGGCAGTAAGACAGAGCAGGATTTTTAAAAGAGAGAGAGAATGTTTAATTGAAAGAGAGATAATTTTTAAAAGAGAGAGAGAGAGAGAGAGAGAGAGAGAGAGAGAGAGAGAGAGAGAATGTTTAAAAGAAAGAGATATAGAGAGAGAATGTTTAAAGGAAAGAGAGAGATAATGTTTAAATGAAAGAGAGAGATAATGTTTAAATGAAAGAGAGAGATAATGTTTAAATGAAAGAGAGGGAAAATGTTTAAAAGAAAGAGAATTTTTAAAAGAAAGAGAGAGAGAATGTTTAAATGAAAGAGAGAGAGAGACTGTTTAAAAGAAAGAGCATTTTTAAAAGAATGAGAGATAGAGAATGCTTAAAAAGAGAGAGAGAGAGAATGTTTAAAAGGAAGAGAGAGAGAGAATGTTTAAAAGAAAGGGAGAGAGAGAGAGAGAGTGAATGTTTTTTTTAAAAAAAAGAGAAAATGCTTAAAAGAAAGAAGAAGAGTGTGAATGTTTAAAAGAAAGAAAGAGATAATGCTTAAAAAGAAAGAGAGAGTGTGTGAATGTTTAAAAGAAAGAAAGAGACAATTCTTAAAAGAAAGATAGTGTGTGAATGTATAAAAGAAAGAAAGAGAAAATGCTTAAAAAGAAAGAGAGAGAGAGAGAATGTTTAAAAGAAAGAAAGAGACACTGTTTAAAAGAAAAAGAGAGAGAATGTTTAACAGGAAGATAGAGATAATGTTTAAAAGAAAGAGTGTGTATGTGTGTGTGTGTGTGTGTGTGTGTGTGTGTGTGTGTGTGTGTGTGTGTGTGTGTGTGTGTGTGTGTGTGTGTGTGTGTGTGTGTGTGTGTGTGTGTTAAAAGAAAAAAGAGAGAATGTTAAAAAAAAAAGAGAGAGAGAATGCTTAAAAAAACGGAGAGAATTTTTAAAAGAAAGAGAGAGAGAGAGAGAATGTTTAAAGGAAAGAGAGAGAATTTTTAATAGAAAGAGAGAGAGAATGTTTAAAAGAAGGAGACAGAATGTTTAAAAGAAAGAGAATTTTGAAAAAAAGGGAGAGAGAGAATGCTTAAAGAGAGAGAGAGAGAATGCTTAAAAAGAGAGAAAGAGAATGTTTAAAAGAAAGAGAGAGAGAGACCGTTTAAAAGAAAGGGATAGAGAATGTTTAAAAGAAAGAGAGAGATAATTTTTTAAAGAAAGATAGAGAGAATGTTTAACAGAAAGAAATAGAGAATGTTTAAAAGAAACAGAGAGAGAGAGAGAGAGAGAGAGAGAGAGAGAGAGAGAGTGAATGTTTAAAAAAAAAGAATATGCTTAAAAGAAAAAGAGAGTGTGTGAATGTTTAAAAGAAAGAAAGAGATAATGCTTAAGAAGAAAGAGAGAGAGAGAGAGAGAGAGAGAGAGAGAGAGAGAGAATGTTTAAAAGAAAGGGAGAGATAGAGAGAACGTTTAAAAGCAAGAGAGAACGTTTAAAAGAAAAAAATGGTGAAAAAATTTTTTTAAAGAAAGAGAGAGAGAATGTTAAAAAGAAAGAGGAAGAATGTTTAAAAGAAATAGAATGTTTAAAAGAAAAAAAGAGAGGGAGAATGCTTAAAAAAGATAGAGAGAATGCTTTAAAGGAAGAGAGAGAGAGAATGTTTAAAAGAAAGAGAGAGAGAGAATTTTTAAAAGAAAGATAGAGAGAATGTTAAAAAGAAAGAAAGAGAGAATGTTTAAAAGAAACACAGAGAGAGAGAGAGAGAATGTTTGAAAGAAAAAGAGAGAGAATGATTAAAAGAAAAATAAAGAGAATGTTTAAAAGAAATAGAGAGAGAGTGTGGGTGAATGTTTACAAGAAAAAGAGAGTTAATGTTTAAAAGAAAGAGAGAGAGAGAGAGAGAGTTAATGTTTAAAGAAAGAAAGAGAATGTTTAAAAGAAAGAAAGAGAGAATGTTTAAAAGAAACAGAGAGAGAGAGAGAGTGAATGTTTAAAAAAAAAAGAGAAAATGCTTAAAAGAAAGAAGAAGTGTGTGAATGTTTAAAAGAAAGACAGAGATAATGCTTAAAAAGAAAGAGAGAGAGAGAGAGAATGTTTAAAAGAAAGACAGAGATAATGCTTAAAAAGAAAGAGAGAGAGAGAATGTTTAAAAGAAAGAAAGAGACACTGTTTAAAAGAAAAGAGAGAGAGAGAATGTTTAAAAGAAAGTGTGTGTGTGTGTGTGTGTGTGTGTGTGTGTGTGTGTGTGTGTGCGTGCGTGCGTGTGTGTGTGTGTGTGTTTAAAAGAGAAAGAGAATTCATGTTTAAAAGAAAAAAAGAGAGAATGTTAAAAAAAGAGAGATAGAGAGAGAATGTTTAAAATAAAGAGAAAAAGAGAGAGAGAATGCTTAAAAAAAGAAAGAGAATTTTTTAATGAAAGAGAGAGAGAGAATGTTTAAAGGAAAGAGAGAGAATTTTTAAAGAAAGAGAGAGAGAGAGAGAGAGAGAGAGAGAGAGAGAGAGAGAGAACGTTTAAAAGAAAGGTAGAGATAGAGCGAACGTTTAAAAGAAAGAGAGAATGTTTAAAAGAAAGAAAGATAATTTTTAAAAGAAAGAGAGAGAGAATGTTTAAAAGAAAGAGAGAGAGACTTTTTACAAGAAAGAGAGAGAGAGAATGCTTAAAAATAGAGAGTGAGAATGTTTAAAAGAAAGAGAGAGAGAGAATGTTTAAAGAAAGAGAGAAAGAATGTTTAAAAGACAGATGGAAAGAATGTTTAAAAGAACGAGAGAGAGAGAAGGAGTGTGTGTTTGTATGTGTGTGTATGTGAATGTTTAAAAGAAAGAAAGGGAGAGATAGAGAGAACGTTTAAAAGAACGGGAGAGATAGAGAGAACCTTTAAAAGAAAGGGAGAGATAGTTTAGGTGTTGTGATGTGTTAGTTTAAGTTAAGTGATGAGTTAGTTAAAGGAAAGAGAGAGATAATGTTTAAATGAAAGAGAGAGATAATGTTTAAATGAAAGAGAGAGATAATGTTTAAATGAAAGAGAGGGAAAATGTTTAAAAGAAAGAGAATTTTTAAAAGAAAGAGAGAGAGAATGTTTAAATGAAAGAGAGAGAGAGACTGTTTAAAAGAAAGAGCATTTTTAAAAGAATGAGAGATAGAGAATGCTTAAAAAGAGAGAGAGAGAGAATGTTTAAAAGGAAGAGAGAGAGAGAATGTTTAAAAGAAAGGGAGAGAGAGAGAGAGAGTGAATGTTTTTTTTTAAAAAAAAAGAGAAAATGCTTAAAAGAAAGAAGAAGAGTGTGAATGTTTAAAAGAAAGAAAGAGATAATGCTTAAAAAGAAAGAGAGAGTGTGTGAATGTTTAAAAGAAAGAAAGAGACAATTCTTAAAAGAAAGATAGTGTGTGAATGTATAAAAGAAAGAAAGAGAAAATGCTTAAAAAGAAAGAGAGAGAGAGAGAATGTTTAAAAGAAAGAAAGAGACACTGTTTAAAAGAAAAAGAGAGAGAATGTTTAACAGGAAGATAGAGATAATGTTTAAAAGAAAGAGTGTGTATGTGTGTGTGTGTGTGTGTGTGTGTGTGTGTGTGTGTGTGTGTGTGTGTGTGTGTGTGTGTGTGTGTGTGTGTGTGTGTGTGTGTGTGTGTGTGTGTGTGTGTGTGTTTAAAAGAAAAAAGAGAGAATGTTAAAAAAAAAAGAGAGAGTGAATGCTTAAAAAAACGGAGAGAATTTTTAAAAGAAAGAGAGAGAGAGAGAGAGAGAATGTTTAAAGGAAAGAGAGAGAATTTTTAATAGAAAGAGAGAGAGAATGTTTAAAAGAAGGAGACAGAATGTTTAAAAGAAAGAGAATTTTGAAAAAAAGGGAGAGAGAGAATGCTTAAAGAGAGAGAGAGAGAATGCTTAAAAAGAGAGAAAGAGAATGTTTAAAAGAAAGAGAGAGAGAGACCGTTTAAAAGAAAGGGATAGAGAATGTTTAAAAGAAAGAGAGAGATAATTTTTTAAAGAAAGATAGAGAGAATGTTTAACAGAAAGAAATAGAGAATGTTTAAAAGAAACAGAGAGAGAGAGAGAGAGAGAGAGAGAGAGAGAGTGAATGTTTAAAAAAAAAGAATATGCTTAAAAGAAAAAGAGAGTGTGTGAATGTTTAAAAGAAAGAAAGAGATAATGCTTAAGAAGAAAGAGAGAGAGAGAGAGAGAGAGAGAGAGAGAATGTTTAAAAGAAAGGGAGAGATAGAGAGAACGTTTAAAAGCAAGAGAGAACGTTTAAAAGAAAAAAATGGTGAAAAAATTTTTTTAAAGAAAGAGAGAGAGAATGTTAAAAAGAAAGAGGAAGAATGTTTAAAAGAAATAGAATGTTTAAAAGAAAAAAAGAGAGGGAGAATGCTTATAAAAGATAGAGAGAATGCTTTAAAGGAAGAGAGAGAGAGAATGTTTAAAAGAAAGAGAGAGAGAGAATTTTTAAAAGAAAGATAGAGAGAATGTTAAAAAGAAAGAAAGAGAGAATGTTTAAAAGAAACACAGAGAGAGAGAGAGAATGTTTGAAAGAAAAAGAGAGAGAATGATTAAAAGAAAAATAAAGAGAATGTTTAAAAGAAATAGAGAGAGAGTGTGTGTGAATGTTTACAAGAAAAAGAGAGTTAATGTTTAAAAGAAAGAGAGAGAGAGAGAGAGTTAATGTTTAAAGAAAGAAAGAGAATGTTTAAAAGAAAGAAAGAGAGAATGTTTAAAAGAAACAGAGAGAGAGAGAGAGTGAATGTTTAAAAAAAAAGAGAAAATGCTTAAAAGAAAGAAGAAGTGTGTGAATGTTTAAAAGAAAGACAGAGATAATGCTTAAAAAGAAAGAGAGAGAGAGAGAGAATGTTTAAAAGAAAGACAGAGATAATGCTTAAAAAGAAAGAGAGAGAGAGAATGTTTAAAAGAAAGAAAGAGACACTGTTTAAAAGAAAAGAGAGAGAGAGAATGTTTAAAAGAAAGTGTGTGTGTGTGTGTGTGTGTGTGTGTGTGTGTGTGTGTGTGTGTGTGTGTGTGTGTGCGTGCGTGCGTGCGTGTGTGTGTGTGTGTGTGTTTAAAAGAGAAAGAGAATTCATGTTTAAAAGAAAAAAAAGAGAGAATGTTAAAAAAAGAGAGATAGAGAGAGAATGTTTAAAATAAAGAGAAAAGAGAGAGAGAATGCTTAAAAAAAGAAAGAGAATTTTTTAATGAAAGAGAGAGAGAGAATGTTTAAAGGAAAGAGAGAGAATTTTTAAAAGAAAGAGAGAGAGAGAGAGAGAGAGAGAGAGAGAGAGAACGTTTAAAAGAAAGGTAGAGATAGAGCGAACGTTTAAAAGAAAGAGAGAATGTTTAAAAGAAAGAAAGATAATTTTTAAAAGAAAGAGAGAGAGAATGTTTAAAAGAAAGAGAGAGAGACTTTTTACAAGAAAGAGAGAGAGAGAATGCTTAAAAATAGAGAGTGAGAATGTTTAAAAGAAAGAGAGAGAGAGAATGTTTAAAGAAAGAGAGAAAGAATGTTTAAAAGACAGATGGAAAGAATGTTTAAAAGAACGAGAGAGAGAGAAGGAGTGTGTGTTTGTATGTGTGTGTATGTGAATGTTTAAAAGAAAGAAAGGGAGAGATAGAGAGAACGTTTAAAAGAACGGGAGAGATAGAGAGAACCTTTAAAAGAAAGGGAGAGATAGTTTAGGTGTTGTGATGTGTTAGTTTAAGTTAAGTGATGAGTTAGTCTAGGTGCTGTAATGAGTTAAAGTGTTGTGATGAGTTAGTTTAGGTGCTGTAATGAGTTAGTTTAAGTGATGAGATGCGTTAGATTAGGTGCTGTAATGAGTTAATTAAGGTGCTGTAATGAGTTGAAAAGACTAAAGTCATGAAAAGTTTAATTCCAACAAGTGACAAAATATACATGGAAAACAAACCAGTAGAAGAGATCGATCACTTTATCTATCTTGGAAGTCACATTGATCGAGAAGGGGATACGAGCAAAGAAATTAGAATCAGACTGGCTAAAGCAGCAATGTCTTTCAGAAGCCTTGAAAAGTTGTGGAAATCAAAACTCATTAGCACAAACACAAAACTTAGGCTATTCAAATCAAATGTACTATCAACCCTTACGTATGCGTGTGAAAGCTGGAAAACAACAAGAGATATAGAAACAAAGTTGAACGCATTCGAAAATAAATGTCTAAGGAAAATACTTGGTATAGAATGGAACGAATTCAAAACAAACGAGGAAATTAGAGAAATCGCCAATCAACCACTAATATCTTCAGTAATAAAGAAAAGACGATGGTCATACGTTGGACATGTGATGAGAAGAGATAATAATCGAATAGCAAAGCAAGCCCTCATATGGGAAACAACAGGTAAAAGAAAAAGAGGAAGACCCAGGGAGACACTGAGAAGAACATTGATGAGAGAGGCAAGAGCAGCAGGAATCGGCTCCCTCAATGAGATAGAACTGCTTGCACAGAACAGAGACAGATGGCGAGATTTAATAAAATATCTTTAAAAGAAAACTGCTAGAACAAAAATTCATATAGGAGAAGGTGTATCTTGGTCTACGCCCTATGGGCCGGTTACGGCTCGAAAGGTCAATAGATAGAATGAGTTAGTTTAGGTGCTGTGATGAGTTAGTTTAGGTGCTGTAATGAGTTAGTTTAGGTGCTGTGATGAATAAGTTTAGGTGCTGTGTTGAATTAGTTCAGGTGCTGTGATGAGTTAGTTCAGGTGCTGTGATGAATTAGTTTAGGTGCTGTGATGAGTTAGTTTATAGTCAAGCACATGGTTCGACAAAAAATGGCGCCGCCGGGAATGTTCAACCCGGATATAAAAAGTCTGTGTCGGTGGATGGGACGGATGAATCAAAAAGGATCAACGGCCCAGAAAGCGAAAACAGCAAAGTGTGTGGTACACATGAGGCATATTCAGAACACGAAAGACGAATATGGCAGACCACCGTGAAAGAGATTGGAGCCTCATCACGAAACACTCCAAAGAAAGCCATGGAGAGAAATTCTAACTACTGTTTTAAAAACGAATTTAAAATAGCTACATGGAATGTTATGACCTTATACCAACAAGGAAAACTAAAATATCTTATGGTAGAAGCAGAGCATTAAACATATATATTTTCTATCTATTCTATTGTCCTTTCGAGCCGAAGACGGCACATAGGGCAGAACTACAATCTCAAAAACAGAAACCTTGCGTGCCAAAGTGGCACATATTGCAGAGATCACTGCTTCTAAAATCTATGGCTCTGTTTCCATAACAATACTTTTTACAATGACAGCTTGTCAAGCCATCGATCAACCTCCTTAGTCGCCTCTTACGACATGCCTGGAAGGTCACAGTGTCACTATTCTTTACCTCCCTCATAATGAGGCCCCGGTAACACACGGGATCTGTTATATCTATAACAGATCCCGTGTGTTACCGGGATCTGTTATAGATATAACTATAATATATATTTTAGGCATATCAGAAACAAGATGGAAGGAAAGTGGATACATACAAGACGATAAATATACATTTATATATTCAGATAACACGACAGAACATCAAAGAGGAGTAGGCATTCTAATAAAACGAGAGCTACAAAAATATATAAGTACCCACTGGACATACAATGATAGGATTATACTATTAAAAATGAAGGCAAAACCATATGACATAGCAATAATACAGACATACGCACCCACTCAAGACTATACAGACGAACAAATAGAGGCATACTATGAAGTTCTAAACACAGTTATGAAGCAAGTGAAATCATCAGACACCTTGATTATAATGGGTCACATGAACACTAAAGTAGGAAAATGTAAAAATAAGACCATTATAGGAAATCATGGTTTAGGAAAAAGGAATAACAGAGGAGAAAGATTAATACAATTTTGTTAAGAAAACAGACTAATAATATGCAACACCTTCTTTGAGCTTTAGAAAAGGAAATTATACACATGGAAAAGCCCTGGAGACAGTAAGAGGAATCAAATAGATTACATAATGATAAAAGACAGATTCCGGAACAGCGTCAAGAAAGCTAAAACCTACCCAGGAGCAGATATTAATTCAGATCACAATCCTGTAATGATAAAAATGAAAATCAAATTAAAGAGAAACAAACAAAAAACTAATTCAGCAACACCAATAGATATAACAGCGTTAAACCAGAAAGATGTAAAAGAAACTTATACTGTACAAGTAAACAACACATATCAGAAGCTGCTAGAAGAGGGGATTGAGCAGTACAGAAGAGAAAATCCTGAGGAAAAAGTCACAACAAAGTGGCAATGCATAAAAAACAGCATGCAAGAATCCTGCAACACCTTGCCCAAAAAGGAAAGTAGCAAAAAACAAAAATGGATAACTGAGAAAATCTTAGAAAAAATGGAAGAAAGAAGAGAAGTGAAAAACTCTGCCAGATACAAGGATATTGACAATGAAATACGGAGAATGTGCAAAAAGGCAAAAGAAGTCTGGCTCAACCAAAGATGTCTAGAAGTCGAAACTATGAAAAGTAAACAAAACTTAAGAGAGATGCACACAGAAATAAAGAGAATGACGAATAAAGACAAAAAAGCTGCAGGAAACGGATGTATTGCAAACAAAGAAGGAAGAATGCTAACAGACAACAAAGATATAATAAATAGATGACAAGAATATATAACAGAATTATTTCATGACGAAAGGGACAAAAAGCCAGACATAAAATGTACATACAACTATAAAATCCTGAAATCTGAAGTAGAAAAAGGCTATAATCTATCAAAGAAAAAGGGAAAGGCAGCAGGACCTGACAATATACAGATAGAGATGATACAGGCTCTAGAGGATTTTGGTATCGAAGTGATCACAGACATATGCAATGACATATACCATACAGGATACATACCAAACGAACTAAAAACATCAACTTTCATTGCATTGCCTAAAAAGAATGGTGCAGTTGAATGCAGTGATTTCAGAACAATAAGCCTAATGAGCCAGGTAACACAAATTTTACTAAAAGTTATACAGGGAAGGATTCAAAATAAAATCAATACTGAATTAGATGTGCAACAATTTGGATTCAGGAAAAACAGTGGCACAAAATAAGCCATATTTAGCATGAGAACATTGATTGAAAAGTACATAGAAGTAAACAAACCAATATATGCCTGCTTTATAGACTACACCAAAGCTTTCGATAGAATACACCATAACCAACTTATAGACTGCCTAAAGGATATAAATTTAGACGACACAGACATACGACTAATATGTAATTTGTACTGGGAACAAACAGCAATAATACAATACAACAAGGAGAACTCTACACCCATGGACATAAAAAGAGGAGTAAGACAAGGATACATCCTATTACCAAGCTTGTTCAATCTATACACTGAGCAAATCTTTAAAAACATCTCAGTAATGCCAGGCCTAAACATTAATGGAAAGATAATCAATAACCTAAGATATGCTGATGATACTGTTCTACTAGCAGAAAATCCTAAAGACCTACAACAATTGCTTAATGTGATAAACATAACAAGCAAAAAATATGGACTAGATATGAATATCAAAAAGACTAAAACTATGACCATAAACAAAGAAAATTCTCAAGGCCTACAATTAAATATCACAGTTGAGGGAATACATCTGGAGACAGTCCAGAGCTACAACTACCTGGGACATACTATAACCAATGATGGAAAATGTAAAATTGAAATAAACAAAAGAATAGGTATGGCAAAAAGTAATTTTAATGCAATGAAAAATATACTAACAACAAAACAAATATCAGCAGGCCTGAAACTAAGAATGGCAAAATGTTACATCTTCTCAGTATTCCTGTATGGTGCAGAAACATGGACATTAGACAATAAAACAGAACAGAAAATATAAGCCTTTGAAATGTGGATTTATAGAAGAATAGGTAGAATTGGATGGAAAGAAAAGAAAACAAACGATGAAGTTTTAAAACAACTGAAAATAAAAAGAGAACTACTAAATACAATTTTAGACAAGACAAATGAAATTTTTGGGGCATGTTAAAAGACAAAGCAGCCTACTAAAAGTAATATTGGAAGGGAAAATACAAGGTAAAAGAGGCAGAGGCAGACCAAGACTAACATGGACGAGTAATATAAAAAGATGGACAAGTCAATCTATGACAGCCTGCACCATCAAAGCAAGAAACCGAGTAGAATGGCGATCCATGGTAGCCAACCTTCGTTGCGGAGAAGGCACTCGATGATGATGATGATGATGATGATGATAATGATGATGATGATGATGAGTTAGTTTAAGTGCTGTGAGGCATGAGTACTTGTGTATCGTGCGAAGGCAGCTGTGGCAATGTTCTCCTTTAAGAACCGTCAACACACCGACACCAATTGTGAGGATGGTTTCAGAAGTTATTATGAGGACCCACAGCTTAAGGTACCTTGATATATAGTTTGATTTTTTCCTCGCACCAATGGAGTACGCCCTAGCAAGGCTTACTGTCAATACGGCGCCAATTGACATGCAGAAGAAAATACAGAATGAAGTTATGCGCATTATCTTGGGTTGTACGAGGGGCAATCCCTGTGTAGCGATGAGGTATCTTCTTGACTTTCCAACCATGTATGACAGGATCAGGTTCTGGAGGGCACGAGCATACCTGAAGATAAGTGCAGATAAAGAGCATCCATTGCACCAAGAGCGCAATACAGGGTACGGTGACAGACTAAAAAGAAGTAAGTCAGGGATGGGTGGAGCAGAAGATGTCATCAAACAAACTGTGGGCTTACCAATAACAACATTGGCGAGGAGTGGATACCGGTGTCTACGTCTTCAAGGGAACATTCTCGTGTATTATCAAACTCGACAGGAAATGTAGGGAGCAGAATTCAGTCGCGGTCAGCTTTTTTTTTTTGACGTTTGGCTTTTTGATTAATGGTTTTTTTTTTTCGTTAGTCAATAACAATAAAATGGTAGAAAGTTTAGTTTCTGACGTGTTCGAGATACAAGTAGACGTTTTGAATAAAGTGTGTACAGTGTGGGTCTTTCGGTGTTTTACGTCTTAATGAGAGAATACTTTCACATGCTGTCCTTCTACGGCTGTGTTTGTAATCAAGTGTGGTACAAGTAAAAAGGACTGATTGCTTCTGCAGATTTTGGACTGTCGTAACCAATGACTGCCGAAATAAACAAAAATAAACAGAAATAAACAGAAAAAAACAGAAATAAATATATTATTAACAAATGAACATAGTCTGAGTAGCACTCAGGTCGGTCCTGAGTAAATTAATTAACTTTTAGTCCCAATTTGCATTACTCTTATAGGCCCAAATAGAAATCGACTCAACGCAACGCTTACCATATAGTATCTGACTAAAGAGAAAAGTGAATGGTATTCTCTCTACATCAGAATAATATGTCTACCTTAATACCTTTTACGTCAGGGCTAGCGCCAATCGGGTGTCCGGTTAGCGCAATCGATAGGCGGTTGGCTTACCACGGCAACAGCCGGGGTTCGTAATCCTGGCGAGGACACCTGGGTTTTACTAATTCCCTAAAAATTAGTAGGAGCCGCGATAGCTCAGTGGTTAGTGAACTGGACTACTACGGACAAGGGGTAGGGTTCGATCCCAACCGACGGCTCCGGGTTCACCCAGCCTTAAATGGGTACCGGATTTTTTCTGGGAAAGTAAAGGCAGCACGGGCGTAATACCGACCACATTACCCCAAAAATCATGTGCTGAAGGTCTGTAAAATATAGGGTCACTAACACAATATTTCCCTATACGCCACTTGGCGTGACGGGGGGTACTTTACTTTTTACTAGCGCCAATCACCTGCACCATCTACTATGAATTCATCATAAAACTGCCTTCATCACCGGATGTACCAGGACAAAAGTTGCAGATATCTTAGCCCTGCTTTTAAAATAACTTTACAAAACGTTCTTTAAAAGCAGTAAAAGTAAACAGGATAGTGAGCTCATTGTTGAATTTATTGATACCGTCCCATGGCAGATAAAGTGCCTCAAATGACGAAAAAACGGATGATATTTCTGGAAGTAATTATCATTATAATAGCCTTCATCATTGTCATCATTAACTTGTGAACTCCCTGGGGAGAATAAATCAATCAGTTTTTCTTTTCTTTGTTCTAGGTTAACACATTCACTTCTATCTATACCGCTCTGATCCATCTCCCACACCTTATCAATCATGGTTTGAGGTTTGACAGTTTCATTTGTATGTGTGTGAGTGTGTGTGTGTGTGTGTGTGTGTGTGTGTGTGTGTTTGTGTGTGTGAACTATGACATAAAATAGGAAAAGAGGAAGAAAAGGACAAGAAAGAAAAGATAAGATGTATATAACATTTGGCGTGCACGTTTACAAGAACCGAATATTTATGGATAAATGATTTGAAGTTTGCGTGGCGTTCTTTTTTTTTTCTTTCGCAATTTCCGGTTGTTTCGTCGAACACATAATTTTAAAATATTCACACAGCAAAGTAAACAATTGTGTTTTTATTTACAATTTTGTCTTTTTTTTTTTTTTACATTCATTTTGCATTTGGAACATAGCCAGATGACGATGCCAAGTTGTAAGAAATGGCGGTACCTGTTGAAAGAGAGAATATAGCATCGCACTTATCGCTAGGATGAACCAGACGTCTCCAGTGGGTATGGGAATATCAAGAAAGTCATTGAAGGGGACTGGTTTGTCTCGAGGCAAGACGCCGGCCTCGAGACAGAGAGGTTGTGAGTTCAAATTCTGGCTGTACCAGTTGGGATTTTTATTTATGATTTCTCTCTGCGGCAACCACTTCTGGTCTCAGGAGCGAGGCCCGGCTTGAAACGTCAATTACTCATGGACGGAAAAAATATGAGTATCTCAGAAGACGGAGTTATCTGCCTATGTGGCGAGGGACCCCTGTGCACACGGCTGCCAGGTAAAAACGGATTAGCACGCAAAATTCAGCTCCTAGTCTCTAGGGACTTCGTCAGTGATCAAAGCTGGTAAACGCAAAAAATAACAAACAAGAAAAGTCATTGTACGTCCGCAAGATCCATGGAGTTGCAGAGATGATGGACCTGAATGCCATTGTGTTCGTTGATATATAATTAAAGTTGGCATTTGTGTGTGGCGGGCGTGCTTCATATTGGGGGAGGTCCTGAGGAGGGGATCTAAGCAAGATCTGACAACTAAATTAAACCTTCATTAAACAAACAAGACGCATTAAATATAGTGCTTCTTATCGTGTACATCCAATAAATGTTGTTATTAAAAATAGGTATAAAATGTTTAGTAAGAAATATTAATGAATTTGGACAGTGAAATATTCAAATAAACCTGTCAGTCCACAATAGTCGAAGGCGACGGATAAATGTTCTTCCTCTCTGTTATTTATTATCACCAACTCACAGAAACAATTACCCAATCTGTTTGTGTCAGCAGTCGACTTGAGAACGTCCAGGGGGATCAAACCCACATTCATTCTATCGCCGAACCAGCGCCGTAACTACTATGCCACTTACGCTGTATATTTAAAAAAGAAACAGTGATAAACACGCGCGTTATATTCGATTCAGTAAAAGCACAATGTTTTCAATGAAGCCGTTCATAATTGGCCGAATTGTTTGTAAAAACCGGGTAACATTAACGTAACTTTACATATATATATATATATATATATATATATATATATATATATATATATATATATATATATATAACTTATTATTTCTGGTACGAGCTACAAAAACAGTACGTTCAAATAATGCTCATTCCTTCTACTGAATTCAAATTTAATTATACCATAAACAATACGGTAACGGAACAGTAAAATTGTTGTAGACATTATGAAAGAACCAATTACCTGGTTGCTAATGGCTACCGGAAAGTGTCATTTGACTGAGCTATTTATATCCCATTGTCGTATCGCTGCTGGGGATAGGGGAAAATAATTAATATAAAAATAATATTCATACAGACATCATAAACAGGTAAAAAGATTTGTAACTGAAAACTTGTATAAGTAAGAAGTTTAAAGAATGATGCAAACGTTTTACATTTAGAGAAAGAAGAGAATTTATTTAAAGTTATGATTACCTACATATTTACTACTGTATATACTTTTCATTGAGCCTTTGTAATCAGTTTTACTACTGAATGCATCTTTAATTGAACTTATATAATCAGTTTGATTGCTGTATACACTTTTCATTCAAACTTTGTAATCAGTTTTACTAATGCATATATCTCTTTGTACTCTACTCTATGTAATTAATTTTACTACTGTCAGTGCTTTCATTTAAACTAAGCAATCAGTTTACTACTCCTTGTGCTTTTATTATGTTACATATGTATGAGTGTCTTAATGTGAGTGTGCGTGCATGATCATCATCATCATCATCATCGAGTGCCATCTCAGCAAGGAAGGTTGGCTACCATGGAGCGCTATTCTGCTCCGTCTCTTGCTTTGATGGTGCCGGTTGTCATAGGCTGGTTTGTCCATCTTTTGATGTTACTCGTCCATGTGCATGATCTGGCAGTTAAAATTGGTAATTGTCTTTTCACACATTTGTTCATATCATAATATTAAATGTTGATTGTAATTGTCTTTTCACACATTTGTTCATATCATAATATTAAATGTTGATTGTAATTGTCTTTTCACACATTTGTTCATATCATAATATTAAATGTTGATTGTAATTGTCTTTTCACACATTTGTTCATATCATAATATTAAATGTTGATTGTAATTGTCTTTTCACACATTTGTTCATATCATAATATTAAATGTTGATTGTAATTGTCTTTTCGCACATTTGTTCATATCATAATATTAAATGTTGATTTAGACATTAATCTCTCAATCGTTTTACGCTCGTTCCTGGTCTCATTTTGCCTGTCCTAATCTATCTAAAGTTATGTTTCTCAAAAGGAGGTTTATGAGACATGATGTCGCTTTTACAGGACCAGTGACCCAAAGTGTAACAAGACCTTTTCATAACCTTCCAAAGACCGAAAAGGAAAGACATAAGATAATATGTTATTGTCATTGATTATTGCATAAACAGAGTCACAGCTACGTTTACTTTCTGTGTCTACTTACATAATCTGGACATTGTGCTTTTTCTTCTTCTCCTTTTACTTTCCTTCCTCATTTGCTTTCAACGTCGAGGGGAGATATAATTTGCGGTCTTTTGCTCTTCTGTTCGCCTCTACTGCTGTTATGTTTCCTAGTGCTTCAAATATTCCGTCGATCCATCTTTTTTCGTGGTCGACCCTTGGGTCTGGTGTCCTCACAATGTTTATTGAAAGCTCGTTGGGTTGTGTTTTGATCACTCTGCCTTGTCACGTGGCCAAATAATGTTATCTGTTGCTTCTTTATATATTCTATGGCGGGAGTTATTCCTAGATGTGTTCTCACTTCTTCATTTCTGATCTTATCTCTCAGACTGTTTCCTGTCATTCGTCTGACACATTTCATCTCTGTAGAGATTATTTTTCTTATTGTTCTTGCATCTAGGGTCCAGGACTGTCATTGGTAGCACAACGTTGGGATGAAGATTGTATTGTAGAGTGCCCGTTTTGCCTCTAGAGTTGTTTCCTTGTTGGACAATAGTGGTGATAGCTGTCCAATGGTTTGACAAGCTTTGATGCATCTTGAGTCTATTTTTGCTGTTTGTAAATTGTCGTTTGTCACCAAAATTCCTAGGTATTTGAATTCCTCTACTTGTTTTAGTTGCCTTCCTTCTATAGTTATGTTGATGCTCTGTTTCTCTTTTGCAACATTTATGACTTCTGTTTTGTTGATGTTGATTTTCATGTGGTATTTTGTCCCTGTGCTGTTGAGTTTATTTAAGTGTTCTAGTATGTCTTCGATTTTTTCATGTATTAATGCCTGATCTTCTGCAAATAAAAGCTCGTTGATATTCTCTGTCTCTGATGGGTTGGTTAACTTGCATATATAGTCCATGTGTGCAATAAACAGTAGGGGGAATAGTACTCACCCTTGTCTTACACCTGTGCTTTTTCAAATGTCATTATCTCAGTCTAACAACAATGGCAGTATAAATATGCTTTAAAAAATTACACGAATAAATACAATCGATGTTTTGATCCAACGATTTTGAATCAAAAGCGAGGAAATATAATACAACATGTACATATAAAATAATAACTATATAATAGCAGTTATATAGCAAGCTCTAATTATGAGTTAAGGGTACCTGAAATTTATTAAGGAATGCATTATTTGAATCAGTCTCGATTCGAGTTTACGTTTGCAGAGACACGCCGCTATTGACATAATAATTTGGCACCAATCAGCTTTTTCAGATATATTGTAATCGTTGTCATATTGTAGGCATGCGCGCTCTGTACAACATCAGACTATGTTTTGTATAGATACGTTTTCTTGCTCTTCTGCAAGTCTTCTGTGCCACAAAACTGGCATGAGTCACAAACAAGAAGTTGGCTTGACTTCTTCGCTGCTTTCCCATAGTTTATCGTGCAGAGCTACTTCTATATGGGAGCATTTTTTTCATTATTTGTCTGTTGATGTCGATAACGGCTTTTCAGACTCTTCGCTGGTAGCAGAATCTCTGTCATCTATTTAGTTTAGGTGTTCTCTGACGCCTTGTTCTAAATATGAAGATCTTGATCAATGTATTAATGTTTGATGTGCCTGTTTTTGCAGTCATGTTTTTACTCGCATTTTCCATTCTTATTTTTCTATTCCACGTTCATATCTTTCATGTGTTTTACTTGCTTGAATCACTGGCTTGAGATTTTATAGGTTTTATCCTGTCTATGTACGTTCATTTTACATTCATTGGGTATCTCCACATCGAAGGTTGGCTACCATGGGGCATCATTTATTCGGTGGGTGCCGTCTCCACATCGAATGTAGGCTATCATTGTGCATTATTCATTCATTGAGTACCATCTCCACATCGAAGTTTGGCTATCATCTTGCATTATTCATTCATTGAATACCATCTCCACATCGAAGTTTGGCTATCATCTTGCATTATTCATTCATTGAATACCATCTCCACATCGAAGTTTGGCTATCATCTTGCATTATTCATTCATTGAGTACCATCTCCACATCGAAGTTTGGCTATCATCTTGCATTATTCATTCATTGAATACCATCTCCACATCGAAGTTTGGCTATCATCTTGCATTATTCATTCATTGAGTACCATCTCCACATCGAAGTTTGGCTATCATCTTGCATTATTCATTCATTGAATACCATCTCCACATCGAAGTTTGGCTATCATCTTGCATTATTCATTCATTGGGTGCCATCTCCACGCCAAATGTAGGCTACCATGGTGCATCAATCATTTATTGGGTGCTGTCTCCACATAGAATGATGGCTACCATGGTGCATCAATCATTTATTGGGTGCTGTCTCCACATAAAATGTTGGCTACCATGGTGCATCAATCATTTATTGTGTGCTGTCTCCACATAGAAAGTTGGCTACCATGGTGCATCAATCATTTATTGTGTGCTGTCTCCACATAGAAGGTTGGCTACCATGGTGCATCAATCATTTATTGGGTGCTGTCTCCACATAGAATGTTGGCTGCCATGGTGCATCAATCATTTATCGTGTGCTGTTTCCACATAGAAGGTTGGCTACCATGGTGCATCAATCATTTATTGGGTGCTGTTTCCACATAGAAGGTTGGCTACCATGGTGCATCAATCATTTATTGTGTGCTGTTTCCACATAGAAGGTTGGCTACCATGGTGCATCAATCATTTATTGGGTGCTGTCTCCACATAGAAGGTTGGCTACCATGGTGCATCAATCATTTATTGTGTGATGTCTCCACATAGAAAGTTGGCTACCATGGTGCATCAATCATTTATTGGGTGCTCTCTCCACATAGAAGGTTGGCTACCATGGTGCATCAATCATTTATTGGGTGCTCTCTCCACATAGAAGGTTGGCTACCATGGTGCATCATTTTACTTTCGTTTCCTACCTTGATAGTGCACGTTATCATTGGTTTACCTGTTCTTCTTGTGACGTTGCAGTTTACTTTAGTTTTAGCAGTAGCTCGTTTACTTTCTACCTTCTCTTCAAATATGACTTTTTTCTATGCTATTGTGCCTCATCACATGTTCCACTTTCAATAATATTTCTCGAAATGTGTTATTATTTTATTTTCACCTGGGTCAGAACTTCACTGTTTTCTTCTTTTCCTTTATCCAATTCTCCCCATTTTTCAATAGATCTACATTTCAAATGCTTTGATTTTCTGCTGTGATTTCTTATGTAATGTCCATGTTTCTGCACCATACAAGAATGTTGAAACAGATGTAATATTTTACTATTGCTAGTTTTAGTTGCGTTATTTGCTTTAGTGAGATGGCACGTTTACCTGCCATTCTCGCTTCAGGTTTTATGATCACCAAATAGAACGAGATGCAAATGATGCTCTTATGTACTGGAGATAAAAATGTGAGAAGTCATATCCCAGGGATTAAGTCTTCTTTTTTGCTTGGTTTGATTATTGTTAAGATAGAAGAATAAAACAAGTTTCTATAAAAAGAAGGCATACCTTAAAAGACTCGATGTTTTTGATACTGGAAGTGAAAACCTTAATCTTCTTGACGATTTACGAAGCAGTATGACTTTATTAGTACAAAACATAGACTGATAGACTGTAAACCAAACAATCTAAAAATTCACTTTCAGAAACAGTGATTTAATTGAAGAGAAAATGATTTTCAGCATAAATTAACAGTTAAGAAATAAAATGAAGCATTATTACAAGAAAAAAGAAAAAAGAAAAGTTACACAAAAATAAACATGAAAGGAGTCCGGCAAAATTCAAGTGACATAACGTTTCAATTTAAAACATGGAAATCCCGAAAGGCATCAGAATAAATTAAAGACAAACTATTTAAAAAATGGGAAGAGTGAAATTGTGGAACAAGATTGTGAAAGTTGCACAATTACAGAAAACCACTAGAAATATGAAATTCTTTTTTTTTTTTTTAAATAACAGAAATACATATGGCAGCGTAATTATTTTACAGACGATATCGCCAGCTGAATTTGGCATTCTCTCTGAAGGAAAAAGTCTCTTGTCCAGCCGTTAATTGAATTGTCTGCGTAATTTCACTCATCACTACTGTGGGACAGTCCCATGCAGCAGTTCAGTATGTAATACATACCCTTATGTGAGGCAAATCAGGTCCCCTTACCCTATGGTTAAGTTTGAGAATAAGGGTAATACATACTTTATCATTCACTAGCGCTGCAGTGAGATCTGTATTAGGGAAACATAGATGTTAGGATAATTGTTTCCATAAACATCTCCGAGGTATCTCTCTTCTGATACCGACGCACCTGTGGAAGTCATTTTCTCTAGACCACATGGCGCCCAAGAAATTCAGGTCAATATCGTTATCTCATGTCCTTCGGATGTGAAATCCTATCTATCTATCTATCTATCTATCTATCTATCTATCTATCTATCTATCTATCTATCTATCTATCTATCTATCTATCTATCTATCTATCTATCTATCTATCTATCTATCTATCTATCTATCTATCTATCTATCTATCTATCTATCTATCTATCTATCTATCTATCTATCTATCTATCTATCTATCTATCTATCTATCTATCTATCTATCTATCTATCTATCTATCTATCTATCTATCTATCTATCTATCTATCTATCTATCTATCTATCTATCTATCTATCTATCTATCTATCTATCTATCTATCTATCTATCTGTCTGTCTCTCTGTCTGTCTGTCTGTCTGTCTGTCTGTCTGTCTGCCTGCCTGCCTGTCTGCCTGCCTGTCTGTCTGTCTGTCTGTCTGTATGTCTGCCTGTCTGTCTGTCTGTATGTCTGCCTGTCTGCCTTCCTGCCTTCCTGTCTGTCTGTCTGTCTGTCTGCCTGTCTGCCTGCCTGTCTGTCTGTCTGTCTGCCTGCTTGCCTGCCTGTCTCTCTGTCTGTCTGTCTGTCTGCCTGCCTACCTGCCTACCTGTCTGTCTGTCTGCCTGCCTGCCTGCCTGTCTGTCTGTCTGTCTGCTTGTCTGCCTGTCTGTCTGCCTGCATACTTCATCATATCATAAGTGACCACATTATATCTAGTTTTGTTAAAGTATACAATGACTCATCTAGTTCTATTTTTTTTCACCATGGAGATGTTTAATTTCCTTGCATGTGTCTGTGTTTGTCTTCCATTGAAAGCCTATTAGAGTTGAAACGTTGGTTGAGTCCTTTCTTGTCTTGAAGCTGAAACATCCTATTTTTCTTTCTTTCATTGAATCTATGCCAGCATTTTCTGAGGCTCCCCACGCGACTTTTATGTCCATTTCCGGTGTTGAAGGTGTAGACACACTTTCATCTTCAAGTCTGGATCTTGAGACAGTCCTCCAGGACATCTTTGCCATTATATTTGCTAAACCGAATTGAAAAAGACTGGTCTTAGCTTTCTTGAATTCGAATAGACCTTGTATCTTATTCTGTACATGACGTCACATTTATTTGTGGCCAGTGAGTAGGTGGAGTATGATAATCGGAACTCTTCTTCACAATTGCTGATATCCAGAGTTTATTTTCTAGAATGTAAAGTTGACCAGACGAGTTCAGAAACGGAAGTAATCCTGGTAATATCTTTTATTGACATTGTACAAGGTAAGCTACTTAAAACCGGCCCACTGCATACAGTAAAATTCAAGCATTGAAATGAATTGAAAAATAAACTCTTTTGATGCTCACATTTTATTCATTGAAGGCGACACGTCTGTTCCCATAAAACATGTTGGTAGCGTGGTAATCTTCATTATTTGTGGTACGAATAAGTGGCTGTTTATAATGGGCCGGTTTAAGTTGTTCAATTACAACTTCTGATGTTTTATACCTGACCAGACTGTCTTTCCTCTTGTAGCAGTATCCCTGGTCTATTATTTCCGTCAAAGATAGCAGTGCGGTACATTCCGATCTGAAAATTTACCAGACAGTTACGGAAAATAAATATTCAACTTTTCAACCTTGTAATTAGTGTCTTTTCTCCATGAAGAGTCATTTCAAATTGAGACAAGAGCAGTTACGTTGGACATTCTGGCTACCCGAGACGGTAGGAAAAACTGAAAATTCGTAGATTCATGAACCAACAAAGAAATTAACAAAATGTATTTCCTTAAGCCAGTTTACGTTACGTTAAAAACGTATATTCAAGATTAACTTTATCTTATTTAACCATTGGGCTTATATCTCGATCTATCGTACATAACCTTCCTATTAACCAATAAAGCATATTATTATGTGTAGACAAATAAATATAATAGAAATATCAATTTAACCAATTTAGAAAATTCTTAATAATGTATAATTACATGATTCATTTCTTGGACCATATTCTCTATATGTAAGTGATGAATGTTTCATAGCTGCCATTAACGTTCTTGCTTAAATTTTATCTTTTTTTTTAGCAGAGGTAAAAAAAATTCAACCATTTTAATTGGATAAACGTGAGAAATAAATGTTGAATAGAAGGTTCTTTTGAAATAGGTGTTAGGTACAGAAAATGCATGACGTGCCAGGGGAGAGAGAAGGCGCTGGAGATTTGGAGAGAGCGAGCAGACACGGGGGTGATTAGTTTTGGACTTTCTGCGCAATGGCGGTTTAATGAGCTTGATACTCGCCTTTTTGTGGAAACGTAAATTGTGCTTATTAAGTCGTTTACGTAAAATCGCTGCACGCCTTTGATAAACTTTGCTAAACGGCAGGCCACTTTCAATTCATTTGTGACCAGTCTTTAAAGTCTAAAGCTGTTTTTTTTTTGGTTTACCTCTTACATTTTACTGTTCTCAGCATCGACGGCATAATCAAATCGGTAGAGGGTATTGAGTGGATATGAAAGAGGAGGGGCGATGTGTGAGCGTACACAAATATCCAGTTTCTCCCACAAAAAATGACAGTGTTAACATTAAAAGTTTTAGGGACCTTGTAATTTACAAGATAATGAACAAATAATTTTGGAATGGAAATAAACCATTCCCAATAGTGTTGCACTCTTATCCTTCAGTCGTCTTTGGTTTGAACCCGTGTTGAAACAAACATATTACCATTAGGAGAAATTGGTGCACAACTTGGACGGAAGTGACTGGAGTCTGTGAACTTATCCTCCAGGACTGCAACACTCTAAACACCCTAAGAACACAAATATGGAACGCCAGTGGAACAACCCTATATAACAAGCTTTTGGGGAACCGGTGATGACTTCAAACGCATCATTTTTTTCGTGATCAAAGCTGCTCTAAATGTCCGCACACCAACAGCTGATCGCTGATGATGAAGAAGAATCCTTTTGATAACCCCAGGAGGCACTGGTGCACAACTTTAACGGAAGTAAACACGAGTAGACATTAGTGCACGCTAAGACTGAAATCGTTGGATTTATCTTTCTGATGCTTGCAGGAATTTTTGGTTTTCTGATTTCCCGAAACGCCACTCCTCTTCGCCGAGCACACTTTCAAATAACTTTTAGAAGGCGTATATATGTATTGTTATGGTTCACATTCATTGGGTGTCGTATCCACATCGAAGGTTGGCTACCATGGAGCGCCATTTTACTTTGTCTCTTGTCTTGATGGTGCACGTTGCCATAGGTTCTCCTTTTGATGTTATCAGTATGTTATTCTTGGTCTGCCTCTATCTTGTATGCCTTGAACCTTCCTTTCCAAGGTGACTTTCAGAATGGTTTCGTCCCTTCACATGTCCAAGAAATGCCAGTTGTCTTTAAGTTGTTTTGTTAAATAATTCTTTTTTTTTTCCATGTTCAGCTGATTCAGAAATTCCTTGTTTGTCTTTTTTCTGTCCATCCAATTCTCCCCATGGCTCACAACATATTGCGATATCCACGCCTTCCTGCCCTACTGTTCAACCTCATCGAGCATTTCGAGTGTCGAGTCATTTCCCTCTTTGATCCCGTATCGTTTGACCAGACAAATTAGTCTGTTTCTAGTTCACCAGGAAGAAATGGAGTAGAATCTTCATCAGTTCTTGTTCACTGATCCTGATGCAAACAGTCAGCTATGAGTCGCTAACTACTTTTGACCACGTGCTGCGTGTCTTGTATCTCTTGGTTGAATTCAACAAGTGAATGTGAAACAAGTGAAAAGAAGATGGTTGAAAGTTGTAGGTGTATGTAAAAGAAAGTCTGAGCTGTATGTACAAGAAAGTCTGAGGTGTATGTAAAAGAAAGTCTGAGGTGTATGTACAAGAAGGTCTGAGGTATATGCACAAGAAGGTCTGAGGTGTATGTACAGGAAAATATGAGGTGTATGTACAAGAAAGTCTGAGGTGTATGTACAAGAAAGTCTGAGGTTTATGTACAGAAAAGTCTGAGGTGTATGTACAAGAAAGTATGAGGTGTATGTACAAGAAAGTATGAGGTGTATGTACAGGAAAGTCTGAGGTGTATGTACAAGAAAGTATGAGGTATATGTACCAGAAAGTATGAGGTGTATGTACAGGAAAGTCTGAGGTGTATGTACAAGAAAGTATGAGGTGTATGTACAAGAAAGTATGAGGTGTATGTACAAGAAAGTATGAGGTGTATGTACAGGAAAGTATGAGGTGCATGTACAAGAAAGTATGAGGTATATGTACAAGAAAGTATGAGGTGTATGTACAAGAAAGTATGAGGTGTATGTACAATCAGAGGTCATGGGGTAGTGGGCTGGGTGGGGTATCAATAGGGAAGTTCTATCTGTTAAAGGGATTTGAGCACCTACATGTGTGCCAAGGTTGCAGTGATGTCGTTTCTTCATCATAATCAAGCGAAAGTCATAATTTGCTAAGTGGTTGTACATTTCTAGTACAGAGGCATAGTTATGTTATGTTATCTTCATATTATTATTTCTTTTTTAAATTTTAAAATTGTCTTTTGGAATTTTCGAGTTTTCTCTTCTGGGATCAAAATGTTTCAAGAAATAATCGTTGATACTCAGCGGATTTTGGTTTTCTACTGCAGCGGATTTTCTAAACGATAATTATTTATCTAATTTCTTGCCTTATCGTCAGCTGTGGTGACACATAATGGAATTATGGTAAACCTCTTATGAGAAGACCAAACCACCCTATCTAGGTACGCTTGTATGTGTGAGTCGCGTAAAAAGTGTAGTTTCGTGTTTACGTTTCATCATTTCCCATGATCTCACTTCAAGTGACATTAATGTGATCCTCTAAACATCTCCTTTCACGTAGGATCATTCATGTGTGCGTCTAAATACATTGGTTGTAATGCTTCAAAAGTATTATATAAAATATTTTTTTGCCTGTAATTTTGTTCCTATTATATTTGATTTCAGAGTATGTAATTAATAGTAACAGCCTGTATGTAGCTGAGGCGATTTTCTGACATTTTGTTTCAGTTTCTATTTCGATTCCTATAACCTTTATTAAAACGCATCCAGTCATCATCATCATCATCATCATCATCATCATCATCATCATCATCATCATCATCATCATCATCCTCACGCTCGTCTACCTGGCACAATGTCTCCATAATTATCTTATTTAGACCTCAATGATATTTTGTGTGATAAAATTATTGGATAACTCTTGTTCTTATCGAGGCATTAGACGCAAGTATCGCGGCCTTACTTCAAATTAACGATACAACGAATCTACGCCCACTTAACGGATGAACTCTAAAAAAGATGTCCGTGAGTCATGTTCTATATCTTCTTCAACTGCACTTTATTGTTGAGTTACCGTCGTTGTTAAATATAAAAAAAATATGCGTAATCTGCTTACGACAAATATTCACTCCATATCCAATTAATTAGCTGAAAAGATTTCTTTTTGAATAATTAATTTAATTGGACACTATAGCTGCTTGATAAAGAAGTATTTATGAGGCTATGCGATGATGGAAATTAGTTTATGGCCGTGAGATAAATTTAGAGAAACAATGAAGTGCAGTAGGATGAGTTTTGATAGCAGTGAGGGCGGTAAAGATGACGGAACAATGAATCACATGGACACATTTATGGAAACTGGAGAGCTGCGAAAGACAGTTTAAGAAATCATAGAGATTAGAGAACAAATTGCTGGTGAAAATGAGTTTATAGAACAAAGGGTTGGTGTGAATGAGTTTATAGAACAAATGGTTGGTGTGAATGGGTTTAGAGAACAAAGGGTTGTGTGAATGAGTTTATAGATCACATGTTTCGTGTGAATGAGTTTATTGAACAAATGTTTGATGTGAATGGGTTTATAGAACAAATGTTTGATGTGAATGAGTTTAGAGAACAAATGTTTGGTGGGAATTAGTTTAGAGAACAAATGATTTGTGTGGAAGAGTTTACAGAACAAATGATTGGTGTGAATGAGTTTACAGAACGAATTATTGGTGTGAATGAGTTTATAGAACAACGGGCTGGTGTAAATGAGTTATAGAAGAAATATTCGGTGTGAATGAGATTATAGAACAAATGTTTGGCGTGAATGAGTTTATACAACAAATGTTTGATGTGAATGAGTTTATAGAACAAACGCTTGGTGTAAATGCGTTTATAAAACAAATAGTTGGTGTGAATGGTTTAAAAATCTAAGAGGTACTGAGGATGAATTTAGAAAACCAGAAAAAAGTTGTGTCGATGAATTTAGTAAATAACACAAAGGTGTGCGATTGAGTCTAGTAAAGTAGTGGACGATGCTTATGAATTTAGAGAGACGATTGATAGTCCATTTCAGATTACAGAACCAAGTAATAGAGAGGCTGAGTGGTCTAGTGGTATTACGTCGGTCTCTAGAGCAGAAATCCGAGGCTCGAACCTGTACATGACTGTGGGAATTGCTATCTTCGAATCCATCGTTTTGTTGCTCCCTCCCCAGTCTCTGAGCAAATCGATCTAATATCTCTTTGACAATAGTGAGAAACAGAAGGTGCAGTTGCGCATGTTAAAGAGCTCTCGGACTTTAAAATTTGAAAATTGTGGACTAAAAGTTGTCCTTTCCACTTTCTTCCACTTCCATCCACTCCTCCACTTCCTTCCACTCCTCCACTTCCTTCCACTCATCCACTTCCTTCCACTCCTTCACTTCCTTCAAATCATCCACTTCCATCCACTCCTCCACTTCCTTCCATTCACCCTCTTCCTTCCACTCCTCCACTTCCTTTCACTCCTGCACTTCCATCCACTCCTCCACTTCTATCCACTTCTCCACTTCCTTCCACTCCTCTATTTCCTGACACTCATCCACTTCCTTCCACCCATCCACTTCCTTCCACTCCTCCACTTCTATCCACTCATCCACTTCTTTCCACTCCTCCACTTCCTTCCACTCCTCTACTTCCTGACACTCATCCACTTCCTTCCACCCATCCACTTCCTTCCACTCCTCCACTTCTATCCACTGATCCACTTCTTTCCACTCCTCCACTTCCTTCCACTCCTCCCCTTTTTTCACTCCTCAACTTCCGTCCACTCCTCCACTTCCTTCCACCCATCCACTTCCTTCCACTCCTCCACTTCTATCCACTCATCCACTTCTTTCAACTCCTCCACTTCCTTCCACTCCTCCACTTTTTTTCACTCCTCAACTTCCGTCCACTCCTCCACTTCCTTCCACTCATCCACTTCCTTCCACTCCTTCTCTACTTACCATTTTCAAAGTCTACATCGAAGTTTATGCTTTTCAGCTGAAGCAATCTTCTGTACTTCCGTTACTATGTGACAACGTTAGTAGTAAGGAAGGTGGTTTAGTGCAAGGATTTGAACATTTCGTGCAGTATCATGCAACATTGGCATGTATCGTGCAGGACAATCTCGTCGTGCAGCATGTATCGTGCAATCTCAGGTGACCTCGCTCGGCGCGGGTGGTCTTATCTCAAGTGGTCAAGTGGTCGGCCTCGTCTTATCTCAAAGTGGTCAAGTGGTCGGCCTCGTCTTATCTCAGGTGCGACCAGTGGTTCTAAAACTTGTAGGTGTGTTTGGAGACCAGTGGTTCTAAAACTTGTAGGCTATGGAGACCTCTAAAACTTGTATGTGAGTCTAAAACTTGCGGGGGGGTCATCAATGTGTGATGGCAACAGGAGGCAAATATGATGTGTTTGGAGACCAGTGGTTCTAAAACTTGTAGGCTATGGAGACCTCTAAAACTTGTATGTCAGTCTAAAACTTGCGGGGGGTCATCAATGTGTGATGGCAACAGGAGGCAAATATGGAAAACTTGTATGTCAGTCTAAAACTTGCGGGGGGTCGTGTTATCATGTGATGGCTAAAAAAAAAAGGCAAAGGGGTGTTAGTAACGATCATCATCGGGCCACCTCGGTCATCATCATCGGCGCTGGTCGGCGGCGGTCGCTGGTCGTCGCTGGTCGTCGTCGTCGTCGTCGCTGGTCGGCTCGGGCAAAATCATCATGTGTAGTGATTAATGGTCGTCGCTGGTCGGCTCGGGCAACATCATCATGATTAAATAATGACGCTCTCTCTCTTATCATCATCATCATCATCAAGCCACACAAATTGACACATCATCATCAAGCCACACCTCAACAACAACATCATCATCATCAAGCCACACCCTCAACTCTCTCTATCTCTCTCTCACTCTCTCTCTCATCATGTGCCACCCTCAATAACATCATCACCAAGCCACACAAATTGACACATCATCATCAAGTGCCACCCTCTCTCCCTCTCTCTCTCTCTCTCTCTCTCATCATGTGCCACCCTCAACAACATCATCATCATCAAGCCACACCCTCAACTCTCTCTCTCTCTCTCTATCTCTCTCATCATGTGCCACCCTCAACAACATCATCACCAAGCCACACAAATTGACACATCATCATCAAGCCACACCTCATCTCTCTTCCTCTCTCTCTCTCTCTCTCTCTCATCATGTGCCACCCTCAACAACATCATCATCATCAAGCCACACCCTCAACTCTCTCTCTCTCTCTCTCTCTCTCATCATGTGCCACCCTCAACAACATCATCACCAAGCCACACAAATTGACACATCATCATCATCAAGCCACACCTCAACTCTCTAACTCTCTCTCTCTCTCTCTCTCTCTCATCATGTGCCACCCTCAACAACATCATCATCATCAAGCCACACCCTCAACTCTCTCTCTCTCTCTCTCTCTCTCTCTCATCATGTGCCACCCTCAACAACATCATCACCAAGCCACACAAATTGACACATCATCATCATCAAGCCACACCCTCAACTCTCTCTCTCTCTCTCTCTCTCTCTCTCTCTCATCATGTGCCACCCTCAACAACATCATCACCAAGCCACACAAATTGACACATCATCATCAAGCCACACCTCAACTCTCTCTCTCTCTCTCTCTCTCTCTCTCTCATCATGTGCCACCCTCAACAACATCATCACCAAGCCACACAAATTGACACATCATCATCATCAAGCCACACCCTCAACTCTCTCTCTCTCTCTCTCTCTCTCTCTCTCTCTCTCATCATGTGCCACCCTCAACAACATCATCACCAAGCCACACAAATTGACACATCATCATCAAGCCACACCTCAACAACAACATCATCATCATCAAGCCACACCCTCAACTCTCTCTCTCACTCTCTCTCTCTCTCTCTCTCTCTCATCATGTGCCACCCTCAATAACATCATCACCAAGCCACACAAATTGACACATCATCATCAAGCCACACCTCATCTCTCAAATATATATTACTGTCCGATTGTTGATAATTTTAAGCGTCCGTGGGCCCCTCGAAGCCGAATTATCCACGGGGCGAGCAAACGATAAATAATACGATCGTTTATGTGCTGTCTCGCTGAAAAAGGCATGAGAATTCTGTTAAGTTTCGCGCCTCGACACTTAAGAAGTATATAATAAGCACAATATAGACCGCACGTGTTGGTAAACAAATCTTCCAACACCCGCGGGTTGTAGACGAATGGAGCGTGTGAGTTTTGCTCTATAAAGTTTAAAATATCCACATGTCTAGGAGGCAAACCGTAGGAAATGAAATACTCACATTCGCCGAGCCCGTTGTGACACATCATCATCATGTGCCACCCTCAACATCAACCCTTAATATCCTATCATCATCATCATCAAGAGCCACCCTCAACATCAACCCTTAATATCCTATCATCATCATCATCAAGTGCCACCCTCAACACCAACCCTTCATGTCCTATCATCATCATCAAGTGCCACCCTCAACATCAACCCTTAATATCCTATCATCATCATCATCAAGAGCCACCCTCAACATCAACCCTTCATGTCCTATCATCAGCATCATACCATCAAAGTATCAAACCGCGAAATTCTCTCTCTTTCTCTCTCTCTCTCTCTCTCTCTCTCTCGCTCTCTCTCTCTTTCACATTCATGGTAAAGCAAACAAAATATAGTACAGGGATAAACTTTATTTATAGGTATGTAGTTGGGTGTCTGCTTAGTTCTATGTCATAAATGAATCATAAGGGGTGAAACTGTTAGAGATTGCTGGGTAGTCTAAACTGGTAGTGTAAAGAGTTAAATATCTAAAGGCGTAGTCGAGACGTTATCATCATGGGTAGTCTAAACTGGTAGTGTAAAGAGTTAAATATCTAAAGGCGTAGTCGAGACGTTATCATCATCTACCTTTCTTTTTATATAGAAATAGGAAAGAGCCTTTCTTGTTTGACTGTCGGAAAATATGGAATTATTTAAGACTTTGAAACCTACATTTTTCCCACCCTTAGCCTTTTGCGTAGCGAGAACCTCTAAAAACATATCTCTAGCTAATTTGCTGTGTTGCTTACTTAACCCTTTACAACTGATTTTATCGTAATCCCCAATACAATGGTACGTCTTACTACATAAACTAACAAGAGCCGTCCCTTCGGACTCTAGTTTAAAAAGCCCGGGCGTTCGTTTGGTGTATGCTTTAACACCCTTACAGTTTACACAGTCTGGCTAATATGGTCATCGCAAAACTCGACAGGAAACCAGTCTTTATATACGCTATTAAACTCATTCCGCAGCCCTGACTTAACTATAGCCTCCAACTTAGGTGCACTTAAAGCTAAATATAAACTATCAGTATCTGTTTCACATAACTGAAAGTTGGACCTATCTACAAACTTATCTAAGAACTCGAAATAAAAAATCTAACATACGAAGTTTTGCATATCGATACACGAAGAAACCGATTTGTAGGGGTAAGTCCCATCCTACCCGGTGTGGGAAAACGGTATTTGTACAAAAGTTTATACAGAACCTTCTAAGAGGCAAGGGCAGAAACCTCGGAGGCAAGGTCAGAAACCTAGGAGGCAAGGTCAGAAACCAAGGAGGGAAGGTCAGAAACCTAGGAGGCAAGGTCAGAACTTTCTAGGAGGCAAGGTCAGAAACCTAGGAGGCACCTCGATGGACAGCTAGACAACCGAAGAAGCGTTTTACAATCTCAATATGACTAACCCCCTTGTGGGTATGCCTTTTCTAATACGGTTATCATTCTGTCGGCATATTATCGTTTGTTTTTAATTATAATCTTAGTAGCATGTTGACAGTGCCACTATTGCGTGCTTTTGGTTAATTTGACGGAACCAGTTGTTATAATGCTTACATTTCAGTATTCGATTTTCAATTTCTCCCACTTATCGTTAATTTTCGCGTTTTCCCCCTCTCTTTCTCTATAAATATATGTGTAAATAAAAAAGACATTATTTGTTTGACTAAAACCATTGGTGGTGGGACATGATGATAGGACATGAAGGGTTGGTGTTGAGGGTGGCACTTGATGATGATGATGATAGGATATTAAGGGTTGATGTTGAGGGTGGCTCTTGATGATGATGATGATAGGATATTAAGGGTTGATGTTGAGGGTGGCACATGATGATGATGTGTCACAACGGGCTCGGCGAATGTGAGTATTTCATTTCCTACGGTTTGCCTCCCAGACATGTGGATATTTTAAACTTTATAGAGCAAAACTCACACGCTCCATTCGTCTACAACCCGCGGGTGTTGGAAGATTTGTTTACCAACACGTGCGGTCTATATTGTGCTTATTATATACTTCTTAAGTGTCGAGGCGCGAAACTTAACAGAATTCTCATGCCTTTTTCAGCGAGACAGCACATAAACGATCGTATTATTTATCGGTTGCTCGCCCCGTGGATAATTCGGCTTCGAGGGGCCCACGGACGCTTAAAATTATCAACAATCGGACAGTAATATATATTTGAGAGATGAGGTGTGGCTTGATGATGATGTGTCAATTTGTGTGGCTTGGTGATGATGTTATTGAGGGTGGCACATGATGAGAGAGAGAGAGAGAGAGAGAGTGAGAGAGAGAGTTGAGGGTGTGGCTTGATGATGATGATGTTGTTGTTGAGGTGTGGCTTGATGATGATGTGTCAATTTGTGTGGCTTGGTGATGATGTTGTTGAGGGTGGCACATGATGAGAGAGAGAGAGAGAGAGAGAGAGAGTTGAGGGTGTGGCTTGATGATGATGATGTGTCAATTTGTGTGGCTTGGTGATGATGTTGTTGAGGGTGGCACATGATGAGAGAGAGAGAGAGAGAGAGAGTTGAGGGTGTGGCTTGATGATGATGATGTTGTTGAGGGTGGCACATGATGAGAGAGAGAGAGAGAGAGAGAGGGAGAGAGATGAGGTGTGGCTTGATGATGATGATGTGTCAATTTGTGTGGCTTGGTGATGATGTTGTTGAGGGTGGCACATGATGAGAGAGAGAGAGAGAGATAGAGAGAGAGAGAGAGAGTTGAGGTGTGGCTTGATGATGATGTGTCAATTTGTGTGGCTTGGTGATGATGTTGTTGAGGGTGGCACATGATGAGAGAGAGAGAGAGAGAGTTGAGGGTGTGGCTTGATGATGATGATGTGTCAATTTGTGTGGCTTGGTGATGATGTTGTTGAGGGTGGCACATGATGAGAGAGAGAGAGAGAGAGAGAGAGTTGAGGGTGTGGCTTGATGATGATGATGTTGTTGAGGGTGGCACATGATGAGAGAGAGAGAGAGAGAGTTAGAGAGTTGAGGGTGTGGCTTGATGATGATGATGTGTCAATTTGTGTGGCTTGGTGATGATGTTGTTGAGAGTGGCACATGATGAGAGAGAGAGAGAGTTGAGGGTGTGGCTTGATGATGATGATGTTGTTGAGGGTGGCACATGATGAGAGAGAGAGAGAGAGAGAGAGAGAGGAAGAGAGATGAGGTGTGGCTTGATGATGATGTGTCAATTTGTGTGGCTTGGTGATGATGTTGTTGAGGGTGGCACATGATGAGAGAGAGAGAGAGAGAGAGAGAGAGAGAGTTGAGGGTGTGGCTTGATGATGATGATGTTGTTGAGGGTGGCACATGATGAGAGAGAGAGAGAGAGAGAGAGAGAGAGAGGGAGAGAGGGTGGCACTTGATGATGATGTGTCAATTTGTGTGGCTTGGTGATGATGTTATTGAGGGTGGCACATGATGAGAGAGAGAGAGAGAGAGAGAGAGAGAGAGTTGAGGGTGTGGCTTGATGATGATGATGTTGTTGTTGAGGTGTGGCTTGATGATGATGTGTCAATTTGTGTGGCTTGATGATGATGATGATGATGATGATAAGAGAGAGAGCGTCATTATTTAATCATGATGATGTTGCCCGAGCCGACCAGCGACGACCATTAATCACTACACATGATGATGTTGCCCGAGCCGACCAGCGACGACGACGACGACGACCAGCGACGACCAGCGACCGCCGCCGACCAGCGCCGATGATGATGACCGAGGTGGCCCGATGATGATCGTTACTAACACCCCTTTGCCTTTTTTTTTTAGCCATCACATGATAACACGACCCCCCGCAAGTTTTAGACTGACATACAAGTTTTCCATATTTGCCTCCTGTTGCCATCACACATTGATGACCCCCCGCAAGTTTTAGACTGACATACAAGTTTTAGAGGTCTCCATAGCCTACAAGTTTTAGAACCACTGGTCTCCAAACACATCATATTTGCCTCCTGTTGCCATCACACATTGATGACCCCCCGCAAGTTTTAGATTCACATACAAGTTTTAGAGGTCTCCATAGCCTACAAGTTTTAGAACCACTGGTTCCAAACACACCTACAAGTTTTAGAACCACTGGTCGCACCTGAGATAAGACGAGGCCGACCACTTGACCACTTTGAGATAAGACGAGGCCGACCACTTGACCACTTGAGATAAGACCACCCGCGCCGAGCGAGGTCACCTGAGATTGCACGATACATGCTGCACGACGAGATTGTCCTGCACGATACATGCCAATGTTGCATGATACTGCACGAAATGTTCAAATCCTTGCACTAAACCCCCTTCCTTACTACTAACGTTGGCATCTACTGTCACCTTCAGTAGATGCACGCTGGGAACTGTTCTGGGGGTGTGGATTGATGGAGTTGTTCAAGTCTATATGGAAGATCGTTTATGAAACAATGGACGAAATGTAATTAATGTTTAGTTTATTGAACTAAGTGACCTTCTCCTTCTTTCCTTCCTCAAGCCAACTGAGAGTATTACACAACAGGCCTTTTTTATAATCCACAGGGAAACAAAGAGGAAGACCAAAGAATTCCTGGAGAAGACAGATAGAATCAGAGATGAAGATGATGGGGAAGACATGGAATGATCTTAAAAGATTGGCAAGAAACAAAACGACTTGGAAAGAGTTTGTTGAGGACCTATGCTCCACAGGGAGCTGAAAGGTAGAAGAAGAAGAATGTTAGTTCATTGAACTAAGTGGTCTTCACCTTCTTTCCTTCCTCATTTGCCTTCCAGCGTCTGGGGGAGATAAAATGTGTAGCCTTCTACCATTCTTTGGTCTCTGCTGCTGGTATGTGTCCTGTTCCTTAAATTCATAAATCCTTCGTGGTCTAGGCTTAAATGTTTGGTGTTCTCGCAACATTTATTAAATGCTCGTTGTGTTGTGTTTTAATCTTTCTGTTTTACTATGTCTATCTATCTATCTATTGACCTTTCGAACCGTAGCCGGCCCATTGGTCATAGACCCAGATACTCTTTCTCTTATCTACATTTTTATTCTAGCAGTCTTCAATCAGATCTTTTATCAAATCTCGCAATTTGTCTCTGTTCTGTGAAGCAACTCTATCTCATTGAGGGAGCCGATTCCTGCTGCTCTTGCCTGTCTGATCAATGTTCTTCTCAGTGTCTCTTTGTGTCGACCTCTTTTCCTCTTACCTGTTGTTTCCCACTTTAGGGCTTGCTTTGATATTCGGTTATTACCTCTCCGCATCACATGTCCAAAATTTGACCATCGTCTTTTCTTGATTACTGAAGATATTAGAGGTTGATTGGCGCTTTCTCTAATTTCCTCGTTTGTTTTGAACTCGTTCCAAGCTACACCAAGTATTTTCCTTAGACATTTATTTTCGAATGCGTTCAACTATATATCTATGTCTCTTGTTGTTTTTCAGCTCTCACATGCATACGTAAGGGTTGGTGATAAGTTTGATCTTACCATTTAACCAAATCATTTATCTATTGTTTCTTTATGTATTCTATGACGGAGATTACCATTGCTTGTCTCTCAGTTCTTCATTTTTGATTGTGTGTCTCTTAGGCTGTTTACTAACACATTTCATCTTGTTTGTAGTTATTTTACTTATTGTTCTTGAATCTAGAGTACCACCATGCCTGGCATTAGTATCGCAACGTTGGGATGAAGATTATCTTGTAGAGTGCCTGTTTTTATCTCTAGTGATCTTTCATTGTTGGATATAAGTGGTAACAGTTGTCCATGGATATGGCTAGCTTTATTGAATCTTGAGTTTATTTCTGCTGCTTGAGAATTGTCGTTTACCACTCTACTTTCTAGTTATTTAAATTCCTTCACTTGTTTTAATTGTCTACCATCTATAGTTATGTTGATGTTCTGTTTTTATTTCGCACTATTCATAAACTAGTCATTAGTGTGAGAAATCATGTAGCAATACTGATGAGTTTATTTCTCTACTACCTTTTCGAGCCAGAGGCAGCAAATTGGGCAGAAATGTTAGGCTCTCAATGCCCGCCGACCTTTGTTATCAAGTGTCAAACCTTGCACAGGACCTGCAATGTATCTCGCCACACATAACTGATGATCTCGCCACACATAACTGGTGTATCTCGCCACACATAACTGTCCTGGGCGAGCCCATCAATCTTGGCAAATGAGCTGGTGAGTTTATTAACTTGACAATGGTGAGGATTTATTTGTGGAGTTACAACGATAAGTTTAAGGAACCACTGCTCTAGTCTTTTCATTAATAAACGACAGTTGTGGAAAAAATTGTGCATTCAGGACTGAATGTTATAGAAAAAATTTATAATAGCATTGTCTGCTTCCACAATCCTTGAAGAATCCAGTGTCATTTTTCTTAACTCTGTTCAATATTCACCCATTCATACTAAAATCGCTCACTTCCTTGATTAATGATTTCTATTGACATTCTGTTAATTTCTTCGCGTTGAACAAAATGAAAAGTGTTAAAATGGAGTAAAATCTTTCAAATTAAAAAGGAAATAATAAAAGGTGTTCTTCATGTTGAGAGAAGTTTTTGTTTACATACTTAAAAAATAGTTAGTGGTTAGTCACACGTTTTGTTACCTGGTGGTCAAAGGTTCGAAACCCAGTTGTGGCGTTACTCTCCGCACAATGCTCTCGTATGGCGAAACGTTTATGTCTACAAAGCCTCAGAAAATGTTGGCAAGATATTATTTTAACTTGTGACCTTTTATTGGTGCGGTCTATTATAGTGTGTGACCTTTTATTGGTGCGGTCTATTATAGTGTGTGACCTTTTATTAGTGCGGTCTATTATAGTGTGTGACCTTTTATTGGTGCGGTGTATTATAGTGTGTGACCTTTTATTGGTGCGGTCTATTATTGTGTGTGATCTTTTATTGATGCGGTCTATTATAGTGTGTGACCTTTTATTGGTGCGGTCTATTATAGTGTGTGACCTTTTATTGGTGCGGTCTATTATAGTGTGGGACCTTTTATTGGTGCGGTCTATTATAGTGTGTGACCTTTTATTGGTGCGGTCTATTATAGTGTGCTTTCTTTTATTGATGCGGTCTATTATAGTGTGTGACCTTTTATTGGTGCGGTCTATTATAGTATGTGATCTTTTATTGGTGCGGTCTATTATAGTGTGTGACCTTTTATTGGTGCGGTCTAATATAGTGTGTGACCTTTTATTGGTGCGGTCTATTATAGTGTGTGACCTTTTATTGGTGCGGTCTATTATAGTGTGGGACCTTTTATTGGTGCGGTCTATTATAGTGTGTGACCTTTTATTGGTGCGGTCTATTATAGTGTGTGACCTTTTATTGGTGCGGTCTATTATAGTATGTGATCTTTTATTGGTGCGGTCTATTATAGTGTGCGATCTTTTATTGATACGGTCTATTATAGTGTGTGACCTTTTATTGATGCGGTCTATTATTGTGTGTGATCTTTTATTGGTGCGGTCTATTATAGTGTGTGATCTTTTACAGTGTGTGATCTGTGATAGTGTGTAATCTATGATAATGTGTAATATTGTATAGTGTGTGATCTATGAAAGTGTGTGATCTAGGATAGTGTATGATCTTTTATAATGTGTGATCTATGATAGTCTGTGATATTTTCTAGTGTGTGATCATTTATAGTGTGTGATCATTTATTTGGTCTGATCTTTTATAGTGTGTGATCTATGATAGTTTGTGATATATTAAAGTGAGTGATCGTTTATAGTGCGTGATCTTTTATAGTGTGTGATCTGTGAGAGATACAAAGAGATTGAAATGCAACAAAAAGAAGATGCTAAAGCTATATACAAACAATTTGAGGAATTAACAGGAAGAAAAACGCAATCAAAAAATGGATGTCTAAGATCAAAGGAAGGAGAACTGTTGATTGATCAAGAAACCATAAGGTAACGATGGACATATACATTACAGATCTTTATAATGAGGAACGAATGGAAGTAAATATTAAGGATAATGGAGAAGGACCAGAAATACTCGGAGAAGAAGTGGAAGATGTCATGCGCAATATGAAAGCCGGCAAAGCTCCTGGACCAGATAATATAAATAAAGAAGAGATTGAAGCCATGTGTGATTTTGGAATAGAAATAATAACAAAATTATTGAATTATATCTACAACAGCGGATATATACCAGACGGCATGCTCAAATCAATATTCATAGCCCTACCAAAGAAATCTGGTGCGATTGAATGCGATGAACATCGCACAATAAGCCTTATGAGTCATATGACTAAGATATTACTAAGAATCATCATGCGAAGAGTGCGAAACAAAATCAGTCCAGAAATTAGCGATGAACAGTGTGGTTTTGTTAGGGATAAAGGAACAAGCAATGCCATTTATATCATAAGATCTTTAGTAGAAAGAGCCATAGATGTGAAAACAGATCTATACCTATGTTTCATAGATTACACCAAGGCATTTGACAAAGTAAAGCACCAAGAAATAATCAAAATTTTAGAAAGCATAAACGTAGACAGGAAAGATCTAAGAATAATAAAGAACATGTACTGGCAACAAAGCAGTGATCTCCGCAATATGTACCATTTTGGCACGCAAAGTTTCTGTTTCTGAGATTGTGGTTCTGCCCTATGTGCCATCTTTGGCTCGAAAGGACGATAGATAGACTGGCAGCAAACAGCGGCCATAAGAACTGGAAACCAATTGGGAATGTTTCAACAAATAAAACAGGGTGTTAGACAAGGTTGTGTGCTGTCACCAGATTTGTTTAATATTTATAGTGAGATTATTTTAAGATCCATAAGAGACATGCCTGGAATAACAATTGCAGGTCATAATATAAATGATCTAAGGTATGCTGATGATACAGTCTTAATCGCTAAGAGTGAAAATGAGTTACAAGAAATGTTGGACATTATAGTGAAAGAAAGCAAAAATAAAGGACTCAGCCTTAATAGCAAAAAGACAGAGGTAATGGTAACAACAAAGAAAAAGCCATCACCTCAGTGCAAAATAAAGACAAGTGGAACAATATTAAAACAGGTAAATGAATGTAAACATTTGGGAACTTTGTTAACCTTAGATGTACATGATGTACAAAAGAGGTGAGATGCAGAATGGTTCAGGCAAAAGCAGCTTCCCAAAAAATGAGGAAGATACAATGCATCCATTTTTGACAATAGAAACAAGAAAAAGAGTTCTTAAATGTTACATAGAGCCAGTCTTAACATATGGATGCGAATCATGGACAATAGGACAACAGACAAGAAAATCACTGGATTCTGTAGAAATTTGGTTTTACAGAAGAATGTTGAGAGTACCATGGACAGCTAAGAAGAGTAATGAAGATGTTCTGAGAAAGGTCAAAGCAAAAAGAGAGCTAATTTTCAATATTAGGAAGAAACAATCATCATTTTTTTGCCATGTAATGAGAAGAGAACAACTGGAATATATTGTAACAACTGGAAAAATTTAGGGACAAAGAGATAGAGGGAAGCAAAGAGAAAAAATAACAGACAGCTTAAGGGAATGGCTTGGCAGAAGGTCAACAACAGAAAGGGTAAATAGCTGCCGAGATCGAAAGTTGTGGAGAGACATGATCACTTACGCCAGCAGTCCCGGTACTTGATGATGATGATGATGTTTGTTCATGTATGTATGCATATATATATGTGTGTGTGTATGTTGATATGTATAAGTATGTGCATGTCTGTTTATACGTGTATATATGTATTATGATATATGTATACACGCATATGCGTGTGTGTGTATGCATGTATTTATGTGCCCTTAGATACTTTTGGATATTTTCAGTGTCGAGGTAACCTAGACAGCGTTCCTCCCACTCGTGTATTTTTAGAACCCTTCAACTGACCAGAGGATATAATTACAGCTACACCCGTGTGACCATTCTTTTCCCATTATGACCACGGTCCACGACACAGGGAAGTCATTTTTCTTTTCTTTAACAAATTTCGATTATTTTGTTTTGGATGTTTCGTTACTAGTTATCTAGGTAGGATTAGTTTTATTTACTTACATATCTGTGTGTGCGTGCTGTTTGTTTGTTCCTGCTGAAGGCCTATTGAGCCGAAACGTCGTTCAAATCTGTGTCGTCTACTAATCACGTAAAGCTTTTACCATACCATTTTTTTCTATTTTTCTTTCAATTTTCCCCGAATTAAATCCTGCAACGTTGCTGTGAAAATAACACATCTATCGAGCATACTTTTAGCGGGTACAGGGTTCCGTGCTCACATCATGAGTGTCTAATGCTGCTTTGATCGAAGCCAGGTGTCCATATTTTGATCTAGAGTTGACCCAAAACGCTCTTTGTCTCGTAATGCGAGTTTGCCACAATTTATATAACCGATATCGATAACCGTATATCACATGTTGATAATTATTAACAGCGTTGGTATTTTTTTGTTTATTGCGGTCTGATGAGAAAACCTGTTTTTATAACGTCACGATGTGATCTAGCTTCCTCGTGTAGAAGGTGTGTGTTTTGATTATAGAACACTTAATATTTAATTTACTCTCAGTACCTCAGTTGTCTTTAGTCATCATCATCATGTGCCATACCCGTTGGCGTAGGCGATCATGTCCTTCCACAATTTTCTATCAACGGCGCATCGTATCATTTCTGTAGTTGACTGTTTTCTATACCACGCCACCATGTTGCTTAGTATCTTCTATCTTTGAAATCAGCAATCTCTCTTTCCATGTCTTCTGTCAGTTGTAACCAAGCATTCCAACTTTCTTCTTCTCGTAAGGTGCCCGAAAAAAGTAGTTTGTTTCCTGCTGATGCTTCTTATCAGCTTCCTTTTTTTGCATTGGCCTATTTGAGAATTACCTCATTGGTATTTTTTTTAACTGCCCAGGAAATGTTCAACATTCTTCTGAGAAATCCCATTTCTGTTTCCTCTAATCGTCTTTTAATGCGTTTGTCTATTGTCCATGATTCGCTTCCATAGGTGATGATTTCTTAAGTACTGGAATATTCCTTTCATGTCTTTACGACCGAAGAAAAGAAAAATAACGCTATAAAGAATCACGCCATGCATCCTATCGACAGTTCACACATCGTAACGACAGTTCACACATCGTAACGGCAGTTCATGCATCGTACCAACAGTTCACGCAGTTCACACAGCTTATAGTTATACGCATCGTACCGACAGTTCAGGCTACGTATCGACAGTTCACACATGGTATAAACAGTTCATACAACGTATTAACAGTTCACGCATCGTATCGACAATGCACAACCCGTATCGACAGTTCACGCAACGTATCGTTTTACGCATCGTATTAACAGTTCACACATCGTATACACAGTTCACACATCGTATCGACAGTTCACGCAACGTATCGACAGCTCACACATCGTATCAACAGTTCACACATCGTATCAACAGTTCACATATCGAATCAACAGTTCATACATCGTATCATCAGTTCGCACATCGTATCAACAGTTCACATATCGAATCAACAGTTCACACATCGTATCATCAGTTCACACATCGTATCAACAGTTCACACATCGTGCCAACAGTTCACTCATCGTATAAACAGTTCACACATCATATCAACAGTTCGCACATCGTATCGATAGTTCACACATCGTATCAACAGTTCACATATCGAATCAACAGTTCACACACTGTATCGACAGTTCACACATCGTATCGACAGATAAGCATCGTATCAACAGTCACACATCGTATCGACAGTTCACACATCGTATCGACAGTTCACACATCTTATCTACAGATAAGCATCGTATCAACAGTTCACATATCGAATCGACAGTTCACACATCGTATCAACAGTCACACATCGTATCGACAGTTCACACATCGTATCGACAGTTCACACATCGTATCAACAGTCACACATCGTATCGACAGTTCACACATCGTATCGACAGATAAGCATCGTATCAACAGTTCACATATCGAATCGACAGTTCACGCATCGAGCGTTTCGTGCATGAAAATATGGTAGTAGGTCCAAGATCATCAGCTAATTTAAGGGAAATGTGGATAACATTCCGACAGTCCGATTAATATGTTTTCCGTGCCTTAAATAAGTACCAAAGACATTTTCATCATCATTGAGTGCCGTATCCGCAACGAAGGTTGGCTACCATGGAGCGCCATTTTGCTCTATCTCTTGCTTTGATGGTGCATGTTGTCATCGGTTGATTTGTCCATCTTTTGATGTTACTCGTCCATGTTAATCTTGGTCTGCCTCTGCCTCTTTTACCTTGTATTTTCCCTTCCAGGATCACTTTCAGTAGGCTGTTGTGTCTTTTAACATGGCCTAAGAATCGCATTTGTCTTGTTCTAATTGTGTTCAGAAGTTCTCTTTTCATTTTTAGTTGTTTTAAGACTTCGTCGTTTGTTTTCTTTTCCTTCCATCCAATTCTACCTATTCTTCTATATGTCCACATTTCAAAGGCTTCAATTCTCTGTTCTGTTTTCTTGTCTAATGTCCATGTTTCAGCACCATATAGGAATATTGAGAAGATGTAACATTTTGCTAATCTTAGTTTTAGCTCTGGTGTTATTTGTTTTGATGTTAGTATGTCCTTCATGACATTAAAATTACTTTTTGCCATTCGTATTCTTTTGTTTATTTCAGTTGTACATTTTCCATCACTGGTTATAGTATGTCCAAGGTAGTTATAGTTATGAACTGTCTCCAGGTCTATTCCTTCAATTTTGATATCCACTTGTGTGTTTTGAGTATTTTCTTTGTTTATGATCATAGTTTTAGTCTTTTTGATATTCATATCTAGTCCATATTTTTTGCTTGTCGTGTTTATTTCATTAAGTAATTGTTGTAGGTCTTTAGGATTTTCTGCTAGTAGTACAGTATCGTCAGCATATCTTAGGTTATTGATTATCTTTCCATTAATTTGTAGGCCTGGCATCTCTATGATGTTTTTAAAGATTTGCTCAGTGTATAGATTGAACAAGCTTGGTAATAGGATGCATCCTTGTCTTACTCCTCTTTTTATATCAATGGGTGTAGAGAACTCTTTGTTTTATTTTATTATTGCTGTTTGCTCCCAGTATAGATTGCATATTAGTCGTATATCCATGTCATCTAGATGTATCTCTTTTAGGCATTCTATAAGTTGTTTGTGGTGTACTCTATCAAAAGCTTTGGTGTAGTCTATGAAGCAGGCATATATTGGTTTGTTTACTTCTGTGTATTTTTCAATTAATGTTCTCATGCAGAATATGGCTTCTTTTGTCCCGCTATTTTTCCTAAATCCAAATTGCTGCTCATCTAATTCAGTATTGATTTTATTCTGAATCCTTCCTTGTATAACTTTTAGCAAGATTTTTGTAACATGGCTCATTAGGCTTATTGTTCTAAAGTCACTGCATTCAACTGCACCATTCTTTTTAGGCAATGCAATGAAAGTTGATGTTTTTAGTTCATTTGGTATGTATCCTGTGTGGTATATGTCGTTGCATATGTCTGTAATCACTTCAATGCCAAAATCTTCAAGTGCCTGTATCATCTCTATTTGTATGCTTGGCACCAAAATGGCAGCTTATTTATATTCGAGCTATGGACTAAGCAATGTTTACTTTGAATACCACGATAAATGTTATTGCAGCGAGTTGGCAGATTTTTGAAAATGTATTCAGGGGTTTGAACATAAATGTTTGTTCACAGTTCGTTAACCTTCACTGTAGATAAAGTCGTTAATTTGATGGCGTATGTATGTGACCTTGGTAGCTAAGGACCTAACTTGTGCAAACGGATGGCATTGGCAAGGATCATTTTGAATCTATGAAGTGGGCTCATTTTGTGTTTAATTCAAAAGCATATGTGCTTTTTAACCAAAGAACTTTTTTTTGGGACTCAATGAATATATCCCCGATGGAAGAATACATTGTACTATTAGTCCCATAAATGATTCGCTTCCAGAGGTTTATGATGTAAACAAAGCAGTTTTGTCATTGCAAGTGAATAATGTCCACACCTATAATTGGTCAGGATTGGGTAGCAGCAGCAGTTTTATAGCGAACACAGAAAACATCACAGGATTGTGCTGTTCTGAAACAGCTATGCCATGCTACCATAGAATTGCCTTTAATGGGATTACTGTGACCACAAACCACTCTCCATGTGTGTGCCACGTATTTACACCCCTGAAAGAAATTCTGAATATAACAACATCATGTGCCGTCTGTGATATTAATGACCACATACCAGGAGCCTCCACTATGATTGATACAACTGTTGCACCAAGCACTTCATCAGCAGAGCCAGATCTATGGAATGTTAATCTGACATTGTTCTTGAATGATGTCCAAGTTAATGAGACATCAGAATCGTGTGGCGGCAGCTACAAGAAGGGAGCGGAGAACATCATCAATTGTGTTTTTACTAACTACAGGTCATGTGGCTTCTGTTGGATTGGAAATGATAACTTACCACCACTGTGTGTCTATATGTTTGGAATTGGAGTCATCAATGATGGCCTAACATCATCAAGTGCTACGACGATCATCATTTTCGGGAGGACGTAAACTCCCATGGTATGTGGTGGATAGGCGGCAGGAACCATTGAAGGCTATGTCTGAAAAGTGTTCCTTCTTGCAGTTTCCTCATATTCCAAGTCCGGCGTGTTGCAGGAGCTACTGAGTTAAGTGCTCTGTGCACACCGTGAGCTGTGTGTCTCATCCGTTTTGATCCTGCTTCGATATCCCGCTTGTTTACGATGAATGATGATATCGTATGACGGGGAACAGTTGGCTGTGTTCACTTTCTGCGCGGTTTCGCCTTATGTCTTTTGGCGTGTGCTGAGACTGCTACGATGGGGACTACAGTTACCTTTCTTTGTTTGGGAGATGAGTTAGTAAATCGGATGATTCCACTGGCACGGGCGGTTGAGCAATTATGGATTTTAATTCGTTTGCTGTGAGACCGAGGCCTTCCATAGCCAATAACAATAACAATCTGTATGCTTTCAGGTCCTGCCGCTTTTCCACTTTTCATTGTTTTTATAGCTTTTTCCACCTCAGATTTTAAGATTTTATAGCCTGATGTACATTTTATAACTGGTTTCTTGTCCCTTTGATCATGAAATAGTTCTGTTATATATTCCTGCCATCTATCTATGATATCCTTATTGTCGGTTAGCATTTTTCCTTTTTTGTCTGCAATGCATCCACCTTCTGTGGCTTTTTTATTTTTATTAGTCATTCTCTTTATTTCTGTGTGCATTCCTCTTAGGTCTTGTTTGCTTTCCATAGTTTCTATTTCTATACATTTTTGGCTGAGCCAGTCTTCTTTTGCCTTTTTGCACATTTTGCGTATCTCATTATCTATTTTATTGTATTGGGCAGTGTTCTTCGCTTATCTCCTTTCTTCCATTTTTTCTAAGATGGTGTTAAAGACATTTTAATCCAGGAAATAAAGAGGAAATATCACGTCATCATTTGAAAAGCAATCCTTCAACTAATGAGATAAAGGCTTTTGTTGAAATCGTTTCAATTTGAAAATGTCGTAACACGTATTAAGAATCTTTTGTGTGGGTCACGTATTGCAATGGGACCCAAGAGACTATACAATAATCAAACAATAACCAACCTTAAGGCTGTCAGCGATCCATAGCTAAATACTGATGCAAGAATCAGTCAACCAGAACTGATAAACATCATCTTGCACTTTCCAGGATTGATTTTGAAAAGAGATTTACTGGTATGTCCAAAAGATTAGGAATTCATTAGGAAAAGCAGGCCTGGTATTTTTTTTATTTTTATTCCTTGCTAAAGTTGAATGTACTAAACCGAAAAGCACAGATATGGCTGTAGTCCACGACACTCTGAACGGATGGTGAGAGGAAAGATGAAAGCTATGAGAGTACACAAAAATGAACTACCTCTAAATCACAGTTATATTTTAACCACGTCATCGGTCTTGCTGTTTTTATATCTTGTTATAATATTTTATGTTTTTTCCTGAATGTAGCGTGAAATACCCATCAGTTTGTTTTGTTTTGGTTCATAACTGTTTAACCAGAACTGCACTTGTTGACTTTAAAATGGTTTTAAGGGAAGTGACAAACTTGATCTAATTTGATCGAGTGCTGTCTACTTAATTAATACATATAGTGTTTATTTAACAGGTAATCAATGACGTCACTCTTTTAAAAGGCAATCTAAAAATGTTTCTAATTTTCTAACCACGTTATCTTTCAATGAATTTAATATTTTACGAAAATTTAATGTCGTGAGATTCAAAATGTTTTTTTCATATCCGTTTCTCTTCTATGGGTTTTATCTCTTACATTTATTGACTTTTAGAGGAAGATACGTAAGTTTAAAAAAAGAGTCAATTGCCCCGTCACGACAAGTGGCGTATAGAGAATATGGTGTTAGTGAGCACAATTTTTATAGACCTTCAAAACATTATTTTTTGGGGTAATGTAGTCAGTATTACGCCCGAGCCGCTTTACGTTACCAGAAAAAAATCCGGTACACAATTAGGACTAGATAAACCTGGAAGTTGTTGATCAGGATCGAGCCCCACCTCTTAACTTAGTAGTCCATTTCATTAACCACTGAGATGTCGCGGTTCCCGAGGTTATCGTGATGTGGCCAATATGTAACAGATTTCTTTGTTTGGTTGATTTCACAAGTTCACATATTTTTATGTTTATTTAAATATGTTTTTGTTTATTGTAGTGTTCATACATAACGTTTGAAGGACCCTTATGTAGCATGTCAGCGCAGTTTATGACATTCATTTTATTTTTTTTTATGTTTTTTTTTGGACTATGATTTTCTTGATATATTAATTAATTATTATTACTAGCCCACTCCACTTAAAACTATGAATAGTTTCGTCATATTTATTCAAATTGTATCTGAAGCGTTAAATTCGTCCCTGGTTTTAGGAAATTGCTGTTAAACAGTTCAGTCAAAACAATGACCGGCATTTTCGTCGTCAATGGAGTCGTCAATGGCTGGACACTGCGGGATTTGTTGAGGAGGGGATCTGAGCATCTATGGACATGTTCGGAGTGCAGTGATAATGACCCGCAAATAACTTAACTCAATCGCTGCTATCCCGTAAACTAGCGACACGACGTATACACGCCCACTTAACGAGTGAACGATAAGAAGAGTAAGTAATTAGGTTTGACTTTTTGTAATAACAAATAAGGAATTATTTATTATTAATGGGGAGACAACAAGGCCAGAGAGACATGTTTTCCATGCCATGACACTAAGCTATCCAGTAACTTCTCTCTTTGTTGTCCGCGATCTCTCTTTCCTTTTATTTTGACAGTTGTAACCAAGTATTCCAACTTTCCTCTTCTCATGATGTGCCCGAAAAATGTTGTTTCTGATGTTTTTTAGGAGCTGCCTTTTTGTGTTGGCCTCTTTGAGAACTTCCTCATTGGTCTTTTTAGCTTTCCAGGGAACTTTCAGCATTCTTCTGAGAAATCCCATCTTTGGGTGATTTAATAACACCCAAAAATCTACCAATTTCTGTATTTTCTGTTTGTTTTCTCCAAATGATGTTTAAATAAATGTGCTTCTGTATCATTTGTATTAATTAGAAGGAATTGTCTGCAGTACAATGATGAAGTGAATGAAGATAGTAGCGGTGACGCCAGCGATACCAGGGTTAGTTACACAGAACGTTGACTATTTAGTCTTAGTGACAACTCCCCACAATATGCTACAGAAGATTGACAGTCTCTGCAGCAGCAGTGGTGCAGCTCTTGCAAGGCTCTAAAGCAAGCGCGTTAAGTTGGTTGCACTGTCCAAGCTGGCAAGCTGGTGTTCACGACAATGAAATAGCCTATGAGCTCGTTGGCACTGAGTGTACTTTGGACAAAGTGGACATCGCCAGGTTTGATCTTCAATCCTTAAGAGAAGAGGGAGAGAATGGGTGGAAAAATGATGTATACATTGAGACACTGGGGAATCGAAAGGAAATTTAGAATGTACATTGTGTGTTTGTATATCATTGTCATATAATGCATTTATATTCTCTCTCACTTATATTCACTCTCTATTTGAGGAAACCAGAGTAATGTGTGCACTCTCTATTCGATGGAAATAGTTGGGAATCGTGACATGTGTGCCGAGATTAGGTCTGCACGGTAGTCGACCATGTCAACAGAATTTTCCACCGCTCTTTGGCGGGAGCTGTGACATACATGAGTGAAGCGGATATGGGACATTTCCAACCACAGTGATACTGATTCCATGAGCAGAACAGAACATAAGAACTCACACAGGAAGGAGGTAAAGAAATGCGAGACTTTATAGTTATGTTAGTGTTATTGTAGTCTCTTCAAAAGGTGAGATGGCAGATACAAAAAGTGCAACACATAAACGAGGTTTTGGCACTTATTAATCTCTGGTAAAGTCAAACTGTAACTATAAAAGAAACACTGGAATAGTTCTATTTATTACATTTAGTGACTTAAAGATCCATAGAGCTTTTGTCAAGGTAACGGGCGTTTGACAGGAAGCTGTTGTTAGTCTGTAGCTGCTGTAAGACGCTGTTTTTTTTCCCAGCAGCTGTTCTAATGACTAAGTTGTGCACAATAATGACATCAGATGGAAGATACACCACAGAAATGGAAAGCAGAATAGCTAAGGCCAAAATAGCATTTCAGAAAATGAAAAGCGCCTAATGCAGCAAGCATATGTGAATAGAAGTGGGAAAGAAAGTTCATCGGTGCTATATAGAACCAATTCTGACCTTTGGAAGCGAATCGAGGACAGTAAACAAACAAATGAAAAGACGGTTAGAGGCCACAGAGATGGGATTTCTCAGAAAAATGTTGAAAGTTCCCTGGACGGCTAAAAAGACCAATGAGGACATTCTCAAAGAGACCAACACAAAAAGGGAGCTTCTAAAAAAAATCAGAAAGTTCAGCATGTTTGGGGCACATCATGAGAAGAAGAAAGTTGGAATACCGGTTACAGCTGGCAAAATACAGGAAAAGAGAGATTGCGGACGACAAAGAGAGAGATACTTAATAGCTTGGTGCCATGACATTACAAAAAACCAACTACAGAATTGATAAGATGCACTGTGGATAGATAATTGTGGAAGGGCATGATCACTCACGCAAACCGGTATGACACAGGATGATGATAATAATGAAAATCTAAATGACAGCAAAGATATAATCAATAGATGGTAGGGATATATAACATAATTATTTAATGACGAAAGAGAAAAGACATCATTTATAAAATATACATCAGGCTATACAATCTTTTATTGTTTTTTTTTAAGGATTTGTAACACTGAAGGTCAACTAAAACTGTTTGTGTAGCTTGGATCTGTTGCGGTTTCTGCGTTAACTAAAGCAACAACTCAGTACAGTATTCATTCACTGCTCTACTTATTTCCTTTCATGAAAGTTTTACCTTTCACTGGAGTGGAGAACGTAGGATGAATCAGAATCTAGCCAGGATTTCTGGAAAGCTGCATGTTAACTCTGAGAGCAGCGGGGACTGCTCGCTATAACGTACGACTTAAACAAAGCTCACCTCTAATGTTGCCAGAGTGGATTTTAAAAGGATAATGATTGGCATGTTATCAAATCAGTTTTTTTTTTAATTAATTGAAGCCCAACAGGTTTTTGATTAAGTGTAGAAATCCTATTAGTGTGCTCGTTGGTTGATGAAAGTAATTAGATAAAAAATATCTTCACAATCCTGAAATTACATGGACTTTTTTGTTTTAACGTAGAAAATTGTGATAGACACAATATTGCACACGTCAAATTTGGAACAATCTTCATCCCAACGTTGTGCTACCAATGTCTGTTCTGGACCCTAGATGCAAAAACAATTTGAAAAACAACCTCTACTGACATGAAATGCGTCAGACGAATGACAGGAAACAGTCTGACAGATAAGATCAGAAATGAAGAACTGAGAAAAAAGCTAGGAATAGCCCCCGCTATAGAATATATATTCCAACCGACGGCTTCTGGGAAAGTAAATCGGCACGGGCGAAATACAGACCACATTACCCCAAAAAACCATGTACCGAAGGTCTGTAAAATTTATGGTCACTAACACCATATTCCCTATACGCCACTTGGCGTGACGGGGGTACTTTACTCTTTTTAAAAATAGAATATATAAAAAGACAACAGATAAAATGGTTTGGCCACGTGACAAGGCAGAGTAATCAAAACACAACACAGCAAGCCCTCAATAAACGTTGTGAGAATACCAGACCCAAAGGTCGACCACGAAAAAGATGGATCGATGGAATATTAGAAGCACTAGGAAACATAATAGAAGCAGAAGTGAACAGAAGAGCAATAGACCGCATATTATATCTCCCTCGACGCTGAAAGGCAAATGAGGAAGGAAAGAAGAGGAAGAAGATATTTGGAACACGCAAATGAAATCACTTTATTTGTATATTTCTTACCCCTTGTCATCGTTGCATATAAAAATAACGATAAATAATCGTACAAGTGTGCTATGTTGTGGTTTATGGCCAGCAGCTATGTATATTCCTTTCTGCCCAATACATCCAACTTAATCATGACATTTTTTAGCACTGGGTTACCATGATACTACGTGGCTATTTGCTTGACCAGACTGGCTAATCTGTTTCCAAGATTATGGCAGGAAGGTCGTGTACGATCTTGATCACTTTTGATTCACTGATCCTAAAGCAAACCGTCAGCTATTAAGACTCTGGCCACATCCAGCTCTGGCCCTGTTGGATAATGATGATGATGTACTGCAGTTCATGTAACTCACTTCTAGTGTTCCAGAGATGAACTTTGTCACATGAGTAGCTCTGTTTTTCTTACTTAGATTTGGAGCGTACAAACTGACTTGTTATGTGTTATTATTCAGTGTCTTTGTTTACGTTTTATCCTATTATAACATTTGAACTTTTAGAAATACTGAAAGCTCCACGGAAGCGAATTAGTTCGCGTCTAATGACCAAGTGCGTCCAAATTCCCAAAAGAAATTTCTTTTCGGACCAATACGGCCTCAGACTTCACCTAGTCTCTGAAAATGTGTACAACAGATGTTCTCTGGGGAGAGTAAGGCGGCCTAGCGTGATACTGTCATTTTACACACTCCACCTTGTGTGTTTGTATATGTATATGTGTGTATATACATATATATGCATATATATACATATATATATATACATATATATATACATATATTATATGTGTGTGTGTGTGTGTGCGCGCGCGCACATTACAAATGACAAGTTGCTGGGACCATGATTGTTATTCTTCTCACCATAGTAACTGTCCATTTCTGCGTACACATTTGTCAAACAAATTTGAACAGTATTGTTGGTAGTCATGTGTTCACTGAGGACACTAGATTTTTCACAATGTTCGTACAAGCTACAGATTCAACCAATAGATGCCGGTAGTTTAGTCTGATAATATATTCAGTTAGGACATTTCACGAGTTTTCAGATCAGATGCAACATAAATTCATGATGAAATGGGCCCGCTTACCCACCCCTTCTCTTTAAAGTGTCAAGAAGCTAAAAGTCGAAATACTTTCACGACGAGGAAGTCCACATCCATTAATCAAACTATCTCCCACTGTCAAACACTATATAACGACCTTCCTATCCTTATAAACATGTACATAATGAACTTCCAAAATACTGAGATTTTTAGCAGCTACCCTTGTGCAAAGAAAAATAATGCAATATGTCCAGACAGGTACTACTAATCTCGAAGGTGTTTATTTCTCAAATATTTCCGTCCTACTTATCGTTCTTTGATCTTCCCTAACCGCCATGTTCTGGTATCCAAAGTGAATCAGGAGCTGCCACGTCGGGTTATTAAAAAAAAAAAAAAGTAGCTGGTTCTTAATCAAAAAAGCTTCCGAAAGTAATTTAAGATCGCTCTTTTAATCCTCGCCACTTTCTCGTGGCATTACACCGCTTTACAACTTCAAAGGCATCAATTTGGATTGAATATAGAGTGACTCACTAAAGGAGAAATTAATCAAGATACATATAAACACACGCACAGTTAATAATCATCGCGACAATGTAGTCAGAATTTAGCCAAGAAATTCTTTGAGCTATTTGTTGTAGCAAAATGTTTTGTTTTGAAGATTTAAACAAAAAAAACCAAACCCGCAATTAATTCATGCTATTTAAAGGTTAATATGGGATACTTAAACTTTCATCATATGATTTCTATCAAAATGGAGACATATGTCTATGACCTAGTTTGGAGCTTTTTTTCGTTTAGCAAAATAAGAAATTAACCTATTTTGTTTTAATTTAAAAAAAAACCTTTCGAAATGCGACCTGTGCTTACTTCGCCTGGCCATGTTTCCTTTTTTTCACAAATGTTTGTTTGTATACACAAAATATCAGTCAGTGATAGGAATATAAACAACCTGAGATATGCTGATGACGCAGTCTTAATTGTTCAGGGTGAAAAATGAATTAAAGATTGGAATTGACATTACAGTGATGGAAATTATAAGTAAAGGCCTTAACCTCAACATCAAAAAGAGACAGAAGTAACAGCAGCAAGAAAGAAAAAGTATTAAATGCAGAAATTTGACAAAGTCCCCAGAGACTAGAAACTGAATTTTGCGTGTTAATCCATTTTTCCCTGGCAGCCGTGTGCACATGGGTCCTTCGCCGCACAGGCAGATAACTCCGTCTTCGAAGGTACTCATATTTTTTTCCGTCGATGAGTAACTGACGTTTCAAGCCGGGCCTCGCTGCTGAGATCAGGCGTGGTTGCCGCAGAATGAAATCATAGATAAAAATCCCAACTGGTGCAGCCAGAATTTGAACCCACAACCTCTCTGTCTCGAGACCAGCGGGGACCAACCAGTACCCCCAAATGCACAAATGAAGTAAATGGAAGAGTATTAAAACAGATGAAAGCATTCAAATACCTAGGAACGCTGTTAGCTTCATTTTGTAGATGTAAAACAGAGATGAAGTGCAGAAATGCTCAGGTAAAAGTGGTATTTCAAAGAATTAGAAAAACATATTACGCACCTCATTAGCTCCACTGAAAATAAGAACAAAAGTACTTTAGCTTTATGTGGAACCAATGTTGACATATGGATAAGAATCCTGGACAATCGGAGAACAGAGAATAAAAATATCGAATGGTCACAGAAATGTGATTTTACAGAATGATGTTGAGAATATCATGGACAGAATAATGAGGGGGTTCTAAAGGAGTAACAAGGACGGTTCTAAAAGAATAATGTGGACATCATAAAAGAGTAATGAATTGGTTCAAAGAAAATAATAAGTAAGTTCAAAAAGGGTAATAATTAAGTTCTAAAAAGGTAATAAGTAGTTTCTAAAAGAGTAATAAGTAGGTTCTAAAAGAGTAATAAGTAGGTTCTAAAAGAGTAATAAGTAGGTTCTGAAAGAGTAATAAGTAGGTTGTAAAAGAGTAATAATTAAGTTCTAAAAGAGTAATAAGTAGGTTCTAAAAGAGTAATAAGTACGTTCTAAAAGAGTAATAAGTAGGTTCTAAAAGAGTAATAAGTAGGTTCTCTGTCTGACTCGCTCTCTGTCTCTCTATCTATCTATCTATCTATCTCTCTGCGATCACAACTCAATCAGTGTAGGATTCCAGATTCTCACATGTAGACAGATGTATGTTTAAGTAAATTAATTAAGTAGGTTCTAAATGAGTAATAAGTAGGTTATAAAAGAGTAATAATTAGGTTCTAAAAGAGTAATAAGTAGGTTCTAAAAGAGTAATAAGTAGGTTCTAAAAGAGTAATAAGTAGGTTCTCTGTCTGACTCGCTCTCTGTCTCTCTATCTATCTATCTATCTATCTATCTCTCTGCGATCACAACTCAATCAGTGTAGGATTCCAGATTCTCACATGTAGACAGATGTATGTTTAAGTAAATTAATTAAGTAGGTTCTAAATGAGTAATAAGTAGGTTCTAAAAGAGTAATAATTAGGTTCTAAAAGAGTAATAAGTAGGTTCTAAAAGAGTAATAAGTAGGTTCTAAAAGAGTAATAATTAGGTTCTAAAAGAGTAATAAGTAGGTTCTAAAAGAGTAATAAGTAGGTTCTAAAAGAGTAATAAGTAGGTTCTAAAAGAGTAATAATTAGGTTCTAAAAGAGTAATAAGTAGGTTCTAAAAGAGTAATAAGTAGGTTCTAAAAGAGTAATAAGTAGGTTCTAAAAGAGTAATAAGTACGTTCTAAAAGAGTAATATGTAGGTTCTGAAAGAGTAATAAGTACGTTCTAAAAGAGTAATAAGTACGTTCTAAAAGAGTAATAAGTAGGTTCTAAAAGAGTAATAAGTAGGTTCTAAAAGAGTAATAAGTAGGTTCTAAAAGAGTAATATGTAGGTTCTGAAAGAGTAATAAGTACGTTCTAAAAGAGTAATAAGTACGTTCTAAAAGAGTAATAAGTAGGTTCTAAAAGAGTAATAAGTAGGTTCTAAAAGAGTAATAAGTAGGTTCTGAAAGAGTAATAAGTAGGTTGTAAAAGAGTAATAAGTAGGTTCAAAAAGAGTAATAAGTAGGTTCTAAAAGAGTAATAAGTAGGTTCTAAAAGAGTAATAATTAAGTTCTAAAAGAGTAATAATTAAGTTCTAAAAGAGTAATAAATAGGTTCTAAAAGAGTAATAATTAGGTTCTAAAAGAGTAATAAGTAGGTTCTAAAAGAGTAATAAGTAGGTTCTAAAAGAGTAATAAGTAGGTTCTAAAAGAGTAATAATTAAGTTCTAAAAGAGTAATAAGTAGGTTCTAAAAGAGTAATAAGTAGGTTCTAAAAGAGTAATAAGTAGGTTCTGAAAGAGTAATAAGTAGGTTGTAGAAGAGTAATAATTAAGTTCTAAAAGAGTAATAAGTAGGTTCTAAAAGAGTAATAAGTACGTTCTAAAAGAGTAATAAGTAGGTTCTAAAAGAGTAATAAGTAGGTTCTCTGTCTGTCTGTCTCTCTCTCTCTCTATCTATCTATCTATCTCTCTGCGTTCACAACTCAATCAGTGTACGATTCCAGATTCTCACATGTAGACAGCTGTCGTTTAAGTAAATTAATTAAGTAGGTTCTAAATGAGTAATAAGTGGGTTCTAAAAGAGTAATAAGTAGGTTCTAAAAGAGTAATAAGTAGGTTCTAAAAAAATAATAAGTAGGTTCTAAAAGAGTAATAAGCACGTTCTAAAAGAGTAATAAGTAGGTTCTCTCTCTCTCTCTCTCTCTCTCTCTCTCTCTCTCTCTATCTATCTATATATCTATATATCTATCTATCTATCTATCTCTCTCTCTGCGATCACAACTCAATCAGTGGAGGGTTCCAGATTCTCACATGTAGACAGCTGTCTGTTTAAGTAAATTAATTAAGTAGGTTCTAAATGAGTCATAAGTAGGTTATAAAAGAGTAATAAGTAGGTTCTAAATGAGAAATAAGTAGGTTCTAAATGAGTAATGGGTATGTTCATAAGAAGAATTATTAGGTTTTAAAATAATAATGTGTAGATTCTAAAGAAAATCAAAGCAAAAATAAATCTTATTTCCAACATCAGGAAACAAAGCAATCACCATTTGTTGGGCTATGTGATGAGCATGAACGAACTAAAATATATTGTGTCTTCAACTACCGAGCGGATATGAAATAGAGGTAGCAGAGAGAAAAGAATTTTTTAAAGTGTAAAAGAATGGTTCTGCAAGAAATCAACAACAGAATTATAGAGAAGCCAGAAAGTTTCGACGAAACAGTGGGGACAGTACTTATTAATAATGCTTGTAAAGATGTAAAGACAAGTGGAACAATATTAAAACAGGTAAATGAATTTAAATATGTGAAACTTTGTTAACATTAGACGGAAGATGTACAACAGAGGTGAGATGCAGAATGGCTCAGGCAAAAACAGCTTTCCAGAAAATGAGGAAGATGTTGTGCAATCCATTTTTTGACAATCATCATTATCATCATCAAGTACCGGGCCTGCTGGCGGAGATGATCATGTCTCTCCACAACTTTCGATCTCGAAAGTTATTTATCATTTCTGTTGTTGACCTTCTGCCAAGCCATTCTCTTAAGCTGTCTGGTATTTTTTCTCTTTGCTTCCCTCTATCTCTTCGTTCCTCAATTTTGCCAGTTGTTACAATATATTCCAATTGTTCTCCTCTCATTATATGGCCAAAAAATGATTATTGTTTCTTCCTAATATTGGAAATTAGCTCTCTTTTTGCTTTGACCTCTTTCATAACATTTTCATTACTCTTCTTAGCTGTCCTTGGTATTCTCAAAATTCTTCTGCAAAACCACATTTCTACAGACTCCAGTGATTTTCTTGTCTGTTGTCCTATTGTCCATGATTCACATCCATATGTTAATACTGGCTCTACATAACATTTAAGAACTCTTTTTCGTGTTTCATATCATTGTATCAATTCTGTTGTCGATTTTTACAATAGAAACCTAATCTAAATCTACAAATCAAGTAATAGACACATATCTTGTGTATGCAGTGACATCATAAGTATCTGGTCATCACCAGCATCATGGAGTGTCGTCTCCGCATCGAAGGTAGGCTAACATGGAGCGCCGTTCCCGCTCTGTCTCTTGTTTTGATAGTGCAAGTTCTCTAAGGCTAATTTGTCAATCTTTTCATGTTACTCGTCCATGTTAGTCTTGGTCTGCTTCTACCTCTTGTACCTTGTATTTTCCCTTCCAAGATTACTTTTAGTAAGCTTCTGAGATTTGTAACATGCCCTACAAATCAAATGTGAAGTAACTGGTAAAAGCTTTTATAAAATGGTAATAACACTTTCAGCACGAAGAATTGTTCATCTCTACACGTCGCTGAAGTGTTTAATAAAGATATTCCGCATTTGGGGAAATTTGAAAATTTATGTGGAGATTTGAAATGTATCAAATGAAGGATCACTTGTATGTTCACGCTGAACGACCGGATACAGTGCATCTGTAGCATTACACAGCAAAATAAAATAACATTTTAGGATATGCTCAAAATTCAAGTAAAAATAATTACAGGATTTTAGAAATAGAAGTAAGTAGCGTAGAGGTTAGCGCGGTGGCTTAGAGACTCAGTGGAAGGGAGGTATGGTTCGAACAAAGTCTAGTGCGCTCCGTCCGACTGATTCACATGAAAAATTAATAATAGTTCCTGCCTTGCTTCTCCTTCATCTTCCATATCCCTCAGTAGCTTTCTCGTTCATTAAAGTGTTTGTCAATTCTCCCTTTCTTCTATGATTTTGCGAATGATTATTGTCGAATTTTCAAAACATATTATCACAATGTTAGTCTCTTTAATACTTTTATTTCTATCCCAACATTCCTATCACTGTGTATTTCATTTATTTTGGAGAGCCTTGGTAGCATAGTTGGGAAAACCACCCAATTGGACTACCGACGTTTGGACAACCCGTGTTCGATTCCCGCTGGAAGCAGTGTGAGTTGTACTAGTGGATGGAAAAAAACAATACCTCGGCGGTCGACCCAGCTGCTGGCACAAATGGGTACCAGGCTACCAGGCTTACTCTGGGAAGGTGAAAAATTCCTCCTCGTATTGTGAGTTGTGATGCTCGAAGTGATACTATCCAGAAGTCTCCGAACAATTCGGGAAAGGAGGAAGATCATATATAGGTGAAAACTCGCGTGCTAAATCGCTGATTCAAGTCTCGTACTTTATTTTATTTCATTTACAGAATGATATATTTATATTTGTTACTCCAATGAAATTCTCCCCCATCTTCTACAAATAATCATCTCAAAATGTTTAATCCTTTCTGCTGAATGTTGTCAATGCAAATGTTAAAGGTAAAGTGTTGGTAATGAGAAAATAAATTGATTTTTAGGTTTAGGAGTGGGGGGCAGACAAACATTTTGGGAAGAGTTGTGGGTTGGAGGTGGGAAAAGCTATAGGTGAAAGTGTGGGTTGTTGGTGGGAGCAATGGGTGAAAGTGTGGGTTGTTGGTGGGAGAAATGGGTGAAAGTGTGGGTTGCTGGTGGGAGAAATGGGTGAAAGTGTGGGTTGTTGGTGGGAGAAATGGGTGAAAGTGTGGGTTGTTGGTGGGAGCAATGGGTGAAAGTGTGGGTTGTTGGTGGGAGAAATGGGTGAAAGTGTATGTTGTTGGTGGGAGAAATGGGTGAAAGTGTGGGTTGCTGATGGGAGAAATGGGTGAAAGTGTGGGTTGCTGGTGGGAGAAATGGGTGAAAGTGTGGGTTGTTGGTGGGAGCAATGGGTGAAAGTGTGGGTTGTTGGTGGGAGCAATGGGTGAAAGTGTGGGTTGTTGGTGGGAGAAATGGGTGAAAGTGTATGTTGTTGGTGGGAGCAATGGGTGAAAGTGTGGGTTTTTGGTGGGAGCAATGGGTGAAAGTGTGGGTTGTTGGTGGGAGCAATGGGTGAAAGTGTGGGTTGTTGGTGGGAGCAATGGGTGAAAGTGTGGGTTGTTGGTGGGAGCAATGGGTGAAAGTGTGGGTTGTTGGTGGGAGCAATGGGTGAAAGTGTGGGTTGTTGGTGGGAGAAATGGGTGAAAGTGTGGGTTGTTGGTGGGAGAAATGGGTGAAAGTGTATGTTGTTGGTGGGAGAAATGGGTGAAAGTGTGGGTTGCTGGTGGGAGAAATGGGTGAAAGTGTGGTTGCTGGTGGGAGAAATGGGTAAAAGTGTGGGTTGTTGGTGGGAGAAATGGGTGAAAGTGTGGGTTGTTGGTGGGAGAAATGGGTGAAAGTGTGGGTTGTTTGTGGGAGAATTGGGTGAAAGTGTGGGTTGTTGGTGGGTGAAATGGGTATGAATTGTAGGTGGGATAAAATATGGGTGACGTTGTGGGTTTATATGTGCGAGAAATTATGGGTAAGTCGTGGGTTGGAGTTGGGAGAAATTATGATATTGGTAGCTGTAGCTTGAAATAGGAGATAGTATAGAAGTTTGATTAATTGTGGTTTGTTGAGGGAGATGTTGTTTATAGAGTTGCGGATAGAAGATAGGGTACATTATGAGTGCGAGTTTGCTAATGGGAGTAAGAAAAAATGATGTGTTATGGAGGTCCACGTTGTGATCAGTGGTCGGAAAAATAACCAGGAATTTGTAAATGCAGGTTGTGTGATGATTCTTAACTTGAAGATTTAAGAAGTGTTCAGACACCAACTTTTGATTTTCCTACATTTCAGAAGAGGAGAGTTAGAATATCTGGTTACAATTGACAAAATTCATGGAAAGAGATATTCTGACGATAAACATAGAGAAGATGCTAAATAATCTGGTGTCACTCAACGGTAAATAGTCCATAGCAAAATTGATATGATGGACTGTGGACAGAGAATTTTAAACGACATGATCGCCTACGCCAACCAGAATGACACATGATGCTAATAATGAGATATTAGACACACGGATAGATAAACAGGCATGTAAGCAAACGGGTTGACAAACAGAGAAACATACAGGTAGACAGGCATGTAAGCAAACGGGTTGACAAACAGAGAAACATACATGTAGACAGATTTGTTTCCCTCTTTTGGAAGCAGCCGAGCAAAATAAAAATAAAAACTATACTTTTCAATTTGAAATGCTTCGTAAAACAATCTTAAATTAAAAGAACCAAAATATGAGTCCTATTGGTTAGTGGATAAGTCGGTCATTTAATAAAAAGACTATGATTAAAGAACATCAGGTGTATGTTTATGTAGAGTTCAGAAAAAAAATGTTGTTGGTCGGAAATTTAATAATCAGAGCTTCAATAATGTTGCTAGATACATCGTGATAGAATGAGGGCAGATAAATGTTAAAATTAGAGACATGCCATCAAATTAAAAGTTTCTATTTTAAGGGAAAGTAATTTTGCGAAGAGATGCTAATGTCAGATGATTTAACATATAGTTATTACTGCGCCGAAAAAAACAGTGACAAACGGATACTTCCAAGGAAACTAAGTATATTTTTTTTGTTTTATACGTGAGCAGCAGTATTTTTTTTAAACAAATGTAATATTTGGGACAGTTTCAAATGATGATGTTGACGATAATAATAATGAAAGTGTAATAAAATAATGCCAACATTCTTAACGTTTCACCTGATTAAAATCTCAAGTAGTGCACGTAGTTGTAGGGAGCCGCGATAGCTCAGTGGTTAGTGAACTGGACTACAAAGGACAAGGGGTAGGGTTCGATCCCAACCGACGGCTTCCGGGTTCACCCAGCCTTAAATGGGTACCGGATTTTTTTTCTGGGAAAGTAAAGCAGCACGGGCGTAATACCGACCACATTACCCCAAAAATCATGTGCTGAAGCTTTGTAAAATATAGGGTTACTAACACCATATTTCCCTATACGCCACTTGGCGTGACAGGGATACTTTACTTTTGTACTTACACGTAGTTGTCGTGTGTAAACATTTTAAAAAATTATTTTCTACTTTTTCATCTTGTCTTATCTTACAATAATAACCATACATATACCACCTATAGACACATTACTAAAGATAAAATATAAAGATAAATTTTAAGTATTATTCTTGTGATTTACAGCAATAAACTATTCTATTTTTATGCCACATATAAAATATACGTATCAAACGTGCCCGAGAAAGTTCAAAAATGTGATGGAAGTTTAATTTTAAAAACACACGAACTCTGATGCGTTTGTGCAAGTAATGTTTAACGATATTTCTGAAGTATAGTATTCTGGCGATATGTGGAGAAACGTGCAGAGATGAAATTCTAAACCACACCCAAGAAATGATATGCTGTCAGCTGCACCTGTGGTTTATTGAGATAGGATGCATCAATTACAAAAACGGCGAGAACCTCTAAGATCGCTCGACGTCAAATCTGACGGAATATATTATTCTGAGATGTATATTTTCCAAGTTTCCAGGCCAGAAACTTGTCCTGAAAGGATGAGTTGCCATGTTGTGAACTTGCTGTTTTTATCTCGAGTTGTAGCTTTGAAGGGAGCTCCTATAAACATCAGAAAGAAACAATCAACATTTTTCGAGCACATCATGAGAAGAGGAAAGTTGGAATACTTGGTTGCAACTGGAAAAATACAGGGAAAGAGAGATAGCGGACGAAAAAGAGAGATAATACTAGGTAGCTTTGTGTAATGGCATGGAAAACAGTCGACAACAGTATTGATACGATACACTATGAATAGAAGATCGTGGAAGGACATGATCGCCTCCGCCAACCGATATGGCACATGATGAAGAGGCTTTGAATGTCGCAATATTTTTAATAAATTGTGAAATTGTTAAATAAGGTAAAGGATTGAGACGTCATTCGACGTCATAATGACAGTAGCAATGTCATATATTTGTCTGCCGCCGATCTGTCGGTTGACCAGAAACTTTCGACAGATGTCGAAACCTTGAGCAAGGACTCCATATACATGATTTTACCAAAGACAACAAAATAAAGTTTAATATTTTGGAAATTGTGTATCGATGATCTTGAGTAATTCTAGGCTAAATGGGTATTACAATTAATAATAGAAATAGTGACAGAAATCCCCCCAAAAAATGTCTGCCTAAACTTTAAGAGAATAAAATAGAAATAAAATAAGAGAAAAAAGTACAATAGCTCAGGCCAAAATAGCATTTCAGAAAATGAAAAATATCTTATGCAACAAATCTATGTCAATAGAAATGAGAAAGAGAGTTCATCGGTGCTATATTGAACTAATTCTGACCTATGGAAGTGAATCATGGACAGTAGACAAACAAATGAAAAGACGATTAGAGGCCACAGAGATTGGATTTCTCAGAAGAATGTTGAAAGTTCCCTGGACAGCTAAAAAGAACAATGAGGAAGTTCTCAAAGAGGCCAACATAGAAAGGCAGCTCCTAAAAAACATCAGAAGGAATCAATCAACATTTCTCGGGCACATCATGAGAAGAGGAAAGTTGGAATACTTGGTTTGAACTGGGAAAATAAAACGAAATGAATTACACATCTTCGGTATGGTACATGATGATGATGATGACACTTTAAAAAAAACAGCAGTAATGGTCATATACATGTGATGAGAAGAGATAATAATCGAATAGCAAAGCAAGCCCTCATATGGGAAACAACAGGTAAAAGAAAAAGAGGAAGACCCAGGGAGACACTGAGAAGAACATTGATGAGAGAGGCAAGAGCAGCAGGAATCGGCTCCCTCAATGAGATAGAACTGCTTGCACAGAACAGAGACAGATGGCGAGATTTGATAAAATATCTTTAAAAGAAAACTGCTAGAACAAAAATTCATATAGGAGAAGGTGTATCTTGGTCTACGCCCTATGGGCCGGTTACGGCTCGAAAGGTCAATAGATAGATAGATAGAATGGTCATATTGAAGAAACAACAATCGCCATTATACAACATAAACATGGGGGGGGGGGGGGGGCGCCGGCTCGGTAGCCTAGTTGGGAAAACCACCCGACTGGACTACCGATGATCGGACAACCCGTGTTCGATTCCCGCTCGGAGCAGTGTGAGTTGTACTCGTGGTTGGAAAAAAATATATACCCGCACGGTCGACCCAGCCGTTGGCAGTAATGGGTACCAGGATATTACCATGGGAAGGTGAGGAATGTCGCCTCGCATCGTGAGTTTCGATACTTGAGGCAACACTATACAGAAGTCTCCGAACATTTCTGGATAGGCGGCCGAGCACATATGGGTGGAAACGCGCGTGCTAAGACGCCGGTTCAAGTCTCGTACTTTACCTTAACATAAAGGGGACAAATCGGATACAAGTGCAGTGCGTCAAATACCAATAATCACATCAGACGGAATAAGCACCACAGAAAGAGTAAGTAGAATAGCATACGCCAAAGTAGCATTTCAGACAATGGCAAACATCATGTGCAACAATTCTATGTCAATAGAAGTAAGAAAGAAACTTCATCTGGGATACATAGAATCAATACTAACATATGGAAGTGAATAATGAACAGTAGACAAACAAATGAAAAGACGATTAGATGTATGAGTGATGGATTTCTCTGAAGAATGTTGAGAGATCCTTGGGCAGCTAAAAAGAACAGGCAGGAAAATCTCAACGAGGCCAACACAAAAATGAAAACTTCTTCATTGTATTCATTGAGTGCCGTCTCCGCATCGAAGGTTGGCTACCATGGAAAGCCGTTTCGCTCTGTCTCTTTAAGTGATGGTACATAGTGTCATAGGTTAACTTGAAATTGGTAGCAGTTTACGGATTCTAGCTGCTGTATTGTTAGCAATTTACGGGTTCTAGCTGCTGTATCGTTAGCAATTTATGGGTTCTAGAGGCTGTATTGTTAGCAATTTACGGGTTCTAGAGGCTGTATCGTTAGCAATTTACGGGTTCTAGCTGCTGTATTGTAAGCAATTTACGGGTTCTAGCTGCTGTATCGTTAGCAATTTACGGGTTCTAGAGGCTGTATCGTTAGCAATTTACGGGTTCTAGCTGCTGTTTTGTAAGCAATTTACGGGTTCTAGCTGCTGTATCGTTAGCAATTTACGGGTTCTAGAGGCTGTATCGTTAGCAATTTACGGGTTCTAGAGGCTGTATCGTTAGCAATTTACGGGTTCTAGAGGCTGTATCGTTAGCAATTTACGGGTTCTAGCTGCTGTATTGTTAGCAATTTACGGGTTCTAGCTGCTGTATTGTTAGCAATTTACGGGTTCTAGCTGCTGTATCGTTAGCAATTTACGGGTTCTAGAGGCTGTATCGTTAGCAATTTACGGGTTCTAGAGGCTGTATAGTTAGAAATTTACGGGTTCTAGAGGCTGTATCGTTAGCAATTTACGGGTTCTAGCTGCTGTATTGTTAGCAATTTACGGGTTCTAGCTGCTGTATCGTTAGCAATTTACGGGTTCTAGAGGCTGTATCGTTAGCAATTTACGGGTTCTAGAGGCTGTATCGTTAGCAATTTACGGGTTCTAGCTGCTGTATTGTAAGCAATTTACGGGTTCTAGCTGCTGTATTGTTAGCAATTTACGGCTTCTAGCTGCTGTATTGTTAGCAAGTTACGAGCTTTATCTGCGGTATTGTTAGCAATTTACGGGTTTTAGTTGCTGTATTGTAAGCAATTTACGGGTTATAGCTGCTGTAATGTAAGCAATTTACCGGTTCTAGCTGCTGTATTGTAAGCAATTTACGGGTTCTAGCTGCTGTATTGTAAGCAATTTACGGGTTCTAGCTGCTGTATTGTAAACAATTTACGGGTTTTAGTTGCTGTATTGTAAGCAATTTACGGGTTTTAGTTGCTGTATTGTAAGCAATTTACGGGTTCTAGCTGCTGTATTGTTAGCAATTTACGGGTTCTAGCTGCTGTATCGTTAGCAATTTACGGGTTTTATCTGCGGTATTGTTAGCACTTTACGGGTTCTAGCTGCTGTATCGTTAGCAATTTACGGGTTTTATCTGCGGTATTGTTAGCAATTTACGGGTTCTAGCTGCTGTATCGTTAGCAATTTACGGGTTCTAGCTGCTGTATTGTAAGCAATTTACGGGTTTTAGTTGCTGTATTGTAAGCAATTTACGGGTTTTAGTTGCTGTATTGTTAGCAGTTTATGGGTTTTAGTTGCTGAAATTGTTAGCAATTTACGGCTTTTTTTTTTTACTGTAATTGTTAGCAGTTTACGGGTTTTAGCTGCTGTAATTGTTAGCAATTTTAGATAATGAAATATGTAACGATCCCCTCCTAACATAAATGAACGCATAATTGTTGAAAGCTTTGTCCATCTTTGTATTTATTTTACCGGCTCCTTGGAAACATCTGATGTCAGATGCCATTTCTGTTACTCTTTGACATTCAAGGAGATCAAGCGTTTCTCGATTCTGACAAATGATCGGTGATTTACATTTAGCTTTACATTTTTTTAAAAATCGTTTGCAGCGTAACTAAATAAAGATGGAGGCGAAGATGCGCATCCCAGCACCAGAGCTGGAAGTTGTTAGATACCCACAGTTGATGGCTTGCGCCAGGATCGGTGAACCAAAACCATCCAGACCCTGCTCCACCTTTCCGCGGTGCCTCCAGTGACAGACTAACCTGTCTAGTCAAGCCAAGCGTGCAGGGATCGAAGAGGGAAGACAACCCGGTACTCAAAAATGTCGTACTGAAGTCGGATGTATTGGGCCGAAAGGCGCAAATATAACAGTTATACTGCAAACCACAACACATCGCAGACACGCCAACTACGTCTTTGTAAGGGCGGATGATGAAGAGGAATATTTTAGTCTACCACGATACTTACTCTAGAAAACTGTAGTCATCGGGCGAATGCTACCAACCAACCACCCAAATAAAGATAACAACCTCAGTGTGCTTCTCAAGCAGATCAACAAGCAACAGCAAAAAAAAAAAAAAAAAAAAAAAACCAGCTAAAATAACATTTAAATTATCTGAACAGAGAATTAGCGTAGACAAAACAGAAATCAAGACTAAAGCAAGAAAAGAACATAAACTACAAATCTTCAGTGAGAACAACAAATTAACATCAGACTTTCAATATTTAAAAAGTGTCAGAGGTAAAGGCATCAAGATGCACCAAGATGCGTAGAGATGCGAAGCTGCTGTAAAGCTGATGATAATGGCGATACTAAAAAAAGGAAGAAAAAAAGTGGTATGGTGACCTCACTTTTGTTCCGGCCATTACCACGTAAAGCTGTCACCATACCACTTTTTTTCTTCCTTTTTTTTTTAGTATCGCCTTTAAAAAGTGTCACACCATCCTATGGAATAATACAAACAGACGATGCAAACAAGTGACTGGACAATTGGTCCCGGTATTATTAAACATGGAGCCGCTTTAGCTCAGTGGTTAGTGAACTGGACTACAAAGGACAAGGGGTAGGGTTCGATCCCAACCGACGGTTTCCAGGTTCACCCAGCCTTAAATGGGTACCGGATTTTTTTCAGTGAAAGTGAAGCGGCACGGGCGTAATACCGACCACATTACCCCAAAAATCATGTGCTGAAGGTCTGTAAAATTCATGGTCACTAACACCATATTCCCTATACACCACTTGGCGTGACGGGGGCTCTTTACTTTTACTTACTTTAAACTTGTGGCCACCGGTTTATATCTATCGAATAGTCTGTGATAATTTATAAATTGTAGCAATACGGTACAATGTGTGACATTATGTGTAGCAATGTGATTCAATGTGCTACATCCTGTGTAGCAATGTGGTACAATGTGCTACATCCTGTATAGCAATGTGGTACAATGTGCTACATCCTGTATAGCAATGTGGTACAATGTGCTACATTGTGTGTAGCAATGAGGTATCTTCTATTATTAAACAAACACGTAACATCTAATACAAGGAAAGCAATACAAAACACAATATTATAAAACAATATTATAACAATAATATATCACAACATTTTAAAACAATATTATACAACAATAGTATAACACAATATTTTAACACAATATTATAACAAAATATTATAAAACAATATTATAATACAATATAATATATAATATAATATAATAATATATAATACAATATTATAACACAACATTATAACACAATATTATAACACAATGTTATAACACAATATTATAACACAATATTATAAAACAACATTATAACACAAATTATAAAACAACATTATAACACAATATTATAAATCAATATCCCTCCCACACTCTTCTATCAGTGCCAAAGTGATAAATGTAACCAAACAAAATGGCAAAAAACCGTCGAAACAGAAATTAGAAATCAATGAAGAATACTGAATATGACTGGAAGAGATATTATCAAACAGAAATGGGAATATCTAGAAAAAAAATTGAATTGAAATCAGTGATGGATCATATTAGGAAACAACAGAGAGGTTTGGATATGTGACGCGATAACCACCAGACAGCATCCCTCTAAGATCTTAAACACCCAGAAACAACGGGTAAAAATGTAAGGTAGACCTAGAAAACAAGTGATTTATGAAATAGGAGGCATCGTGGGTACTAAGCAAGAGACACAATACAGAACATTATCCTGAAAATCCTATTTGCCCTCAACGCTGAAAGGCAGCAAAAGCAGAAGAGTGAGAATCAAAGGTAAGTACAGAAACACTTGATTGGACGGCGGTACTTCTGAAGATTAGATTGTCTCCTATCGTTATCACGATTATATGTTTATAAAACTCAATGACAGTTTTGTTTTTAAGACTCACCTATAAAACTTTGAGAAAGTACTTTATATAAACGACCGACTAATATTCACGGCTAGAAGAGTATGGAGAAAATTCAACAGTTAACTTCAAAATCAACGAAAAAAGGGCTCATTTCCAATTTCCTTTTAGTTTGATCGAGGTGTAATGGGTGGCTAAATTCTAGGTACGGAATTATGCCAGCTCAGTCGAGGTGTAAACGATATACATAATTTGCATGACCTCAACTGTGACCTGATAGATTAGGACTCATAGTATAGTACATCAGTAAATGTGATGGTGACATTTTCTTTTTCACATTGTATGTTCTGTTCATAAACACCGAATCCACCCTCTGTTAAATAATAGTGTATCCACCCTCTGTTAGACAACAAATATATCCACTTTCTGTTAAATAATAGTCTATCCAGCCTCTGTTATACAACGGTGTATCCACCCTCTGTTAGACAACACTGTATCCACCCTCTGTTAGACAACATTGTATCCATCCTCTGTTAGATAACATTGCATCCACCCTCTGTTAGACAACATTGTATCCACCCTCTGTTAGACAACATTGTATCCATCCTCTGTTAGACAACATTGTATCCACCCTCTGTTAGACAACATTGTATCCACCCTCTGTTAGACAACATTGTATCCACCCTCTGTTAGACAACATTGTATCCACCCTCTGTTAGACGATTGTAAGCGTGAGAGAAGGTCAACATAGCAGTTACCTATCAGACGTTAGACGCACGTTTCTACCTTGCTCACCAAATCTTGGAGCGTAACAACGGAGTTAAAAGTGTCACTAGTTAGTGTTATCTCATTCTGATTCTAGACTTGGTTAACAAGAAAGTTGATAGTAATTATCAACTGAGTTTAAACTTTAGAACGACCAGCACTTTATAATTCTATAAAAATGCTTGTACTCCAATATCGGATTATTAAGATAAGACCTCATCATCACAAACTGGAAGAAAATGAAATGAAACAATTATTTTAGCTAATAGATCATCTTCATTGCACATCGAATAAGTCTGTAGTGCTCCGACCCTGTCTCCAGCACCTCATCCAGCTACAAACACCACATGCTAATGAAAGCACCGAAAATGGTTTCAGCTCACATGCACAAACTTTGTAAAACCTTGAAAGACTAACAGAATTTAAAATCACTTTCTGAAATCTCCATTTGAGAATGGACCAAAAGGTCAACTTGCTGCTGAAGAAAAAGCTAATCAAATCAGCAGACATAAATAGCTTTTGTGTTTGTGATGATTCTCTTCTGCGTACGTGGAGGTATTTCAATAGTTCAAGTTTTGTTTAAAAGCTCACGCATCATTTGTCGACTGCTGTGCCCTCAGTCTACAACACGAAGCACTGACAGATATATATTTTTTTTTCAACCACAAGTATGGTTTTCTCATTTTATCTGAGATTTTTTTCTTCCCTTTGCTGCTCAAATCATTGTATTTTTGTGTTGAAAATTGTAGTTGAACTAAAAACGTGTGTGCGCATTTCTCTGGAAAATAAATCCTTTCATTAAATCAAGATGTTCTGATCCAGACAATGCCCTGCAAATACCAGCAGCTTGACGAATTTGTGAAGGTTCTAATCGCTACTGGAGCAGTGAAGTGTTCATTTGTTCTCAATAATTGTCAACACACTTGTTCTGATGTGAAAGATCATCAAATGGCAGAATCAGAAGTTGAAGGACAGCAGTTCTAAAATAAACGTTCACTTTTGGCCAATAACCTTTCACGTTAAATCTTCAATTAAATAGTTTAGCCACTGGCCTATAAAGTTAAATCTTCAATTAAATAGTTTAGCCACTGGCCTATAAAGTTAAATCTTCAATTAAATAGTTTAGCCACTGGCCTATAAAGTTAAATCTTTAATTTAATAGTTTAGCCACTGGCCTTTAAAGTTAAATCTTCAATTAAATAGTTTAGCCATTACCAATAAAGTCAAATTTTCAATAATAATATAATTTAGCCACTGACCAAGAAGACAAATCTCCAATAATCAAATAGTTTAGCCACTGACCTATATGACAAATAGGGAGCCGCTATAGCTCAGTGGTTAGTCAACTGGAATACAAAGGACAAGGGGTAGGGTTCAATCCCAACCGACGGCTTCCAGGTTCACCCAGATTTAAATCGGTACATTATTTTTTTTCTGGGAAAGTAAAGCGGCACGGGCGTAATACCGACCACATTACCCCAAAAATCATGTGCTGAAGGTCTGTAAAATGTATGGTCACTAACACCATATTCTCTATACGCCACTTGGCGTGACGGGGGCTCTTTGCTTTACTTTTTTACTATATGACAAATATAAAAAAATCAAATAGCTTAGCCACTGACCTGTATGACAAATCTCTAATAATCAAATAGTTTAGCCACTGACCTGTATGACAAATCTACAATAACCAAATAGTTTAGCCACTGACCTGTATGACAAATCTACAATAATCAAATAGTTTAGCCACTGACCTGTATGACAAATCTACAATAATCAAATAGTTTAGCCACTGACCTGTATGACAAATCTCCAATCATCAAATCGTTTAGCCACTGACCTGTATGACAAATCTCCAATAATCAAATAGTTTAGCCACTGACCTATAAAGTTAAATCTTAAATAATCATATCCTACTTTCTAGCAGAAAACTCGAAAAAAAAACGTACCATTAAGACAAGTGTTGCTGACATCTTCCTAATAGTTACATGATTTCTTAATTAACGTAGATTTGTATTTCATTTTGTAATTAGTTTTAGCAATTCGTTGTTATTATACCCGCTGTAGTACTTTAAATTCAATTCTTTTCATTCCTTCTTTTATATTCTCCTCACATTTTGAAATCCTCTCTTCGTGGTAGTAAGGATTGCTAAATGATGTTTCATTTTTTTTTTATGTTCTTACTTTCATCTTGTTAATGGCAGTATTCTGTTGGATTTATTTTTATTATGTGTTCTCACTTTTGTTTGGCTTTGTCGATTGTTTTTTTCCTTGCTGAAGACATTATACTGAAACATAGGATGGTTTTGTTTTTTATCTTTCCAGCAAAGCTGTTAAAAACCATTGAGCGTTCCGTTACTATTTAATACCAGAGTGACCTAGGCTACGCAAGGTTTCTATATCTGCTGTTAATGCATTCACAAATTTACTTGATAGAAATCATTGCAAAGCAAACAAATATTCTTTCGTTAACTACTCATCTCAAGATAGATGTAACATCAGATACCTAGTACTAGACCTATCGAACGTTAACAATAAAATGTAGATCACGTAGCTAAGTTCAGCATGCGAAAGAACTGTTAGTAGCTGAATTTAATAAAATAGCTGGCTGGATGCCCTTGCCCTTGCCCAGCTAAATTTAAAATAATAAAATTTCGACAATTGATGAGACGCTAATAATATTTCTAAAAATATCACTGAAACCATTGCCGATGCAACATAGCTTAATCAATGAGTTGAAATATGTGTGGTTAGAAGAGAGATTGCAGTACACACGGTCATATGTTAGTGCTGTACCGTCTGGCAGTAATGTCTATCTGATTTCTTTCCTTCATCCGAGCTGTGACAGCTTCTGTATGGTTTCATTTATTCTATTTCTGTATTTTTTGTCGTAATGGACATTTCTTTCTTCGGCATTTTGCTGTGCGGCTGAACGAACAACGATAACACTTTCACATAACATCACCAACTAACACACTGTGCTAGTCGGAAAACCACAAGAAAAGACTCAAACTTAAATAGAAAAAAAAATATCTTCTAGTTTCTAGATACCTGTGATGAGGAGAGATAATAACTGAAAAACAAAGCAAGCCCTCATCCGGGAAACAACAGGTAAGAGGAAAAGAGGCCGACCCAGAGAAAAACTGAGAAGAACATTGATCAGAGATGCAAGAGCAGCAGGAATCAGCTCATTCAATGAGATAGAGTTTCCTGCACAGAACAGAGACAAATGGCGAGATTTGATGAAAAGTCTTTACAAGGAATGAAAACTGCTAGAATAAAAATTTAGATAAGAGAAAGAGTATCTGGGTCTATGCCCTATGGACCGGCTACGGCTCGAAAGGGCAATGGATAGATAGACAGATTCTAGATCATTTTCCGCGATATGCATTTTGACTAAACGAAATCGATAAACCATCTTCCAGCTGTGTCTTGTTCTTGTAGACAAGACAGTACGTAGCCTCTGACAGACTATTAGTACTGCCTCGCTTTTCTTCTGATCGCACTAAAATATCTCGTCGAATAAACAAAATCTGAAGCACAAAGATATGTACTTTCAAAATGTTGGTTATATATATATATATCATTTATATCATGTGCAGAGAACGCCAGAACCTAAATGGTAAACCGTTAGTTTGCCGATATAGTGACCGTGGGTTCGAGCACACACACAGTTTGACCCTCTACAGTCTATCAAACGGAAAAGGTATAGGTTTTTTATTATTTTAATTAAATCGAAGAAGAGCACTGGCCACGCACGGCATAATGCTGTGAAACTGGTAACGTGAAATATTATTTCACTCTTCAATACATTACTTTGGTTATGTAAAGGTACTTACTTTACATCATTAATAATACAGAAAACGGAAATGAATAAACAGGAGTTTGTACAATAAAATCTGTCTAATTACAGTGAAATATAATCTAGTGACGAGATCAATAGACATTCAGATTAATAACAACATGATTGCAAAATATATGTTCTACCACTGGAAAAATGTGGATAAGGTGAAACGCTGCAGTTGAACTTCAAGGGCGGAGTATCTTCCGGTCACTCAGGAGTCAGTGGCAATGGTAGTGGTCACCAAGAGTCAGTGGCAATGGAAGTGGTCACTCAGGAGTCAGTGGCATTGGAAGTGGTCACTCAGGAGTCAGTGACAATGGAAGTGGTCACTCAGGAACCATCATCATCATCATGTGCCATACCCGTTGGCGTAGGCGATCATGTCCTTCCACAATCTTCTATCTACAGTGCATCGTATCAGTTCTGTTGTCGACTGTTTTCCATGTCATTGACACCAAGCTATCCAGTATTTTCTCTCTTTGTCGTCCGCGATCTCTCTTTCCTTTTCTTTTGCCAGTTGTAACCAAGTATTCCAACTTTTCTCTTCTCTTGATGTGCCCAAAAAATCTTGATTGTTTCTTTCTGATGTTTTTTAGGAGTTCCCTTTTTGTGTTGGCCTGTTTGAGAATTTCTTTATTGGTCTTTTTAGCTGTCCAGAGAACTTTCAACATTCTTCTGATGGAGTGGTCACTCAGGAACAGTATCAATAAAAGAAACCACTCAAAAACAGTGATTCGGGAAGTGCTCACTCAGGAACAGTGATAATGGAAGTGGTCTGTCAGGAGTTCGTGGCAATGAAAGTAGTCACTCATGACTCAGTGGCAATGAAAGTAGTCACTCATGACTCAGTGGCAATGAAAACAATCACTTGTGTGCTGGTGCCAATAAAAGCGGTCACTCAGGAGTATATTGCAAAAAAAGCAGTCATCAGGGAGTCAGTGGCAATGAAAGTGGCCATACAGGAGACAATGACGATGAATTTGGACATAAGTCAGTGGAAATGAAACAGCTGTCATAACTTTTTTTTTCCAGGGACACAAGAACGTTGGCACATCACAAGAAAGATACATTGAATGCTATCTTTGAACTTTATTCCTGGAGAGTGGCACTACGATAAGTTTTAAAGTGTGAGACTATAACAATTGTAAATTAAGTGAGATAAAGGATAGGATAAATGAAAACACGAATTACAAGTGAGTGCAACTAGTGAGTTTCATGAGTTATCATTTTCAATACATCCTTTGAAAAAGCTGAACACCATTTACTAACATAAGACTTATATTGGTCAATCAGGATGACGTTTATGAGATAGGGTCCGTGAACACTTGTGCAAAATCAAATGAAATTCCAGCCACCCGGCCTTCTCAAATTTCAGATCTCCAGATCATTATACCTCAAAGCACTTCCAGGTTACTGGAACCGTTTCTTGCTCCTCTCATACTCGCAGTTTGTTCGCTACGGGGAACCTAATCATAGTCTATTTTGGCACTCTCCATTAGAGAGGGTTAAACACCTTCCCTTCACTTATTGGTTATTGGTTATGGAAGGCCTCGGTATCACTGCAAACGAATTAAAATCCATAATTGCTCAACCGCCCGTTCCAGTGGAATCATCCGAATTACTAACTCGTTTCCCAAACAAAGAAAGGTAACTGTAGTCCCCATCGTAGCAGTCTTAGCACATGCCAAAAGACATAAGGCGAAACCGCGCAGAAAGTGAACGCAGCCAACTGTTCCCTGTCATGCGATATCATCATTCATCGTAAACAATCGGAATATCGAAACATGATCAAAACGGATGAGGCACACAGCTCACGGTGTGCACAGAGCACTTAACTCAGTAGCTCCTGCAACAAGCCGGACTTGGAATATGAGGAAACTGCAACAAGGAACACTTTTCAGACATAGCCTTCAATGGTTCCTGCCGCCTATCAACCATATACCATGGAAGTTCGCGTCCTCCCGAAATTGATGATCGTCATATTGAGAACAAAAAATGTATAGCGCTTGATGATGTTAGGACATCGTTCTTGACTCCAACCGAACATATAAACACACAGTCGTCGAATTATCCCCGTCACACATCAAACAACAAACCCTGCGGTTAGCGCACAACGAACGAAACACGGTGCTAGTTCCCCAAAGAGGAAAATCTTCGGTCGACTTGACAGAGCAATCCATTAATGAGTTTCAGCATATAAATAACTTGCGTCAAACAATTCAAACGTCGGCCATTGAACAGCACTCAATGTGACGTAAACCGCATATTCAACACTAGACGGTGAAGGTCGCTTTTACAATACTTGGCTTGTCAAAAAGAAACATAGCTGTATGTACTCGGCGGCGCTGATTTGTCCACTTCGTCGGCGCAGATTTGCTAAGTAGAACATCATTTTGATTTCAACACATAAAATTGCATCAGTGAGCCGAAATTAAGCGCACCGAGATGTATTTTCTGCAGCGATCGAGAGAACGTGAAACGTTCCACCATTTTGAAACGGAAGTCATGAACAAAGCTTCACTTTCTTTCCTTTAATCATTTACTTCTCTTTTACATTCCCCTGTGCCCTATTTTTATTCTCTGCTGCGTTATCTTTATCGTCTCTCCTGCTCTCATTTTCCCTTGTGTTTTCTCTTCTTACTCCTACTCTGTAGACCCCTTCTTTCATCCATACTCATGGATCTTTCTCCTTTTTGGCTCTTGAGATCGTGCTTGACCCACTGGTTATTTATGATGTGACCAATAGACACATGTGTCTTGGTCATTGTTCCTCTTCCGGTCATTCAGACCCCATGAGTCCATTGTCTCATCTCGTCATGCTGAGATATGTACTAAGCAAGTAATTTTGTGTGTTTGTTTTTGTATTAGTGTTTGTAGTCTTGTATCTGAAGAAGGCTTTTGCTGAAACGTCACACTTTGTCACGTCACTCTTTCTACCCGCATTATTTTATTTATTGTATATTTTCCATGTTTTCTGCAGCTGTGCTCGCGGCATCGTATACTATTTAATGCATTAATAATTGTATATATGTGCATATGAATACAACTGAGTATACTACAGGAACAATGAAGCCTATTGAAATAGTCTATGTGACTGATGTCTACATCAAATCCACCCATGTATGCCTTTAAATGCTTGATAAGAAAAACGTTAAAGACAGCAGCTTCATTTACAGCAACCTGATTTCTGACAAACAGAAAGTGTATTGACAAAGAAGCAAAGAAATCAATTTGACATTGGTTATTTGGCACAGTTAGTGGTTTACATAAGAACGAATCAAACACAGAAGCAGCAATCGACAGACGCAAAGTTTCATTTTTGGCTGCACTGTTTTTAGTTTTATTTGACGTTGATGAAATAAGAGAGTAAGAAAAGATATGGTTGTAAAAAAACAGGAGGTAATCCACTTTATGCAAGTGCAGTAAATCTCTCTCTCTCTCAATCTCTCTCTCTCTCTCTCTCTCTCTCTCTCTCTCTCTCAAAAACTAGCAGACGTAAGTGAACGCAATTTTTTTGCCAAAGAATTCCAGGATCAGTTTTTTTTTTTTTTTTTTTTTTTTTTTTTCTGTTGTTAAGTTGGTTATTTAGCTAATGTGAGAGATCAGACGTGTTAACGTCGACATGACATGTATTCCGTGTAGACGTTTATAGACTGTAGAGCAGATATAGAGTGCCGTGTATGTTAGGAGGTTAGGAGTAAGGTCCTTGAAATGTTGATATACAGTAAAGTCACATAGAACAGAAAGTGTAGAAATCAGATGTCTTTTTTAAGGAGAAACAGATAGCAATGAAATGATAGATATTGAAAGAGGTCTGGATTAGACAAATATAATAGTTAGGACACATACAAAGACATGACAGCCCGACTAGAAGGAAAGAAAGAAAGCACATGAGAAAGAGGACGACACTAAGAGACATAGGAGAGTAACTCCAAAGGGATCTGTGTGTTTCTCTCTCTCTCACTTTCTCTTTCTCTTTACTCCCTCTTATGCCCCTATGGGTGTCGAGGGAGATGCAAAGTTCTAGTTCTTGTCCATCTGGCAGCCGAAGCTATTGTCAATTGATGTCGTTGTAGCGTTTCTCAAATTGTGTAAGCTCATCTCACTCCGGGTCTACCACGGACTATATAAACGATACCATTATAAAATACACGGGAAAAGACAAATCGGCAGACCTAAACTACGATATAGAGATATCTGCAAATCATCTCTGAAAGACTTCTCCATCTGTGAAAACGACTGGCAACATCTGGCAAGTGATCGCACATCATGGAGAACATGTATAAGGAACGGTATAACAACTTTTGAGAGTATGCTAAGACAAAACTTAGAAGAGAAAAGACTGAAGAAAAAGGATGGTAAACCCTGTGGACCAGTGAGCCTAACCTGTTCATTATGTGACCGCGTGTGTTTGTCAAACATTGGTAGAATTAGCCACGATCTGATTAAATATAATATTCTGATAATATATTCTGATGATCTGATTAAATATAAATATTCGAAAAAAACAATACCTATAAAAAATACACAATAGCCTCCACTAGACCGTCTGACAAGACGAAAAGGGCCACACATTATAAAATCTGTACGAGACAGGTCCACATCTAGAGGTGGGAACATCACGATGATATTATCATGAAAGCCATGTTTCCCAGGGAAACATAAACGTGATAGTGCAAGTGAATGATACCACTGGAGATGGGAGAGCGACGTAAAGAAATGTATGAACAAATTGTCTCAATGTCAGAACAAATACAACGCGGACGTCATATAGGATTTCGATGAAACTGGAGTGAGGAAGTGACTGTTCGCTTTCTATTGGATGGAAGTTGTTTGAAATCGTCCCCTGTGTTTTCAATTAGCTTCAATAGGTCGACCTTTTTACAACGATCCTTGGCGGGAGCTGTGACCTAAATGAAGCGGATCTGGGAATTCCCGACGTTCATACCTATAAAAAAAATATATACACACACACACACAAATAGGAGCCACGATAGCTCAGTGGGTAGTGAACTGGACTACAAAGGACAAGAGGGTGGGTTCGATCCCAATCGACGGCTTCCGGGTTCACCCAGCCTTAAATGGTACCGGATTTTTTTTCTGGAAAAGTAAAACGACACGGGCGTAATACCGACCACATTACCCAAAAATCATGTACTGAAGGTCTGTAAAATTCATGGTCACTAACACCATATTCCCTATACGCCACTTGGCGTACCGGGAGCTCTTTACTTTAATTTGATTTTACACACGCAAATAGGCGTTTGCCGATGTAATTGATTCACATACGCATAAACATTTATTCTTATGTATACAGTTAATTGGCACACACATAAACTGCATTATTTCTTACAACATGTTAAATACCACAGTTTGTGGGTACACAGTTTTGGCATACTCATTATTACTTTTCATTATTACAAAATAGTAATGTGAGAGAGTGTCAGGTAAAATATGATACTGCAGGGCAAGAGATGATCTAACTTTACCAGACAACAGGTTTTAGAGGCAGCTGTCACTGTTTTATTCCTCACAATTATTACTTCCCATCTCAAGTCGGTTATCAATTCTGATTTCAGGATTGGAGAGTATAAGGCCCAGATGAGACCATGAACACATTATTGCATATCCAGAAAACTACCTCATTTTTAGATACATAATTATTGTACATAGTTTAGGGTACTTTTTGTTCAAAGTTTACACCTGGTAGAGCATAGAAAATGAAAGATGGGGTATGCAACCTGAGTACCTCAGGTCCTGATATGAAGCATAAGATCGACTTGATTGAGGTATATCGACAAAGAAAAACATACATGACACACCTTATAAAATATTGAAGAATATACCTGACACACAATATAATATATTGAAAAAAATATCTGACACACAACACAAAATTATTTTTTTAAAATATACCTGAATCACTAAACAAAAGGGAAGAAAAACATCTCAGACATGCTATGCAAGGGAAGATGAACAGTCCTGAAAAACGTTACAAAATAAAGAAAAAACATATATGAAACATACAAATAATGAAATATATAAATGATATATGGTATAAAAAAATAAAGGGATAACAGAATCACAATAAAGTATATCTATATATATATATATATATATATATATATATATATATATATATATATATATATATATACATAAAACATTAAAAATAACAGAGGATGTACTGACGCAATATTCATATTAAAACAGCTTGCAGAAAAAACGACAGAACACAATCAAAATTTATACATAGCCTTCATTGACCAGGAAAAAAGCATTCGACGGAGTGAACAGAGAACAGCTGTGGGAGATACTAACAACATACGGAGTAAGCCAACATCTAACCAACCTTATTAAAAGTTTCTACATCAACAGCAGCTGCACGGTCAGAACAGAAGCAGGCTACACAGACCACTTCGAAGTTAGATCAGGTGTAAGACAGGGGTGCATACTATCCCCCCTACTGTTTATTACATACATGGACTATATATGCAAGCTAGCCAGCCCATCAGAGACAGAGGAGATCAACAAGCTTTTATCTGCAGACAATCAGGCACTAATACATGAAACAATAGAAGACCTACAAGAACACTTAAACAAACTCAATATCTCAGGCACAAAATATAACATGAAAATCAACATCAACAAAACAGAAGTCATGAATGTCGCCAAAAATAAACAGAACATCAACATAACTATAGAAGGCAGACAACTAAAACAAGTACCTAGGAAGTCAAATGACAAACGATAATTCTCAAACAGCAGAGATAGAATCAAGATGCAACAGAGCTTGTCAAATCATTGGACAGTTATCACCACTATTGTCCAACAAGGAAATAACTCTGGAGGCAAAACGAGCACTCTACAATACAATCTTCATCCCAACGTTGTGCTACCAATGCCAGACCTGGACCCTAGATGCAAGAACAATAAGAAAAATAATCTCTACAGAGAAGAAATGTGTTAGACGAATGACAGGAAACGGTCTGAGAGATAAGATCAGAAAAGAAGAACTGAGAAAAAAGCTAGGAATAGCCCCCGCCATAGAATATATAAGGAAACAACAGATAAAATGGTTTGGCCACTTGACAAGGCAGAAAGAACAAAACACAACACAACGAGCCTTCAACAAACGTTGTGAGAACACCAGACCCAAGGGTCGACCACAGAAAAGATGGGTCGATGGAATATTAGAAGCACTAAGAAACATAACAGCAACAGAGGCGAAGAGAAGAGCAAAAGACCCCAAATTATATCTCCCCACGACGCTGAAAGGCAAATGAGGAAGGAAAGAAGAGGAAAAGAAGAAAAGAAGAAGACATAAAACATGATACAAGATACAGAAAAACAGAAAGGCCCGCTTGTTTCCTTACCTATTAAACCCCATATTTTATGTGTTAACTTGTTTTGTCTAGCCCCGTTTTATCGGCTTCAGGACTCACCTAGAAGCTGCAAACTGCTAAAAAAGCCTGGAAAGTGGAGCGGCTTGGCGTGATACTTACCACTTCTCATATCAATATACCGATTGTTGTAGGAAAATGTAGACCCTCACTTCATACTCCACAAAAGCCACAAAGGCATCATTTATTTTTTTCGTTGTAACCATTATTTAACCCATTAATGTCTAGCTGTTCCGTTATATAATTTGTTACTTCATTAAGTTAAGAATTACTTTCTCTTGCGGAAACGTCCCCATAATTGATTTATTTATTTTTTTTTTTAGATACTTCCAGCCGAATTAACGATTATATCGTCCAAAAGTAAAAAATATGCTTATTTCTTGTGAGGTTTATTTGTTTTCTGAAATATATTATATTTGAATTCTCGTTAATACATTGAAAAAACAATATCTTTATAACAAAATTATGAAGAGCCGTATATTATCGAGAAATGTTAGGGGGATGATGTAATGTTCTATTTAAAATATTAGATGCAACAATAAAATAATAAAACATGACCGATTTTAGAAAAGTAGGTGTAATAGAAGTACCATCAAATACCAAATTATCATAGAGTATCAAACTATCATTAAGTATCAAACTATCATTAAGTATCAAACTATCATTAAGTATCAAACTATCATCAAGTGTCAAACTATCATCAAGTATCAAACTATCATTAAGTATCAAATTATCATTAAGTATCAAACTATAATCAAGTATCAAACTATAATTAAGTATCAAACTATCATCAAGTATCAAACTATCATTAAGTATCATACTATAATCAAGTATCAAACTATAATTAAGTATCAAACTACCATCAAGTATCAAACTATCATCAAGTATCAGACTATCCTTAAGTATCAAACTATAATTAAGTATCAAACTATCATCAAGTATCAAACTATCATTAAGTATCAAACTATAATTAAGTATCAAACTATCATCAAGTATCAAACTATCATTAAGTATCAAACTATAATTAAGTATCAAACTATCATTAAGTATCAAACTATAATCAAGTATCAAACTATCATTAAGTATCAAACTACCATCAAGTATCAAACTATCATCAAGTATCAAACTATCATCAAGTATCAAACTATTATCAAGTATCAAACTATCATTAAGTATCAAACTATCATCAAGTATCAAACAATCATCAAGTATCAAACTATCATCAATTACCAAACCATCATCAAATATCAAACTACCATCAAGTATCAAACTATTATCAAATATCAAACTACCATCAAGTGTCAAACTACCATCAAGTACAAAACTACCATCAAATATCAAACTACCATCAAGTATCAAACTATCAACAAGTATCAAACTACCATCAAGTACCAAACTACCATCAAGTATCAAACTACCATCATGTATCAAACTACCATCAAATATCAAACTACCATCAAGTATCAAACTACCATCAAGTATCAAACTACCATCAAGTATCAAACTACCATCAAATATCAAACTACCATCAAGTATCAAACTACCATCAAATATCAAACTATCATCAAGTATCAAACTACCATCAAGTATCAAACTACCATCAAATATCAAACTATCATCAAATATCAAACTACCATCAAGTATCAAACTACCATCAAGTATCAAACTACCATCAAGTATCAAACTGCCATCAAATATCAAACTACCATCAAGTATCAAACTACCATCAAGTATCAAACTACCATAAAATATCAAACTATCATCAAATATCAAACTGCCATCATGTATCAAACTATCATCAAGTATCAAACTATCATTAAGTACCAAACTACCATCAAGTACCAAACTATCATCAAATATCAAACTGCCATCAAGTATCAAACTATTATCAAAAATCAAACTACCATCAAGTATCAAACTATCATTAAGTAGCAAACTATAATTAAGTATCAAACTACCATCAAGTATCAAACTACCATCAAGTATTAAACTACTATCAAATATCAAACTATCATCAAGTATCAAACTACCATCAAGTACCAAACTATCATCAAATATCAAACTACCATCAAGTATCAAACTATTATCAAATATCAAACTACCATCAAGTATCAAACTACCATCAAGTATCAAACTACAATCAAGTACCAAACTACCATCAAGTATCAAACTACCATCAAGTACCAAACTACCATCAAGTATCAAACTACCATCAAGTACCAAACTACATCAAGTACCAAACTACCATCAAGTATCAAACTACCATCAAGTACCAAACTACCATCAAGTACCAAACTACCATCAAGTTTCAAACTACCATCAAGTATCAAACTACCATCAAGTATCAAACTACCATCAAGCATTAAACTACCATAATGCCATCAAGTATCAAAATATTATCAAGTATCAAACTACCATAATGCCATCAAGTACCAAACTATTATCAAGTATCAAACTATTATCAAGTATCAAACTACCATAATACCATCAAGTACCAAACTATTATCAAGTATCAAACTATTATCAAGTATCAAACTACCATAATACCATCAAGTACCAAACTATTATCAAGTATAAAACTATTATCAAGTATCAAACTATTATCAAGTATCAAACTACCATAATACCATCAAGTACCAAACTATTATCAAGTATCAAACTACCATCAAGTATCAAACTACCATAATACCATCTAGTACCAAACTATTATCAAGTATCAAACAATTATCAAGTATCAAACTACCATAATACCATCAAGTACCAAACTATTATCAAGTATCAAACTATTATCAAGTACCAAACTATTATCAAGTATCAATCTATTATCAAGTTACAAACTACGATAATGCCATCAAGTATCAAACTATTATCATCAAGTATCAAACTACTACTAGATGATAGTTTGATACTAGTGATAGTTTAATACTAGATGCTAGTTTGATACTAGATGATAGTGTAATACTAGATGATAGTTTGATATCCACACACACACACATATATATATATATATATATATATATATGTGTGTGTGTATATAAAAAGTAAAGTACCCCCCCGTCACGCCAAGTGGCGTATAGGGAAATATGGTGTTAGTGACCCTATATTTTACAGACCTTCAGCACATGATTTTTGGGGTAATGTGGTCGGTATTACGCCCGTGCTGCTTTTACTTTCCCAGAAAAAATCCGGTACCCATTTAAGGCTGGGTGAACCCGGAGCCGTCGGTTGGGATCGAACCCTACCCCTTGTCCGTAGTAGTCCAGTTCACTAACCACTGAGCTATCGCGGCTCCTACTAATTTTTAGGGAATTAGTAAAACCCAGGTGTCCTCGCCAGGGTACGAACCCCGGCTGTTGCCGTGGTAAGCCAACCGCCTATCGATTGCGCTAACCGGACACCCTTGTGTGTGTATATATATATATATATATATATTTATGAATGTGTGTGTGTGTGTGTGTGTATTTGCGTAACATAACAACAGGAGAGATAAATAGAAGAGCAAAAGACCGCAAATTGTACCTCCCCTCGACGCTGAAAGCCAAATAAAGAAAGAAAGATATAGAAGAATGATAAAATACTAGCATTTAAAATAAAAGACAAGATCGAGAGGTTTACTTAATATCAGCTTTTATCTAAGTATACTCAAAACACAATCTACTATCAGTGATCCCCTACGAGATTAGCGCTTGCAGTGGACACAAGAGACAGAATCAGAAATGATTTCATAAGTGAAAGAGTGGACATTGAACAAATCCTAAATTACATGCACAAAATAGAGAAACAGCAAATAAACTTATTTGCCCATCTAGAAAGAATGTTTTTCTGCGATTCCTTACTATATAAATCATATATTATTAGAGGTCAATGGGAGAAGTGCAACTAGAAGGTTCAACAACATCAAAAGACGATACAACAATATCAGTAGACAAGGCTGCAGAGGACAGAAAGAGAGAACCAGAATTGTACATCTCCCTCGACATTCAAATGGGTTCAAGTGGAAGTAACGAAGACTCGACCAAATCCAAATTATTTTTTTACGAGGCGTTTAAAATGAAACCTGTCCCAGTGGCTTTATTACAAATATATGTAAGGTACATCGGCAGGTGTGGCAGAATTAAATAAAACATTTACTATGAAACAGTACTCAGCAGGGTTCTTTAGAAAAAGTCACCGTAAGCATTTAGATACACACCCCTCTCTGCTTGAATAGACTGCGGATGCCGTCAAAGAAAAATGGCTTTGATTGCTCATTGAACCATTTGGTCACCGAGGCCACGACGTTTGCATCGGAGTCGAATCGTTGTCCCTTGACAGAATTTTTGTAATGTTCCGAACAAATGAAAGTCGCATGTTGACAGAATTTTTGTAATGGTTCGAACAAATGAAAGTCGCATGTTGACAGAATGTGTTTAATGGTCCGAACAAATGAAAGTCGCATGTTGACAGAATTTGTTTAATGGTCCGAACAAATGAAAGTCGCATGTTGACAGAAATGTTGTAATGATCCGAACAAATGAAAGTTGCATGTTGACAGAATTTTTGTAATGGTCCGAACAAATGAAGGTCGCATGTTGACAGAATTTTTGTAATGGTCCGAACAAATGAAAGTCGCATGTTGACAGAATTTTTGCAATGGTCCGAACAAATGAAAGTCGCATGTTGACAGAATTTTTGTAATGGTCCGAACAAATGAAAGTCGCATGTTGACAGAATTTTTGTAATGGTCCGAACAAATGAAAGTCGCATGTTGACAGTATTTTTATAATGGTTCGAACAAATGAAAGTCGCATGTTGACAGAATTTTTATAATGGTTCGAACAAATGAAAGTCGCATGTTGACAGAATTTTTGTAATGGTCCGAACAAATGAAAATCGTATGTTGACAGAATTTTTTTAATGATCCGAACAAATGAAAGTCGCATGTTGACAGAATTTTTGTAATGGTCCGAACAAATGAAAGTCGCATGTTGACAGAATTTTTGTAATGGTCCGAACAAATGAAAGTCGCATGTTGACAGAATTTTTTTAATGATCCGAACAAATGAAAGTCGCATGTTGACATAATTTTTTTAATGGTCCGAACAAATGAAGGTCGCATGTTGACAGATCAGGGCTGTAGGCTAAGTGTTACAGAACTCCCCACAGTTTCCTTGCTAACGCTTCCAGCACAATGATCGCGACAAGTGGACGAGCATTGTCGTGCAACAGAATCACACCATGTGAAAGCATACCTGATGGCTGCATACAGGTTGTCCAGTATGTGTGTCTTTGTAGCGGATGGTATTGATGTTCACACCAGGCTCTTTAAAGTCTGCCAATAGAAGCTTTTCATGGCAAAAGAATGAGAACGGATTCTGTAACACACCGGCCATTTTCCCAACGATCTGCAGCAAAACTATTGAATACTACGCGGAGCATGAACACATACACAATTACACATTCTCCTTCTGCCTTTCAGCTCCCTGTGGAGCATAGGTCTTCAACAAACACTTTTCAAGCCGTTCTGTGTCTTGCCATTCTTTTAAGATCGTTCTATGTCTTCCATGTCTTCCCCATCATCTTCATCTCTGCTTCTATCTGTCTTCTCCAAGAATACCTTGGTCTTCCTCTTTGTTTTTTTCACTAGGGATTCCAAAAAAGGGCATGTTGTGTAAATTGCACATTGGCGTGGGCTCATTACGTCACATCATATGACATCATCATGACTTCTGCGTAAGTCCATTTGACACAGCTTGGGCGGGTTTCATTTGAACATGTCTCGTATTTAAAGCTTTTCGCTGCAGTTTGAAATCTATTTTACTGACATTTTGTGAAACCCCATCTGCCTTAGAACTAAATTTAATCCCTGGCAAGATGGGAATGAATATCTGGACATCTTTTAGGTTTGGGTTTTTCAATTACTTACCACCCTGTAATGTGAATGGGATATGGGTCCGGAAAGGTAGTGATACTAATGCCTTAATACTTCAACTGTGACTAGCATGTACACTACAGTACTTGTAATGTCTTATGAAGATATGTTATTGTCTGGTGTAATGTGTGACATTGTTTGATATAATATTGTTATTGTCTGATGTAGTATTGTTATTGTTTGATGTCGTATTGTTATTGTTTGATGTAATATTGCTATTTTTATGTAGTATTGACATTGTTTGATGTAGTATTGCTATTGTTTGATGTAGTATTGTTATTGTTTGATGTAGTATTATTATTGTTTGATGTAGTATTGTTATTGTTTGATGTAATATTATTATTGTTTGATGTAGTATTGTTATTGTTTGATGTAATATTATTATTGTTTGATGTAGTAGTGTTATTGTTTGATGTAGTATTATTATTGTTTGATGTAGTATTGTTATTGTCTGATGTAATATTATTATTGTTTGATGTAGTATTGTTATTGTTTGATGTAGTATTATTATTGTTTGATGTAGTATTGTTATTGTTTGATGTAATATTATTATTGTTTGATGAGGTATTGTTATTGTTTGATGTAATATTATTATTGTTTGATGTAGTATTGTTATTGTTTGATGTAATATTATTATTGGTTGATGTAGTATTGTTATTTTTTATGTAATATTATTATTGTTTGCTGTAGATATATTATCTGTTGTAGAGTTTCTAATGCCTGATGTGAACCATCAAAAAAGTGTATTAAGTGTTGTGTCTAAAGTCTTTTTTATTGTCTGGTGCAGTGCTACTATTTCTGTTCTCGGCTGTATACTTTCTGGTGTTTACTGCAGCTTCTATTGTCATAAGTGAAGTATTTTTCTGTTTACTTTAGATTGTGTACGTTCGGATATAGAGCGTTTCCTATCTGATGAGAAGCCTGTGTTGTCTGCTGCAGAGTTTGTATTTTCGGTTTAACAATTATTATTTATCTGATGTCGTTTCATATGTCCAGTGTAATTTACATTGTTTGATGTCTGTTATAGTAAAAAAGAAAAGTAACGAACCCCGTCACGCCAAGTGGCGTAAAGAGCATATGGTGTTAGTGACCATAATTCTTACAGACCTTCGGCACATGATTTTTAGGGTAATGTGGTCGGTATTATGCCGCTTTACTTTCCCAGAAAAAAATCCGGTACCCATTAATGTTTGGTTGAACCCGGAAGTCGTCTGTCAGGATCGAACCCGACCTCTTGTCCTTTGTAGTCCAGTTCACTAACCACTGAGCTATCGCGGCTATATCTGTTATAGAGTCCTTTTAAATGTTGTATGTAGAGCTTTTACTATTGTATTTATTATTATTTTTATGTGTTATAGACTTCTTGTTATAGATTTCTTGTTATTGGTTTCTTGTTATATGATGTAGCTTATGCCCCTTGTATAATTGTAACTGCCTATTGTAGATTTTAAGGACGACGAAAAGAAAAAGAAAGAAAAAAAGATATATATTTACAGCTTTACGACGGTGAAGAACAACACAAAATCAAAACAATGTAGCCATTTGTCACTGAGCAAAGCTTGATGATGTTATACCATCCTAAACTCTGGGTCTTCCAGAGCTTGTACTTGCTTCTTTACTTTATCTACGTTATGTTTATGGTAGGGATTAACAATGCATTCTCCCTGAGTAAGAAAACATTGTATTTCTTGCCTCTGTCTGTACATAGTCCATTATTAGTTCTATGCTGATTGTGTTTTTGTTCTCATTTCTGAAATGTTCTGCTGTAATCGCTCCAGGTATTCCTTAGACGTTACACTTTTATAGCGATCTAGCTTCCGCTTTGATCTGAATAAATAAAAGGTTTTCGTCTAATTAATCGTGTCTTTTTTATGTCTGTGTCCTTACTTCTCTGCTTATTTCCTTCTCTAGATTCCTTTCTTTCCATCAAAAGGTAGTTGATATTTTTTCCTTTCATAATTAAGATAGAAAGACGTATGTTGAAAATGGTGAATACCAAAATAACTGGATGTATTATTAAAGAAAATTATGTGATTGGTGACGAGTGTCATCTGTTCGTCTTCATATTATTACTAATTATAGTTGAACAAAACAGTAAATGTTGCCAACCATAATAACAGACATAAATATTGATCAAACAATATAAAATAAAGCTAACGATAAACAATAACTATGAAATGAACGCTCATGTTGGGCCGCTGTTAGTGCTCTCTACTGCAACTGTGCCTGTGATTGACACATTTATATATGTGTGGCTGTTTATTTGTTTTTATCATTTCTCTTGTCTTATAAATTATCAGCAGGAATCAGCTTCCTTTCTGAGTTTGAGAGGCTCTGCATCTTGCCCACTGTGGACGGGGGTTTCAGTTTATGGAGTTATTCTAAATCAGGTAAAGATGATCTGTCAACTAAACTAAACTATCTTACATAGCCTCTAACGCATATTATTTGTGCTACTACGTCACGATTGACACTTTTTACAATGAGCTAGAGATGACCATGGAACAGTGTAAATCCCAAGAAATAACTATTATATTAGGGGATTTCAATGCAAAGGTAGGAACAGCGAAAGTGCAAAATGTGACTGGGGGGTGGGGGGGGGACATGGCCTTGGAGACACGAATGACAGAGGGGATAGATTAATAGGTTGGGCAAAGACACATGAAATGATTATAGGTAACACCTGGTTTAAACAACACCCTAGGCGACTATGGACATGGCAAAGCCCAGACAAAAAAAGTGCACAATCAAATTGATTTTATACTGGTAAAGAGAAGATTCAGGAATGGGCTAACATCAGTTAAAACAAGGCCAGGAGCAGATTGTAATAGTGACCATGTACCAGTAGTTGCAAAGCTAAGAATAAAACTGCGGAAGGCACAGAAATCACCAAGAAATATAAAATTAGAACTAGATGTGCTAAGAGCAGATAGATAGATGAGTGATAAGTACAGCACGATAGTACAAAATAGATATAATGCTATTGAGAAAATACAGGACATCGAGGAGCAGTGGGAAATGCTCAAACAATCGAGTCAACAAACATCAAAAGAAGTTATACCAGTGACCAAAAGAAAAGAATCAACAAAAAGAAATGGATGACAGAAGAAATATTAAAACTAATGGATGAAAGAAGAAAACATAAGAAAGAAGAACGGACATACAAAATATTGCACAAAGAGATCCAGAACAAATGCAGAGAAGCAAAGGAAGGATGATTAAAACAGAAATGTGAAGAAATAGAAAAACAACAAAAGAAAGACTCAAAATATATGCACAATCAGTTAAATGAATTAACAGGAAGAAAAGAAGTCAAAGTTTCAGTTTCATAGATGCACCACAGAAATAAAAAGCAGAATAGCTCAGGCCAAAATAGCATTTCAGAAAATGAAAAATATCTTATGCGACAAATCTATGTCAATAGAAATGATAAAGAGAGTTCATCGGTGCTATATAGAACCAATTCTGACCTATGGAAGCGAATCATGGACAGTAGACAAACAAATGAAAAGACGATTAGAGGCTACAGAGATGGGATTTCTCAGAAGAATGTTGAAAGTTCCCTGTACAGCTAAAAAGACCAATGAGGAAGTTCTCAAAGCGGCTAACACAAAAAAGGCAGCTCCTAAAAACATCAGAAAGAAGCAATCAACATTTTTCGGGCACATCATGAGAAGAGAAAAGTTGGAATACTTTGTTACAACTGGCAAAAGAAAAGGAAAGAGAGATCGCGGACGACAAAGAGAGAAAATACTGGATAGCTTGCTGTCATGGCATGGAAAGCAGTCAACAACAGAACTGATACAATGCACTGTAGATAGAAGATTGTGGAAGGACATGATCGCCTACGCCAACCAGTATGGTACATGATGATGATGACGTCACGATAATTGTATCGTTCTGACCTCGAAGTTGTATCTGTTAAACTAGAGCCGGGTAATGCCTTCAAAGAAAATAAGAAGAGAAACGATAGTTCCATGACGACATTAATTTGTTGTTAATTGAAGCCACACTGGTGCAATAAATTCATGGCGCGAGTTGAAAGAAACTTATAGATGACTGTTAAAATCAGTTTAAATGAATCAGAGCTAACCAAGGCTCTAGTCAATCTCTGCATAGTGATCTCGTAAAGGAATGCGCAGTCTTCCAAAAGTGAGAATCTAAAAGAAGACTAAACGGCGTCAAAAATATACAAAAACAAAATCTAATGTGTTTGACGTAAGACGAGAAAATCGCAACTTGTTTATCAATTGCTGCACAAACCAACTAAAAATAATTTTACCAATTCAAAATCGATATTCAAAACCAACTTTGAAATGCGCCATTTATCACTTTGAAAGGCGGCATAGAAGTTGTGACCGCAAACAAGCTAAATCTAAGACAAGCAAAGAGATAACAAAACTGATGATTGACATGGTAATTGAGGATTGGAACTGTAAAGACAAAAGTGGAAACTCAAAAACATTATATGATACTACAAACACCGACAAACGTAGTCGATGACAAGTTCTAATATTTAGAATGCCACCAACAAAGTTGATTTTTTTTTTCAAATCACGGCACGCTTTTTGACTAACATTTACAATACCTATCTTTTTTTTATTGTTTTCTCCCTCGCTTTCTATCTTCATATCACTCTCTCTCTCTCTCACTCTCTCTCTCTCTCTCTCTCTCTCTCTCTTTCGTTCTCTCTTTCTTTCGTTCTCTCTCTCTCTCTCTCTCTCTCTCTCGTTCTCTACATCACTCTCGTCGAGGGCTACTAAATCACAGAGACCCACAACCAGCCCCAATTTCCAAATGTCTGTCGTTTGTCTGCCTGGGAGTCAGGAACGACAAGCTGTTTCTCTTGATGTTGTCTTTCCATTCTGTTTAACTTCTCCTCACAACTGTGTCCGTTTCTTCAGATCATATTCACATTTCCACCTACCTATGAACTAACAGTAATTCCACAACCGAAATTAAAAACAGGCTTAATTCCACCATTTATAACCATATCCTTTGAAATTCAATCTAACTATACCATAACGTTTGTAACTCCATCTATCTGTGACCCTAACATTTGTAACTCCATCTATCTCTGACCCTAACATTTGTAACTCCATGTGTCTGTAACCATAACATTTGTAACTCCATCTATCTGTGATCATAACGTTTGTAACTCCATTAATCTACGACCCTAACATTTGTAACTCCATCTATATGTGACCATAACGTTTGTAACTCCATTTATCTATGACCCTAACATTTATAACTCCATCTATCTATAACCCTAACATTTGTAACTCCATCTATCTATGACCCTAACATTTGTAACTCCATCTGTCTATGACCCTAACATTTGTAACTCCATGTATCTGTGACCATAACATTCGCAACTCCATCTATCTGTGACCATAACATTTGTAACTCCATATATCTTTGACCATAGCATTTGTAACTCCATATATCTATGACAATAACATTTGTAACTCCATATATCTTTGACCATAACATTTGTAACTCCATATATCTATGACCATAACATTTGTAATTCCATCTATCATTGACCATAGCATTTGTAACTCCATCTATCTATGACCCTAATATTCGTAATTCCACCATCTATGATTCAAACTTTCGTAACTACACCATCCATTACCCTAATACATTCAAATCAACCATTCACATTCACCAACATTTCACCCACCTATCGCCCTGATACTCAACAAGACCGAGTTCACCAATAATCCCAAACCCACCACCTGTTAGCCTATTGCTCACTTCACCTCAACTGTTAGTCTATTGCTCCCTTCACCTCAACTGTTAGTCTATTGCTCCCTTCACCTCAACTGTTAGTCTATAGCTTCCTTCACTTCAACAGTTAGCCTATTGCTCACTTCACCTCAACTGTTAGTCTATTGCTCCCTTCACCTCAACTGTTAGTCTATTTCTCACTTCACCTCAACTGTTAGTCTATTGCTCCCTTCACCTCAACTGTTAGTCTATTGCTCCCTTCACCTTAACTGTTAGTCTATTGCTCCCTTCACCTCAACTGTTAGTCTATTGCTCCCTTCACCTCAACTGTTAGTCTATTGCTCCCTTCACCTCAACTGTTAGTCTATTGTTCACTTCACCTCAACCGTTAGTCTATTGCTCACTTCACCTCAACTGTTAGTCTATTTCTCACTTCACCTCAACTGTTAGTCTATTGCTCCCTTCACCTCAACTGTTAGTCTATTGCTCCCTTCACCTCAACCGTTAGTCTATTGCTCCCTTCACCTCAACCGTTAGTCTATTGCTCACTTCACCTCAACCGTTAGTCTATTGCTCACTTCACCTCAACTGTTAGTCTATTGCTCCCTTCACCTCAACTGTTAGTCTATTGCTCCCATCACCTCAACTGTTAGTCTATTGCTCCCTTCACCTCAACTGTTAGTCTATTGCTCCCTTCACCTCAACTGTTAGTCTATTTCTCACTTCACCTCAACTGTTAGTCTATTGCTCCCTTCACCTCAACTGTTAGTCTATTGCTCACTTCACCTCAACTGTTAGTCTATTGCTCACTTCACCTCAAGCATCCAAGTTCAAATAACACAGTAAAATATCGTTCCGTTGAATAATTTACGTGCTGTAAATCTCATTAATATTTCATGTTTTCCACCCTGTTACTGCGCAGGCTGTCACAATTTCACCAAAAACAAATTCTTTCGAGTGCTGTCGGGAACAAGTCTTAGACGTTCATTACAGATGCAATCTTCCACTCAAGGAGATAAAAATATTTAAACAATTGTTGATATACGGTCTTACAGCATAGTGTATATCATCCATAAACGTAGCCTGAAGTAAATGTTATAAAATAAATGTTCAGTGTTTTTTTTAAGTTTGTTTATTTAACGCAGTATTTAAATAAAAGAACATACCATTTACAAAGTAAAGAAGGTAAATGCAAACACTTGGCAGGCGTTTTGGAAAATAAATAAATAAATTCTGAAGAAAATGTTTTACGTGAAAAAAAATTAAAAGAAGATCCATAAATTTCAACTTTGAAAAAAAATAGTCTGTTTTCTTGATAGAAAATTCGCACCAGATTCGTATGTAGTCTTGTGGAAGACAAGCTATAATTTGTGCTTAACGCTCATATGTTCTTACCACAAATGAGAATTCTTTCATTTCTCCTAGAACTATAATATCAGTAAGTTAAGTTTGCTTTACTCTTCTAGAGCTACATTTTATGTAATTTTAACCAATCGTAATTTTCCTTACTCTACTAGATTCTCTGTTAATTTTTTTTTTTTTAGATCTGAAGTTCAAATTAATCTCTCCTGCAATTTCTGGAAAATAAAATATACATTACTCTTTTAGATCTTCTGTAATGGAAACAAAGATTGCTTTACTCTCCTAGATTGTTATTTGAAGACAAAGAGATACATGGCCGAATAGAATCAGATAATATGCGGTTTTATTTAGTATAAAGATATTGTTCTTCTTTCCTTTCTCGTGTGCCGTTCACGGGTATATTGTTTACGTCTTTTCCTCTTCTGTTGGCTTCTTATGATGTTATGTTTCCAAGTGTTTGCGATCAATCCATCGTTTTCCTGGTCGGCCACTGGGTCTGGTGTTCTCGCATCGTACATTGAACTTGTGTTGCTTTTTTTATCTTTCTTCAAAATCACCTCACCAAACCATTTTATCTGCTGCTTCTTTATTGTATTAAATGGCGGAAATTACTCCTAGTTTTTTTCCTATGTTCTTTATGTTTGATCTTATCTTTCATACAATTTCCTGGCATTCGTCTAACATATTTAATTTCTTATTGTTCTTGAACCTAGTCTAGAGACCATATCTGACAGTGGTAACAGCAAGGTACAGTGGACATCCAACAAATCCAATGAAGGGGTGCAAAAAAAGAGACAGCTGAAGAGGGGAAGATCATAAAACAAAATAAGAAAAGTCAGCCCCAATTTTGTGAGGCATGTATGAAGTAGAGACGGATTGGAATAATTAGTTACATCAGGAAAAATAGAAGACCAGAGAGACAGAGGTAGACAAAGGAAAAACATTCTGATGGGATGATGGAAAGGAGAATAAATAAAACAGTGGATACGCACCACACCAGATCTACGGTTATGTATATATATATATAGTATGCAACGCCTCTTAGCATAAACCATGAGTGAATTAACCCGACACTTGATTATTTTTATTGTTCTGCTGCGTCTGTAATTTAAAAATAATCTAATCTTCCATTACACATTTATATTCTGTAATATCAGAGACTCGAATTTTACATTACACTCCTAGATCTTCTGTTAATTAAAAAGATAAGGTTATAAGTACACTCCTAGGTCTTCTGTTATTTAAAAAAGTAAAGTTATCATTAAATTCCTAGATCTTCTGTTATTTAAAAAAAGTGAAGTTATCATGAAGATATATATATATATAAGAATGGTGCAGTTGAATGCAGTGATTTTAGAACAATAAGTCTAATGAGCCAGATAACAACAATTTTACTAAAAGGTATACAGGGAAGGATTCAGAATAAAATCATCAATACTGAATTAGATGAGCAGCAATTTGGATTCAGGAAAAATAGTGGCACAAAAGAAGCCATATTTAGTATGAAAACATTGATTGAAAAGTACATAGAAGTAAACAAACCAATATATGCCTGCTTCATAGACTACACCAAAGCTTTCGATAGAATACACCATAATCAACTTATAGACTGCCTAAAGGATATAAATCTAGTCGACACAGACATACGACTAATACGTAATTTGTACTGGGAGCAAACAGCAATAATAAAATAAAACAAGGAGAACTCTACACCTATGGACATAAAAAGAGGAGTAAGACAAGGATGCATCCTATCACCAAGCTTGTTCAATCTATACACTGAGCAAATCTTTAAAAACATCTCAGAGATGCCAGGCCTAAACATTATGGAAAGATAATCAATAACCTAAGATATGCTGATGATACTGTTCTACTGGCAGAAAATCCTAAAGACCTACAACAATAGCTTAATGTGATAAACATAACAAGCAAAAAATATGGACTAGATACGAATATCATAAAAACTAAAACTATGATCATAAACAAAGAAAATTCTCAAGACCTACAAGTAAATATCAAAGTTGAAGGAATACATCTGGAGATAGTTCAGAGCTACAACTACCTGGGACATACTATAACCAATGATGGAAAATGTAAAATTAAAATAAACAAAAGGATAGGTATGGCAAAAAGTAATTTTAATGCCATGAAAAATATACTAACAACAAAACAAATAACAGTAGGGGCTGAAACTAAGAATGGCAAAATGTTACATCTTCTCAATATTCCTGTATGGTGCAGAAACATGGACATTAGACAAGAAAACAGAACAGAAAATTGAAGCCTTTGAAATTTGGATTTATAGAAGAATAGGAAGAATTGGATGGAAAGAAAAGAAAACAAACGACGAAGTTTTAAACTACTAAAAATAAAAGAGAACTACTAAATACAATTAAGACAAGACAAATGCAATTTTTGGGGCACGTTAAAAGGCACAACAGCCTACTAAATGTAATATTGGAACGGAAAATACAATGTAAAAGAGGCAGAGGCAGATCAAGACTAACATGGACGAGTAACATCAAAAGATGGACAAGTTAATCTATGACAACCTGCACCATCAAAGCAAGAAACAGAGTGAAATGACGATCCCTGGTAGCCAACCTTCGTTGCGAAAACGGCACTCGATGATGATGTTGATGATGATGAAGTTATCATTATACTCCTAGATCTTTTGTTACTTAAAAAGGTGAAGTTATCATTACACTCCTAGATCTTCTGTTATTTAAAAAGGTGAAGTTATCATTACACTCCTAGATCTTTTGTTACTTAAAAAGGTGAAGTTATCATTACACTCCTAGATCTTCTGTTATTTAAAAAGGTGAAGCTATCATTACACTCCTAGATCTTCTGTTATTTAAAAAGGTGAAGCTATCATTACACTCCTAGATCTTCTGAAATATCAAAAACTAAATATTCATTATCTCCTAATATAAGCTCCCATCAAAGTAGAATGTTAGTTTTTTTTAATTTTTTTTCCAAAAGGATCAATAGTGTGGTGGTGATCGTGCTATCCTGGTTATCGTGCTAGCCTGGTGATTGTGCTAGCCTGGTGATCGTGATATCCTGGTGATTGTGCTAGCCTGGTGATCGTGATATCCTGGTGATCGTGATAGCCTGGTGATAGTGATATCCTGGTGATCGTGCTATCCTGGTGATCGTGAAAGCCTGGTGATCGTGATATCCTGGTGATCGTGATAGCCTGGTGATCGTGATATCCTGATGATCGTGATATCCTGGTGATCGTGCTATCCTGGTGATCGTGCTAGCTTGGTGATCGTGATATCCTAGTATTCGTGATAGCCTGGTGATCGTGCTAGCCTGGTGATCGTGCTATCCTGGTGATCGTGCTAGCCTGGTGATCGTGCTAGCCTGGTGATCGTGCTATCCTGGTGATCGTGCTAGCCTGGTGATCGTGCTATCCTGGTGATCGTGCTAGCCTGGTGATCGTGCTAGCCTGGTGATCGTGCTATCCTGAAGATCGTGATAGCCTGGTGATCGCGATAGCCTGGTGATCGTTCTATTTTGGTGATCGTGCTAGCCTGGTGATCGTGATAGCCTGGTGATCGTGATAGCCTGGTGATCGTGATAGCCTGGTGATCGTGATAGTCTGGTGATCGTGCTATCCTGGTTATCGTGCTAGCCTGGTGATTGTGCTAGCCTGGTGATCGTGATATCCTGGTGATTGTGCTAGCCTGGTGATCGTGATATCCTGGTGATCGTGATAGCCTGGTGATAGTGATATCCTGGTGATCGTGCTATCCTGGTGATCGTGATAGCCTGGTGATCGTGATATCCTGGTGATCGTGATAGCCTGGTGATCGTGATATCCTGGTGATCGTGATATCCTGGTGATCGTGCTATCCTGGTGATCGTGCTAGCCTGGTGATCGTGATATCCTAGTATTCGTGATAGCCTGGTGATCGTGCTAGCCTGGTGATCGTGATATCCTGGTGATCGTGATAGCCTGGTGATCGTGATAACCTGGTAATCGTGCTAGCCTGGTGATCGTGCTATCCTGGTGATCGTGCTAGCCTGGTGATCGTGCTATCCTGGTGATCGTGCTAGCCTGGTGATCGTGCTATCCTGGTGATCGTGATAGCCTGGTGATCGCGATAGCCTGGTGATCGTTCTATTTTGGTAATCGTGCTAGCCTGGTGATCATGATAGCCTGGTGATCGTGATAGCCTGGTGATCGTGCTATCCTGGTGATCGTGATAGCCTGGTGATCGTGCTAGCCTGGTGATCGTGCTAATCTGGTGATCGTGCTATCCTGGTGATCGTGCTATCCTGGTGATCGTGATAGCCTGGTGATCGTGCTAGCTTGGTGATCGTGCTATCCTGATGATCGTGCTAGTCTGGTAATCATGATAGCCTGGTGATCGTGCTAGCCTGGTGATCGTGCTAGCCTAGTGATCGTGCTATCCTGGTGATCGTGCTAGACTGATGATCGTGCTATCCTGGTGATCGTGCTAGCCTGGTGATCGTGATATCCTAGTATTCGTGATAGCCTGGTGATCGTGCTAGCCTGGTGATCGTGATATCCTGGTGATCGTGATAGCCTGGTGATCGTGATAGCCTGGTAATCGTGCTAGCCTGGTGATCGTGCTATCCTGGTGATCGTGCTAGCCTGGTGATCGTGCTATCCTGGTGATCGTGCTAGCCTGGTGATCGTGCTATCCTGGTGATCGTGATAGCCTGGTGATCGCGATAGCCTGGTGATCGTTCTATTTTGGTAATCGTGCTAGCCTGGTGATCGTGATAGCCTGGTGATCGTGCTATCCTGGTGATCGTGCTATCCTGGTGATCGTGATAGCCTGGTGATCGTGCTAGCTTGGTGATCGTGCTATCCTGATGATCGTGCTAGTCTGGTAATCGTGATAGCCTGGTGATCGTGCTAGCCTGGCTGGTGATCGTGCTAGCCTAGTGATCGTGCTATCCTGGTGATCGTGCTAGACTGATGATCGTGCTAGACTGATGATCGTGCTAGCCTGGTGATAAAATAATCGTACCCAACCCTATCTGTCGCCTTCCGATCAGCCAAATTGAAATGAAGAATTGATTGATTTAGAATGGATTTAACAGCGATTAGTAGAGCTGATCTCCTCAAGTGGCCTGTTACGGTGATGTATAATACTTCCCTGTTATCCCTGTTATCTTTTATGTTACTGGATATTATTACTCTTCGAACTCTCTCACTCAGGACTAACGCTTCTTTTGCTTTCCCAATACTCTATCCAAATATCTATATATTCTTTAAGCAACCATTTATGCGACATTCTCTACTTCTTATTCGTATTTGGTCCTCACCCGACAACTATTAATCTTCATCGTTCGCCCTTAAATTACATTAAGTGTGCGTAGATATTCGTTGTGTCGCTGGTTTACTGAATAATCGCGACATCTGGACCTTTCTGCCTGCTATAACCGTCTTCAGCATAGATTCTCCATTTCATTTTATGTTTTCTCTTGTCGAGGTTGAAATAAAACCTCTGACCCGAACACCGAACACCTCGCGGCGACTGCAAGTCAGAGACACGGTATTTTCACTCAAAGATTTCACACACCCCAGAGATTTGATAAAAAGCCTTCATGATATTTTTAAAATGTTTACTTTGATAAGTTATAATTATAAACACAATTTATATATAAGCCTGAGTTTTATGATGTTTCGTAGTTTTTAAGCTCAAGTCACATAATTCTGCACCAAATCATAAAAATAATTCCGGAGTTAACCTGCTATTGCCTTGAATCTACCAATCGAATCCTGACCGTCAAACAAAAACCACAGTATTCCCCTAGCGGCATTCCTTGTTATGATTGATAAGTTTAATTGATAACAAGGTCGCGTTACCTCAAGATCCTATCCTATTAGCGGTGAGCTATGCACGCCAAATTCTCATTATCAGTTACATAGTCAAGATAAAGTGCAATCCGTGCACGCCCTTTGTCTTTTAGATTAATATTTGCACGACAAACTACAGGGGACCTCAAGAACACCGTCCTGTGCGTGATACTTGCTGGTCAGAATGTACAACAAAAGTTGTTCGTTGGCGACGATGAAGAATAAGAACAAGATTAGGATTACAAGATTAATGAACATGCGTGCACTTTGTGGCTGATGACACTAATCAAGCACCTGTGATTTCTAATTAGCTCCGACATTTTTTGCTCATCTTCTTTAATGCCTACCAAGTTTTAACAATTATGACATCATTCCTTCTGGACCACAAGGACGTTGCTGGTGAACAGAAAATAAATTACGAGCATACATTTCACAAAACATATTAATAGCAAGGCGGACAAAAGGATAAAATAAAAGCAACAGCAGCTAAACGATACAGCTTTGGTATCGGAACAGAGAACAGCAAATTAAGCGGCGAATAATGATAGATGAATCAGCCAGAAATAAGCAGCAAATTTGAACAATGTTGAAGCAGCCAGAGATTAGAAAATATAGGATTACTTACGCCTATAGAAGTAAACTCGAAATCCTGACCATAATAGAAATAATCACAGAGCGTCACTAGAACATGTGAACACATGATGATGGTTGTAATGTCACGGTATCGGGTCCAGATGTTAGGCTCAGGTGACGTGGTGGGGTGTTGTATTTTACTTGAGTTCCTAGGTCGCTGGGCATGTTGGATCATCTTTCTTTCGTTAAGGTACTGCAATACTAGGTCATCTACCAGATAACCTCCCTTCACTGCCTACAGCGTGGACTATAACAACATTTACATCGTTAACCACGATATCACGTCATAGATTGTTACTGGAAGATCAACTGTCAATTAAGGTCTTGGTCAGATGTGTGTCACTAACCTAGCTTTGGTGATCGTTTACCGCTTAGCTAGACCCATCTGTTGGAAGAATAGAGACACTGACATTTAATCGTTAACTCTTTCAGTAAGGAAGGTCATTATCAATTCAGCGGCAGAGATTTCAGAGACAAAATTTTTCAAGTTTTTAAATATTAATCTACATGTTTCTATTTATCTAACACTTAATATATTCTATATGAATATTTAGATAATTAAAGAAGGAATTAGATTTCATCAATATCAAGATGATACAAGACATGTAAAAAGAAGTTTTAGTTAGCCGAGTGGCAGTGTTCCTAAGCGTTCGGCTTTTCGTGGCAAGACGTAGTGCCGTGGAGTACGGGTTCGATCCTGCTTCGGACCATATATTGTTCTTTGTTTTTTTTCTGTTGTTGTTTATTTGTCATTCTTTTCTGAGTGCTGTAGTACATACCTCTTCCTCCTATGATTTCCATGTAAAAAGAATATAGGTTTAATGACAGTTTGCATTAATCAAATTGAGAGCGACGCACTGTGCGGCTAAACGAACGGAAAGAGTTTAAAGGTCAGGTTAACGCGCTCTCTAGCAACATTGATGTATTTATAGATCAAGGACGCTTACGTCAGATCTCACCCAAAAGATTAACTTCCATTTAACTGAGGTGGCTCAGAAACAATAAATTGATATAAATATGTCACACGATTGGTCAATACGGCGACATACTATCACCGCCCAAAAGCGAAAACTAAACGGTTCTATCAAGATCAACAGACCTAAAATGGACAATTCTCCAGTGCACTAATTCTTCAATGCAGTAAACGACAAAATATTTGAAAATTGCGATCAGATTATTTTCCTGCATTATTAATAATATGACAAGCAGCAGGAGACGAAATTAAATGAAAGCTGTGATAGATTACAGATTTGGTCTTCTTATGATTTATGTTCGGATCAATCACAGCAGTCATATTTTAATTGCAGTTTGTGTCTGATTAGAATCTAAATTGTACACATCGACACAGTACCTTGCCATTTTTTTGCTAGCCGGTCGTTCGTGCGCATCCAAATTAGACAAATTAATGCATTAAATTCAACCCAACGAGAGAATTACTTTATACGCGTAATTATTGTTCTGTCTTCCTAATATCAAGTATATAAACCACAAGGTTTTATCATCGGTCACATATCGGTGAAGTATCCTTGACCGGTGAATGTTGAAAGTAGAACAAAAATTATCCGGACTTCCGGTAAATATGGCAGATAGACGGCAAGAACCTTTGAGGTTCTGTTTGAAAAGTGTTTCTTGTTGCAGCTTCCTCATATTCCGAGTTCTGCTTGCTGTCGGAGCTACTGAGTTTATTGCTCTATGCACGACGTGAGCTGTGCTTTTCAGCCGTATCGTATTTCGATATTACATGCGCTTACGATGAATGATGATATTGTATGGCGGAGGACAGTTCAGATGCATTCACTTTTGATGCCGCTACGCCTTATGTCTTTTGGCGTGTGTGTAGCTGCTATAATAGGGACTGCCGCTGCCTTCATTGTTTGTATCCTTCAATGAGATGAGATTTTAATTCTGATGATTCCACTGGCACGGACGGTTGAGCAATTTTGGATTTTAATTCGTTTGTAGTGATACCTGGGCCTTCAACTAACTACAACTACAAAGATGATCCACTTCGCCCATTTCGAGGCTAACATTCTCAAAATGCGGCATTTCTGGCTCTCACGAATCATCTCAACTTTCACGGGCCCACAGATTGTCATAGGACAACCAAACAAACAGGTGTCCATGCTTGCTTCAGACAGAATTATGTGGAGATCTCATTGTGAATGCCCTATGCTTTGATCGGAGTTCAGAGGATTCAGAAAAAGAAGAAGAATGTGGGTGTATCGGAAATAATCTGAACCTCAGAAGTCGAGGGTCAAAAAGTCGAGAAGTCAACACTTTGGCTCTATGTACTCTACTTTCAATATGTTTCAGCATGTTTGGATTATTTGTTAAAATATGGCCTTTTGTGAAGAATAATTAATGAAAGAGAGCAAGAAAAAAGTGAAAAAACAACAAGTAAACCAAATATCGTTGGAAACAAAACTGATTGAATAGTTGCTTCTATCATTTCCAATTATTTAATGGAAGACGATATTTGGAGAAGTGGGAGGAGCTTCAAAGTAGCAATCGTATCACCAGATGCTTCTCTGATATTTCTGTTTCTGTTTCGACTCGACGAGTTAGTGCACCAATCAAAAATGATTTCCTTGAATACGAGAATTCTCAAACGGTTGTTTTCTGGCCTATAACAGGAACTGAGCTTATAATAATACTAATTTGAATGCATCACAAGTTATTCTGTTGTTGCGTTCCCTTAAAAGAGGTTTGAGTAGTCGTACTTACTGAGTAGTCGTACTGACTGAGTAGTAGTACTGACTGAGTAGTAGTAGTACTGACTGAGTAGTAGTAATACTTACCTACTTACGGGGGGGGGGGGGGGAGAGAGTTGGCTAATCTACAGAAACGACGTCGGTCTCTGGACAGAACGGACCCAGGTTCAAAGCCCGTGGTTGTGATTTTTCAAATGTATGAACAATTATGACGTTATCCTGTCCTGATCTCTTGGGTAGTAAGATCTCATGTCTAGCCCTCTCGAATAACCACATTACACAGGCGATCCCGTGTGCATTCGCGCATGTTAAAAACCTATTGACTGTTGAAATCGAAAAGAGTGGGCCATAAATGCGGTCGCTGTCAGGGCAAAGCTGTCAGGGCAAAGCTGTTAAGGCAAAGATGTCAGGGCAAAGCTGAAAGGGCAAACCTGTCAGCAAATAACTACCTACACTGTGGATCTCAGGCCGTGCATTGGAGTTCGTGCACGTGGGCCAGGATTGTTCTTGGATTTTCTCGAGATAGGGATATCGGAGAACTTATGGAGTCGTCCAGTGTCCAGTGATCCTAACAACAACAGCTTACACTGTTCAGTAGTTTACAGCAAGCCGAGATATCTATACATTTTATTTTAACTCAACACATTCAAAGTCAGCTCGACATTTATGTAATGACAGATAGCCTTCCTCTTTGACTCCTACTCGTTTATTAGTCCGCTTCCAAAACCAGCATTGTTGGTAAAGCAGGATCTTGATCAACTGTGGTTTACCTGCCCTGACGCAAGACGTCAGCAATGAGTTGCTGTCAGCATGCTACTAATTCATGTCAACTGACTACTTCTCACAAGTTCACGTGTCCATCACAGACAACAACTATATTACAGGGATTTCATTGATATGAATCGTTAGCAAGCAAAGCTATTCGACAGCGAGATTCGATGAAGAAAAAAGTACTAACCATTAGAGTAAGTAAAGAGCAACCGCTACTATCAAAATGCCACTTATCAATCAAACAAAGCCTATCAGACCCCGTTTTTAGAACATTGGCCAACGACAAGATCTCTCCACCCATCCCTATTTTGAACACTCTCTACTTCTCTTCAGTCTTCTTAAAGGTTTTTTGTGACTTCTCTACGTTCTGTATTCCCTGGCCTCACTGGCTATTCTTTTCCCTGTGTTCTGCGGCGGTGCCTGTCTTGCTCTGTTGGCATCATGGTTTCTAGTATGTCTTATCATCTTGATGTCCAAAAATTTCCTCAAAATGTTATTTACAAATGTTTGTAATCCTTATTTACCTGTATTATTCAACACCCATGTCTCTTATTCTTCTTTCTTTTCTCATTTGTTTTTCAGCGACGAGGGGAGATTTAATTGCGTTTTTTTTTTGCTCTTCTGTTGGTCTCTGTTGGTATTATGTTTCATAATTAATTTTTTTCTAGTATTCCATTAATCCATCTTTTTTTAAGGATTTTTGCCTTATGACGTGACAAAACCATTTTATTTGTTGTTTCTTTACGTATTAAAAGGCTGGAACTATTCCTAGCTTTTCTCTCAGGTCTGCATTTTTTATCTTATCTCTTAGGCTGCTTCCTAACATTCGTTTAAGACATTTGATCTCCGTAGTAGCTATTTTTCTATTATTCTTGAGTCTAGGCTATGGTATCACAACGTTGGAATGAGGAATCCATGTCTCTGAGCATTAAAATTCTTTGTGAATACAATTGCAAAACGAAGAAAATGAACGACATAGAGATTGTTTTTAATGAAATTGGTAGAAATAAAATCGGCATGCATTTCATTATATAAATAAATAAATATTCTGACATCTTAAAAAGATGGGTAGTTGAGGTCCATAGAACAAGTGTATTTTTAACAACTTAACCGTAATGAAGAGCGATACAAAATGAACCGAGTTATCATTCTTCATCTGCGTAAAGCTGTAAGCACCTTATTTGTTTTTAATATATATGTTTTACCGACAATAGTCTCTCCCTTGTGTCTGCTTTACCAAAGCTTCGCGTTGTTCATTCTCCAATATTTTAACAGACAACTGTCCATTTATAAATGAGGGCTTTCAAGTTATTCTCAGTATTACTATATATTTCAAAAGCTTGGGCAGTGAGAAAATAAATTGAAGTGAAAATGAAAAGCCTTCAGATTGTATAATACCGTCGACATATCTACTCAATCAAAATAAACAAACGAAACAGTTAAATAAATGTGCACGCATAGAAATGAAATAGACGGAAAATATATCAGATAAAATTCTATTGGCTACAAATATATTCGAACCTCTGTAGTTGAGTGGTTAATGCGATCACTTCCTAATCTGAAGAGTTCCGTTTCACATTCCCTGAAGTGGCGATCATTTTTTTTTTATTTTGCGGTTCTTCGAGACGATGGAATTCGTCCAGCATCTAAAAATGGTTATCTCGGATTTCTCTGGAAAGCAAAGTAGACTGTCTCGATGTGTCACCCAAAAATGTGCCGCGTATATGACAAAAATATGGTCACTAAAACAACATTCTTCACACGCCTAGTAAAGCTGTATGGAACCTTTAGTTTTACAGTAATCATCGTCAGCAACAGAAGCCGTGTCCAGTCGTTAAGTTTAAACAAATAATTGAAATGCTCTCACTTCTCTACCATCAGTGAGTACTGTCTTCAAATAGTCTTATATCCCTTTAAACGGCAGTGGCAAAATAGTTGCCACCATCAAAATAATGGTCTTATAGGTCAATGTCCAACATTTTACCAGCATCAAAATAATGGTCTTATAGGCCAATGGCCAACATTTTACCAGCATCAAAATAATGGTCTTATAGGCCAATGGCCAACATTTTACCAGCATCAAAATAGCAATGACCAACATTTTACCAGCATCAAAATAGCAATGACCAACATTTTACCAGCATCAAAATAATGGTCTTATAGGCCAATAGCCTACATTTTACTAGCATCAAAATAATGGTCTTATAGGTCAATGACCAACATTTACCAGCATCAAAATAGCAATGACCAACATTTTACCAGCATCAAAATAATGGTCTTATAGGTCAATGTCCAACATTTTACCAGCATCAAAATAGCAATGACCAACATTTTACCAGCATCAAAATAATGGTCTTATAGGTCAATGGCCAACATTTTACCAGCATCAAAATAATGGTCTTATAGGCCAATGGCCAACATTTTCTACCTATCTATTGACCTTTCGAGCCGTAGCCGGCCCATAAGGCGTAGACCAAGATACTCCTTCTTTATCTAACTTTTTAATTCTAGTAGGTTTCAATTCTTTTAAAGATATTTTATCAAATCTCGCCATTTGTCTCTGTTCTGTGCAAGCAGCTCTGTCTCATTGAGGGAGTCGATTCCTGCTGCTCTTGCCTCTCTCATCAGTATTCTTCTCAGTGTCTCTCTGGGGCTTCCTCTTTTCCTCGTACCTGTTGTTTCCCACATGAGGGCTTGCTCTGCTATTCGGTTATTATCTCTTCTCATCACATGTCCAACATATGACCATCGCCTTTTCTTTATTACTGAAGAAATTAGTGGTTGATTGGTGATTTCTCTAATTTCCTCGTTTGTTTTGAATTCGTTCCACGCTATACCAAGTATTTTCCTTAGACATTTATGTTCGAATGCGTTCAACTTTGTTTCTATATCTCTTGTTGTTTTCCAGCTTTCACACGCATACATAAGGGTTGATAGTACATTTGATTTGAATAGCCTAAGTTTTGTGTTTGTGCTGATGAGTTTTAATTTCCACAACTTTTCAAGGCTTCTGAAAGACATTACTGCTTTAGCTATTCTGATTCTAATTTCTTTACTTGTATCCCCTTCTCGATCAATGTGACTTCCACGATAGATAAAGTGATTGATCTCTTCAGCTGGTTTGTTTTCCATGTATATTTTGTCGTCTATTGGAATTAAGCTTTCATGACTTTGGTCTTTTCATGATTGATCTCAATTTTGTTGGCTATTGATGATAGTTCATTTCTGTTTTCCTGCGTATTTTTTATCTGACTACCGATGAGAACTATGTCATCAGCAAAGTCGAGGTCCTCCAAATGGTCTCCTTGTATCCATTCGATGCCTGTATTACCAGTGCATCATTTCTTCTGATGAAGTCCATCACAACTCCAAATAACAAGGGCGATAAAATACATCCTTATTTAACCCCAGTTTCTATTGGGAAACATTCGCTCAGTCCTTCCTCTATTCGAACTGCACATGTGTAACCATCATACATGTCTTTAATAATTTTATGATTTTTTTTACATTTTACCAGCATCAAAATAATGGTCTTATAGATCAATGGCCAATATTTTACGACCATCAAGATAACGGTCTTATAGATCAATGGCCAACATTTTACCACCATCAAAATAACGGCCTTATAGATCAATAGCCACCATTTTACCACCATCAAGATAACGTGTCTTTCAATGGCCAGCATTTTGCCACATCTAATTGTATCAGTTTTTGTATAATTTTAATGTCATGAGAAACATACTAACATCAAACAAATAACACAGGCTGAAACTAAGAATGGAAAATGTTACATCTTCTCAATATTCCTATATGGTGCCGAAACATGGACATTAGACAAGAAAACAGAACAGAGAATTGAAGCCTTTGAAATGTGGATATATAGAAGAATAGGTAGAATTGGATGGAATGAAAGAAAACAAACAATGAAGTCTTAAAACAACTAAGATAAAAGAGAACTACTAAGAACAATTCAAACAAGACAAATATATTAAATGCGATTTTTGGGTGTAAAAGACACAACAGCCTACTAAAGTAATCCTGGAGGGGAAAATACAAGGTAAAACAGGCAGAGGCAGACCAAGACTAACATGGACGAGTAACATCAAAAGATGGACAAATCAGCCTATGACAACCTGTACCATCAAAGCAAGAGACAGAGCAGAATGGCGCTCCATGGTAGCCAACCTTCGTTGCTGAGAAGGCACTCGATGATGATGATGATGATAATGATGATGATGATGATTTGTATCAGTTACTTCCCTTAAATAGGGGAGATCATCATATTTGGAAATATGGAACAATAGCTCAATTGTTTAGCCAATCGCTGTGGACATATATGTAACTCTGTACCACTGTGGGTCAGCGGCAGCTATACCTGCCACCCCCATTTCACTACCGAGTGGCAGTGGTAAACATATTGCCACCCTCAATATACAAAAAATATGCATTTTTTTTCCAAGAAACATGTTTTACGTCCCATTAGTCTCATATCAACTACACAAATGGAAATAACTTTCAACCATTTCTACTTTGTACTTTGTTCTGCCCTTTCAATGGATATATTGGCTCTATTGTTTTTAAAGTCGTTCTTCTCCAGTCGTTACAACCAGTAACTATATTTTTATTATGCGGCCTTTTTCCTTCTTCCCGCACGGGCGGAAACAGCTTGTTGGTGATACTCGATTGTAAATGCCAGGAGCTATCTTGAAGACTGCTTTGTCTGGGTATTTGTATGAAGCTATAGTATTGCCATAACGCACTAACCCCCACTTAACGTATCTTATAGGAATTCTGATCGTCCAAACTATGAATTCAAAAGCTGAGTTGCTTTGGATGCTAAAGTATAAGAACACTGCTTTAAGGTCATCTCCCTTCGAAATTATGTGGGTTTATTTTCATTGCCTTACACTCCCGCGAGTCACACACAAAGCTGTGACCATTCCCTGAATTACTGAACCTTAAATACCATTATTGTCCCTTATTCACAGAGAATATGACGCCACGCTTAAGGTCTTACTAGTTGTAACGGTAAAAGACGAAAGGTCTCGAAAGCCAAAACGTACTAATGAAATGCAGCATTTAGATACAGAAAGGTGACAGTTTGTTAGAAAATACAATAAATATGCATGTACGGTGAGCTTTATATCTGGAGACAACATCATCTATTTTCTTTACTTTCGGAGTCTGGCTTCATCTTTCAGCAAGACTTCTTTGTAAAAGCTGCACACAATCAAGATAATGTGTTCTGCAGTTTTTGCCGAAGTTGCAGTTTGTTTACAATAAAGTTTGTAATATCACGCAGCTGTGTTATTATCTTGTGTAGTATGGATGGCCAAAGCAAGCATTAACTCAAGTTTTTTGCAGTTCCCAATGTTGTGTATCAGTTTTATTGTTTTGTTTTGCATCGTTTTCTTGGAATATTCAGTATATTGTCTCTGTATTTCAGCGTTCACCTGACGACTACTATTATTTATCTTTCGTATGTCGAAAAACGTTAACTGTTCCTAGATGCATTGTGATGTAGTTTACATTGTGATATTTACGACTTTCAGCCTAACACATCCGATTTAATTTTGAATACTGGGTTGCGTTCTCTCTTCAATCCCTACTCACTTGGTCAGACTGCTTAGCCTGTTTCCAAAACCACCGCTAGGAGATGGAGTATGATCTTAATCAACTATTTTACCAGCCGATCCTAAAGCTCTGAGTTGCTGATCGCTCTATGCTAATTTTTTTTTCTACCTAACTTTCTTCCTCTTCATCCATATTCTGCTATATCAAAATTCATCATAAATCTCTTCTACACGCGTACAAGTGTTTCTTCTGTATACCATTATTTATGGCATATCTTTCATAAATATTTGCATCTTTAACAAATACCCGTCATACCTGCAAGTTCATAGATTATGTGACAAAAAAATCTACGTTTTCCATAAACATCGGCACATTTTATGGGTGTCTTATACTTCGTTTCTTTCTCTTCTGCCTTTCAGGGCTTAGAGGAGAATTAGTTTGCGTTCTCTTTCTCTTCTGTTGCCTTCTCCTTCTGTTATGTTTCCTAGTGTTTCTAAATATTTCATTAATTTTTTTTTCTTGTAACCTGTATTACCATAGCGTTTAATGAAGGCTCGTTGTGTAATGTGTTGATTTCTCAGTGTTATCAAGAAATGCTGGAGAAGAAAATACAAGGTAAAAGAGGCAGACCAAGACTAACATGGACGAGTAACATCAAAAGATGGACAAATCAACCTATGACAACCTGCACCATCAAAGCAAGAGACAGAGCAGAATGGCGCTCCATGGTAGCCAACCTTCGTTGCGGAGACGGCACTGATGATGATGATGATGATGATGATGATGATGATGATGATGATGATGATGATGATGATGATGATGATGATGATGATCAAGAAAGCCAAACCATTTTAAGGTGTTGTATTAGTCTTTTACCAGGACGCCTTATTTCCCACAGAAAATCTGTGACAACCTTGATAATAAAAGACTGGGTGAACTATGAGGTTGAGTTGATGTGGAAATACAATTAACCATTTTGTTAGCAAAAGAAGCAGACAAACGTCAGCAGTAAATTGAGCGATCTCACCATTTGCTAGAGCGGGTATTTATTTATTATCAAGCTTTTAAAAGCGCGAGGAATATTAATTTGTTTACTTAGTTTCAAATATACAAAATATTAAATACTTTACGAGGTCGTGAGTATAGCTGCAGTAAAAAAACAAAATAACTGTCTTTACGACACATAGTACCATTGCTGGTGTATGTCGGGTTGGCAACGATAGAACCAAAGGGATAAAGGCCGCTTGGTCAAACAGTCGCCACGACGTGTGCGACTCAGGATTTTTATTTCACCCCGATAGAAAAAATCTTTTCTGTCTACCGCGGGCTTCGAACACCGTACGTCAGCTTTTCAGCCAGCGGAACAGTGGTTTTAGCCGTACGGCCACGCGCACCAGTGTATAGCTGCAGTGAACATATGAAATAAACATTAAATGGTATGGAGCAGATAAACTAATAGAAAGACAAGACAAATAACAACGTCTCGGCAAAAGCCTTCATCAGGTATAATAAACTATACAAATCAAACACATAAATCCAAGTAAGAAAACACAAAACAGATCTAGAAGTTAGACGAGTAACGGTGAGAGATGACAACGGAAAAAAACAATAAGCAGCGGCAGCATATAAATGGAGATAAGCAAAGATATCAAATATACAACATATTAAACACTATGCAGACGAGTACAGCTGCACAGCTAGCTTATATCTTCTTCTTCTGCCTTTCAGCTCCCTGTGAGCATAGGTCTTCAACAAACACTTTCCAAGTCGTTCTGTTTCTTGCCATTCTATTAAGATCATTCATGTCTTCCCCGTCATCTTCATCTCTGCTTTTGTCTGTCTACTCCACAAATTCCTTGGTCTTCCTCTTTTCTTTTCTCCTGTGAATTCCAAAAAAGGGCCTGTTGTGTAATACTCTCAGATGGCTTCCGCAGTGTGTGTCCTATCCAGCGCCATTGTCTTCGCTGTATCGCTGTATTGTATAAGCTAGCTTATGTAATAAACATAGAATGATATGGAGCAGCTAAACTATTCTAAAGACAAGAAAAACTACAACGTTTGGCAAAAGCCTTCAGTTGGCATTCATTGAATGAAGATCATTCATGAAATCTGTGAACAAGATCAGTTTTTGTAAATTGTGCAAGCAAATAATATTCTACTACAAACATTGCTATCTAACATAGGCTGCTCGCATACTCTGCAGACGCTAGTCAAATTGTTTCATTTGGATATAAAGGGTATCATTCAACGGCAGCGCATCATAACCCTTCGACACACGCAGTGGTGTCAAGCAGGAATGTGTTCTTGCTCCGACCCTATTTGGAATCGTCTTCGCTATTCTATTGAGACTGGTATTCTCAAATGCGAACGAAGGAGTCTATCTTCATTCTAGATCTGATGGTAGATTGTTCAATCTCACAAGACTTAAGGGAAGGTCGAAAATCAGAAATATCACAATGAGACCTATTATTTGCTGACGACACTGCACTTGTCATGCAAAGTCAGGAAAAACTTCAGGCCTGACAATAAGTTGGCAGAAAAACTAATATACTCGGCCAGGACGTCGAAACAGCATGGATCATTTTTATCGACAACTACAAACTTGATGTCGTGCAACAGTAAAGCTACCTGGGTCCATCATCAACGACAAACTTGATGTCGTGCAACAGTAAGGCTACCTGAGGTCCATCATCAACGACAAACTTGATGTCGTGCAACAGTAAAGCTACCTGGGGTCCATCATCAACGACAAACTTGATGTCGTGCAACAGTAAAGCTACCTGGTCCATCATCAACGACAAACTTGATGTCGTGCAACAGTATAGCTACCTGAAGTCCATCATCAACGACAAACTTGATGTCGTGCAACAGTAAAGCTACCTGAGGGTCCATCATCAACGACAAACTTGATGTCGTGCAACAGTATAGCTACCTGGTCCATCATCAACGACAAACTTGATGTCGTGCAACAGTATAGCTACCTGAAGTCCATCATCAACGACAAACTTGATGTCGTGCAACAGTAAGCTACCTGAAGTCCATCATCAACGACAAACTTGATGTCGTGCAACAGTATAGCTAGAAGTCTCATCAACGACAAACTTGATGTCGGCAACAGTATAGCTACCTGAAGTCCATCATCACGACAAACTATCTTTAGATACATAAATTGACACCTGCATTGGAAAGCTGTACCATCTTCGCCCCCATCTTTATAGACGTATTTGGTAAAACAGCAAACTGATAATTATAACAAAGGCCGCAGTTTATAATTCCTGCATATTAGTATTCTTCTGTATGGCAGCGAATCATGGCCAACTTATGCAAGGCAGGAGAGAAAAGCTAAACGCATTCCATATGAGATGTCTGTGCAGTATTCTTGGTATCGCCTGGAAGGACATACCAGTGACAAACGTGGAAGTCGCACAGGTCTTCCGAACACCTACACACTGATTAAACAATGTAGGTTGTGCTGGCTTGGCCACATACACCGTATTAAAGATGGTCGCATATCAAAAGATATACTCTACGGTCAACTAGCAGATGGCTAAAGAACTAGGGGGCTCCTAAAACTTCGATTTATAGACGTGTGCAAACGTGACATGAAGACTGAACACAAACTCTGCATCCTGGGAAGAAATAGCTGCAGACCGCAATCTATGGAAACACTCAAAGTTCCAACTCAACAGGAAGCAGTCAGATTTAGATAAAAAGAGAACACACGGCGAAAGAAATGAAGAAATAGTACTTTTTAGTTTCTAGGCTGCAAAATCCATAGTCAACTGCGACTGACAGAGGCTACGGCTGCTACTACAAACATTAACAAGCTGCTATGTTGTTGCGTTTTTTCTTGAGGCTGTAATACACAAAAGAAAGTAGAAAACAGCAGGATAGAATGAAACCTTCAGCACATTAAACTGACTCTTTACTGCATATGTTAAATGTAATTACATCTGTCGTTAGCTCTTCTTTTTTGCTCCTTTTTTACGAACTTTTTCTTCATTTCTTTTTATCTGTTTCCTGCTAGTTTAATGTGATCTGTTCCTTCCAGGTTATTTTGTTTTAATCACAGCATGTCTTGTAATTTTTTTCATAAAGAAATATAAAAAAAAGTCGAAAATAAATGTGTCTGCTCTTAGTTGTCTTCCATTCCCAGCTGCTGAATACTTGTTTATTTTGCACCCGCAATTATATATTTCCGTCTAAACAAAACACACCACAAGAACAAGTTAACATTGATTTATGAACGCCTTAATAAATATATCTCAACATTTGTTTAGATAATATTTCACAGCCATGTTTGTTTAGCGTGAATAATGTGTCGGTCTGGCCCGACCATTAAGAATGGCGTAACTACTATTTGAATCCATTCGAGAAAATATATGTTTCTTTCTCTTAAAATATAGTATTTAAATTAAATAAAATAACAATTATTTATAATTAAGAAGGTATCCATTATTTCATTATTTCTCAAATATTAAATATGTCATTTTACGCACATCAACGTTGCTAGCTTAAAGAACAACATTAGAAAATATCAGAAGATGAAGTTTGACATTAATTAGCTCATACCAGAGAACACATTTCTTCTTCGTCCTCAGAGTGGGCGTGTATGCGTTGTGTCGCTAGTTAACGCCAAAGCCACGACTTCTGCGCCTTTTAGCCTCGACACATCCATCATGCACATAGGCAGATTTCATTAACAACTTTTGCCCAGGCAGCGTCCAATTCAGCCAACTTGTTTTTCTGTCTTAACTACCAAGAGACGATCTTTAACATGCTCGGTTGCACAAGGGACTTCTATTTTTCGCAGATATTCGAGAGGGCTTCGACATCGGATCTCACTACCCAGAGAGGGCTATACATCAGATCTCACTACCCAGAGAGGGCTAGACATTGGATCTCACTACCCAGAGAGGGTAGACATCGAATCTCATTACCAAGAGAGGGCTAGACATCAGATCTTACTACCTAAAGAAGGCTAGACATCGTATCTCACTACCCAGAGAGGGCTAGACATCTGATCTCATTACCCAGAGAGGGCTAGACATCGAATCTTATTACCCAGAGAGGGCTAGACATCGGTTCTCACTACCCAGAGGGATAGACATCGGATCTCACTACCAAGAGAGGGCTAGACATCGGATCTCACTACAAGAGAGGGCTAGACATCGGATATCACTACTCAGGGAGGGCTAGCCATCGGATCTCACTACCAAGAGAGGGCTAGACATTGGATCTCACTACTCAGAGAGGGTTAGACATTGGATCTCACTACACAGAGAGGGCTAGATATCGGATCTCACTACCCAAAGACAGGTGAGACCACGTTCGAATTTAAAAATGCTCACCCACTGTTTGTGAGATTCTAACCAAGCCCTTCTTTCCCATAAGCCGACATCTTACCTCTAGACTATCCCCTCCTTCAGAAAGCATCCAAGAAGGGAAAAGATCAGAAAGAGGAAACGTAAATTGTTCAAATGCTTGTAGGTAGATCGTGTAGTTCCTTGCAGACAATTCGCCTGAAAGAAGAAAAGTAGCTACCAATCCCAGTATTAAAAACACGCTAGTCTGAAAAGATTGCTTTCATTTAGAGCCTGCTTTGATTGCAAACAACTGCAGCCTTGAGAAAGTTAAGGAAAACGAAAGTCAAGGAAATCAGTCCCGAATAAGTAGGTGCTGAAGCAGGATACATTTACATAAATTTGTAATACACAGAGCACGCAAACCGCTTATGAGCTAATAATAAAGAAGAAATATCAGGAGAAGTTTTGCAAGGTTTTGTTTTCTTTAAAACGATGGCTGCGTTCTTTCGATAAATAATTATACTCTTCTCATATTACAAAGAGAAGACCATGAATAAGAAGGAATAACGTAAATCTTACTCATTATTTGGCATAGGATACAAAAAAGAGAGAGAATGGAATATATATATATATATATATATATATATATATATATATATATATATATAATATATATATATGCCAGTGGCGTATACTGGTTTTGGGGTTTGGGCTATCGCTGACATAATAAATAAAGACATACATTATATTCAGTAGGCTAACATGAAGTAATATTTGCTAATGACATTACTGCATTTTAAATTACTTATTTATATGTAAACTCTATCTGTCTTGTTGGGACGAAAATGTCTCGATGACTTTGTCATTGAAAGTACTGTTGGGTTAGTTTCTAAGTTCTGAAGGAATTATTCTCAATGGACATTATTGTCAAACCAGATAATCGTTCTTGTGTCTGAGTTGAGCGACAATAAGATTTGATTCTCTTGAGAGCAGATAAAGTTCTTTCTACAAATGCTGATGCGCATAACGTAGTTATAAATAGGTTAGAAAGTTCCGGTAATCAGACATAGTTTTACTTTCAAATTTGTGACGCTTCTGATTGGCTAGAGCTAAAAATAACCCATGAAACCGCATTCTCTGGCGGTAGCTTCCTCCCGTATTTTTTTCACTGGAATTTGTGAATGTCAAGGTCATTAATTCTAAGTCGGAGAGAAGAGAACTGTACCGCTGGTTATTCGTGGTTTCATGTACTATATATAGAGTAGTTTCTGTTTCATTCACAAACGTTATAGTGGCCATATGAAAACCTTGCTTTAATAAATGCAAATCAAAGCAAATAAATAATATTGGCCTAAGAAATGTGTAATAGAATATTCCAAAATTTGCAATATAATTATGAAAAAAATAGAATAAATTATCATTTCCTTTTGTATTTCGTTAATATGTTCAGGCTACCGCGTTAGTTGCGGTAGCATAGTGAATACGCCACTGTCCTTAAGAGACATAAAGTTGTGGAGCGACATCATGATTATTTGCGCCAGATACTTGGAGGTGACATTCGCAAAAGAAATTGAGTTATTAGCGGGTCATCATCATAGCACCTGAACACGTCCATAGGGGCGCAGATCCCGTCTACAGCAAGTTCCGCAGTATCCAGCAACTGACGACTCCAGTTCTGTGTTGGTTGATAAGTTTACTTACACGCCCGCTAAGTTTCTCGTTCTGGCTGTGCCCATCTTAACTCCCATCTCTTTCATCTGAAGGTGTGGCATTCGCGAATGTTAACATTATTAATTGATTAATTTATATTGTGTGTGTGTGTGTGTGTGTCTCTCTCTCTCTCTCTCTCTCTCTCTCTCTCTCTCTCTCTATCTAGATGTTTTCTCCCTTGAATAATTAAAGCACAATCGTCTCTCTGTCGCATGTCATTCGTCATTGTGTCTTATGAAAACCTTCTTTAATAAATACAAATCAAAGCAAATACATCATATTGGCCTACGAAATGTTTAATATAATATTTCGAAATTTGTAATATATAATTTTTTTAATATAATAAATTATCATTTCCTTTTGTATTTTGTTATTATGTTCTGGCTACCGGCGGTAGCTGCGGTATCATAGAGAATACGCCACTTATATATATATATATATATATATATATATATATAGAGAGAGAGAGAGAGAGAGAGAGATGTACAAGTGTCTGGTTTCCATTCGATGGGTAGAAGATACCGAATATAACTCGGGCACAATGCTAAGGATCATAAAACCATAACTTTATGTACATTGTTAATACAATAAACATAACAATATATACCCAGGTGTTCGAAATACCTTGACACTTTTAATGTGAATAGTTCCGGTACAAGAAAGTAATAAAATAAAAGCGTATTCATACGCCAAACTTTCCTTACTTCTCCATTACCAAAAAAAACAGTTTACTTACAATTTGCTGCCATTTGGACACGTGTAAAAAAACAGCCTTAATTGGGATATTTTTTTAAAATAACTTTTTGGTGTTTTTTTTTAATCACCGGGAGCTAGGAAAATAAGGATAATTTGGATGAGGGGAACACTATTTCTAAATATAGTTCTTGTTGGTATCTTCTTCAATATTTTCTTCTCTTTCCATCACTTCTTTATATCATGTGAGATTTCTGTTTTATGCTTCCCATTAACGCAGCAGGATAAAGCTGCCATGTTTAGACGTGTAAGAGTATGTAAGTGTGTGTAAGAGTGTGTAAGACATATTTGTGGCTTCACGAACAGATGAAGGTGCGGAGGGATGGGAGAAGGGGAGGGTGTTGGGTAAGAGAATGAGGAGGAGAGCTAATTAAAAAAAAAACTATGAGAAAAATGTTCCGACCTTTAATAGGTACCTGATTTTTTTTCTGGGAAAGTAAAGCGGCACGGGCGTAATACCGACCACATTACCACAAAAATCGTGTGCCGAATGTCTGTAAAAATGTATGATCACTATAAAAAAAATAACACCATTTTCCCTATACGCCATTTGGCGTGACGGGGGTACTTTACTTTTTTTTTTTATTATATTTTTATGAGAAATATGTGTAGGTCCGGAGAGAAAAATTCGGATTTTTGAAAGTATGAAATCAGGAAAGTGGCTTTCATGATCGTGGAGAGTTTATAGGTGTTTATGTCATGGGATCAGGGAGTGGGCTCTTACGATCCTTAGCGCTAAAAGGGTTTCACTTTATGGGAACAGGGAGTGGAATTTTATTATTCCTGAAGTTAGTAGGAATGCTATGGGATCAGGGAGTATTATTTTATGTTTCCTGAGATTAGTAGTGATGTTATGACATCAAAGAATGTGATTTTATGATTCCTGAGAGTTAAATGGGTTAGCATTATGGAATCAGAGAGTGGGATTTATGACATATGGAGTTAGGTTTCACGTTATGGAACAGAGAGTGGCTTTTTTATAACATATGAGAGTTAGGTTTCAAAATATGTGAGCAGAGAGTGGGATTTTATTACATATGAGAATTATTACATTATTACATAATGTTAGGTTATAGTTACAGTATTTTTTTAATGTAGAAAAAGAGTTCTTAAATGTTACGTAGAGCCAGTCTTAACATATGGATGCGAATCATGGACAATAGGACAAGCGACAAGAAACTCACTGGAGTCTGTAGAAATGTGGTTTTACAGAAGAATGTTGAGAGTACCATAGACAGCTAAGAAGAGTAATGAAGATGTTCTGAGAGAGGTCAAAGCAAAATGAGAGCTAATTTTCAATATTAGGAAGAAACAATATTCATTTTTTGGCCATGTAATGAGAAGAGAACAACTATAATATATTGTAACAACTGAAAAAATTGAGGGAAGCAAAGAGAAAAAATAACAGAAAGCTTAATTAAGAGAATGGCTTGGCAGAAGGTCAACAACAGAAATGATAAATAGCTGCCGAGATCGAAAGTTGTGGAGAGACATGATCACTACGCCAGCAGGCCCGGTAATTGATGATGATGATTTTTTTTTTAAATGGAGTTTTGATCAGTTGGGTAGGAGAAATTTAACTTTCTGGGAACAATATTAACTTTAGATTGTGGATGTACAACAGAGGTGAAATGCAGAATGGCTCGGGCAAAAGCAAGCTTTCCAAAAATGAGGAAGATACTGTGCATTCCTTTTTTTGACAATAGAAACAGAAAAAGAGTTCTTAAATGTTGTGTAGCGCTAGTCTTAACGTATGGATATGAATCACGGAAAAAGGATAACAGACAAGAAAATCATTGGAGGCTGTTGAAATGTGGTTTTACAGAAGAATATTGAGAATACCATTGACAGCTAAGAAGGGTAATTAAAATGTCCTGAAAAAGGTCAAAACAAAAAGGAGCTAATATCCAATATTAGGAAGAAACAATCATCATTTTTGGCCATGTAATGAGAAGGGAACAGCTACAATTTGTTGTAACAACTTGGAAAATTGAGGGACGAAGAGATAGAGGGAAGCGCAAAAATAAAAGATGCCAGACAGCTTAAGAGAATAGCTTGGCAGAATGTCAACAAAAGAAAAAAATAAATTGTCGAGATCGCAAGTTGTGGAGAGACATGATCATCTACTTCAGCAGGCATGGTACTTGATGATGATGATGATGATGATGATGATGATGATGATGATGATGAGGGAGAGGAGGAGAAGGTTTTAGATCATTAAATCTGAAAGTCTATAATTAGTATGTGAGAATCAGATTGTTTACATCATTAAACGAGGCTTACGGTGTTTTATTTCGTGAAATAAAAAAATACATTAAAAAAAAAATTTTTTCTTAAAAGTTTAGATGTAGAAGTTGTTGTTGCTTGTTATGGTCAAAAGATGGGCATTAAATCATTATATTAAAATCCAGATATGAGAAGTTCCCCTCCTCACCCCAGTCATTAGTTTATAAACCTCTCTTGTCAGGACGGAAAGTGTTTACTGAGTTGCTAAGTTTAGTTATTTATTTCTTAATTGTCAACGAGCTGAAGAAGGATTTACTTATGTCGTGAGATTCGAAAGTGAATTTGAATAACATGGAGAGAAGAGATATTCTAGCAACTTGAGATTTAACAGCGTCTTATGGGTTTTCTTAACAAATTGTAATTACTTTGGCGTCGCTAAATATTGAAGACAATGAAGCTAAAAGATAAATCGAAGATAATTATAGAAATAAACAAACGCTGATGTCAACGTAATGGCTACATTGCCGACATTAAGAGGAGTTCATATGGAGGAGTTCATATGGAGGAGTTCATATGGAGGAGTTCATATGGAGGAGTTCATATGGAGGAGTTCATATGGAGGGGTTCATATGGAGGAGTTCATATGTAGGAGTTCATTTGTAGGAGTTCATATGGAGGAGTTCATATGTAGGAGTTCATATGTAGGAATTCATATGGAGGAGTTCATATGGAGGAGTTCATATGGAGGAGTTCATATGTAGGAGTTCATATGGAGGAGTTCATATGTAGGAGTTCATATGTAGGAGTTCATATGGAGGAGTTCATATGTAGGAGTTCATATGGAGGAGTTCATATGGAGGAGTTCATATGTAGGAGTTCATATGGAGGAGTTCATATGGAGGAGTTCATTTGTAGGAGTTCATATGGAGGAGTTCATATGTAGGAGTTCATATGGAGGAGTTCATATGTAGAGTTCATATGTAGGAGTTCATATGGAGGAGTTCATATGTAGGAGTACATATGGAGGAGTACATATGTAGGAGTTCATATGTAGGAGTTCATATGGAGGAGTACATATGGAGGAGTTCATATGTAGGAGATCATATGGAGGAGTTCATATGTAGGAGTACATATGGAGGAGTACATATGGAGGAGTTCATATGGAGGAGTTCATATGTAGGAGTACATATGTAGGAGTTCATATGTAGGAGTTCATATGGAGGAGTTCATATGGAGGAGTTCATATGGAGGAGTTCATATGAAGGAGTACATATGGAGGAGTTCATGTATGTGTTCAGGATCGGGGAGGGCTAGAGATCGACCTCTGATCAGAAAGGTCCTGTATTCGACTTTCACCATTCGGTAGAAATTTGTCAAAAATCAAATTCGTGGTTTCTTCGCGGTTTTACCCTCCCCTGGTCCCTGGTTAGTGAGATCCGATGTCTAGCCCTCTCGGATAATAGCAAAAAAAAAAAAAACAGGAGGTTTCGTGTTCACTCTGAGCACGTTAAAGAATTTTTATCATTTGGGAATTGAAAAGAGTAGGCCAAAAATGACCGCTTCTGAGACAAAGTCGATAAGAAAATTGACTCAAAATATCCAAACTCAAGACAATGAAAGATGAGAGCTCCTCTGAAGCTGGAGAACATCTGCTGTGTTGTGAGAGAAACCTGAACACACGGCTACTGGTGTGAAAATAGGGAAAAAGTGACGTTTAAGCAAAATGCTGTCCTCGGGACTTCTCTAGAGATGATTGGCTGGTGGAACAATAAATATACACATGTGTTCATTGTTGGTCTGAAGCCATGGAATTTATGCCAGTCGTTAGTTCTTGCACTGAGCGACGACATAGTGGGTTGTATTAGTTTTAACACTTCCCAAGGTTCTGCTGGAGACTGCCCACTTAGAGGTACAGCCTCACCAGCTCTTCTATATCAATAGATTCTACTGTTGGGAGTACAGCAATACTAGGTCTTATATATCAATAGATTCTACTACTGGGAGTACAGCAATACTTGATATTCTATATCAACTGATTGTACCACTGGAAGTACACCAAATACTAGGTTTTTATATCAATAGATTCTACCACTGGAAGTACACCAAATACTAGGTCTTCTATATCAATAGATTCTACCACTGGAAGTACACCAAATACTAGTTTTTTCTATATCAATAGATTCTACCACTGGAAGTACACCAAATACTAGGTTTTCTATATCAATAGATTCTACCACTGGAAGTACACCAAATACTAGGTCTTCTATATCAATAGATTCTACCACTGGAAGTACACCAAATACTAGGTTTTCTATATCAATAGATTCTACCACTGGAAGTACACCAAATACTAGGTTTTCTATATCAATAGATTCTACCACTGGAAGTACACCAAATACTAGGTCTTCTATATCAACAGATTCTACCACTGGAAGTACACCAGATACTAGGTCTTCTATATCAATAGATTCTACCACTGGAAGTACACCAAATACTAGGTTTTCTATATCAATAGATTCTACCACTGAAGTACACCAAATATTAGGTTTTCTATATCAATAGATTCTACCACTGGAAGTACACCAAATACTAGGTTTTCTATATCAATAGATTCTACCACTGGAACTACACCAAATACTAGGTCTTCTATATCAATAGATTCTACACTGGAAGTACACCAAATACTAGGTCTTCTATATCAATAGATTCTACCACTGGAAGTACACCAAATACTAGGTCTTCTATATCAACAGATTTTACCACTGGAAGTACAGCAATACTCGCCACGTTCGCCGAGATTATTTTAATTACAAACATTTTACATATTTACATACATGTTGTATTTATTAATGGCTTTATAATATGATGTCACGGGTTACTTGACTATTATGATGTGATGTCATAGGTTACTTGGCTATTATGATGTGATGTCATAGGTTACTTGACTATTATGATGTGATGTCAGAGGTTACTTGACTATTATGATGTGATGTCATAGGTTACTTGACTATTATGATGTGATGTCATAGGTTACTTGACTATTATGATGTGATGTCATAGGTTACTTGACTATTATGATGTGATGTCACAGGTTATTTGGCAATTATATTATGATGCCACAGGTTATTTGGCTATTCTAATATGATGTCACAAGTTATTTGACCAGCATGATGTGATGCCTACCCTGTCCACCAATTTTGCCACTTCATCTATTAATTCACATGTCAAGAGCTTCAGTTTCTTCTATGTTTTTCTTAGCTGGTTATATTACGCTATATTTGAACTTGGTTTGTATAGTTAAAAAAATGGTCACTGAACACGGCTGCTATTAAAAAGGGTGATATGTTACTTTATCATTATCAAACACTGTGCCTGTTGGCATAGGTAGATGATCATGTCTCTCCACATTTTTTTATCTCTCATCATCATCATCGAGTGCCTTCTCCGCAACGAAGGTTGGCTACCATGGATCGCCATTCTACTCTGTTTCTTGCTTTGATGGTGCAGGCTGTCATAGATTGACTTGTCCATCTTTTGATGTACTCGTCCATGTTAATCTTGGTCTGCCTCTGCCTCTTTTACCTTGTATTTTCCCTTCCAATATTACTTTTAGTAGGCTGTTGTGTCTTTTAACATGCCCCAAAAATTTCATTTGTCTTTTCTTAATTGTATTTAGTAGTTCTCTTTTATTTTCAGTTGTTTTAAAACTTCATCGTTTGTTATCTTTTCTTCCATTCAATTCTACCTATTCTTCTATAAATCCACATTTCAAAGTCTTCAATTTCTGTTCTGTTTTCTTGTCTAATGTCCATCATTTATCTCTACAGCTGAGTATCACTACCAAACCGTTCTCTTAAACCAATTGATATTCTTTCTCTCTGTTTCCCTATAGTTTCTTCTTCCCTCAGGCTCATATTATGTCAAGTTATCACAGTATGTTCCAACTCATTACATTGCAAAAAAGATTACGATTAGTACCTCTTGACGTTGAAAATAAGCTGCCTTTTTGTAGTGGTCTTTATTAAAAAAGAATTCGTTATTCTCTTTTGCTGTGCATAGTATCTCAATACCCTGTACAATTTGCGTTATATGACCTTTAATAATTGTCTAGTCTGCTCCCCGATTATCCAAGATTTACATCCAATACAACTTATGTCAATCTCTCTAATGATTTGGAACTCTTTATTCCCATTGACAAAAGATGGTTGCATATTGTCTATTTCTTTTTTTTGGACACAGTTGTTGTTTTTAACTCAAAGTAGCATATTAGTTACGATCTTGGAAATTCTGTATGCAGCATTTATGGATGAAGCCGAGCCTTCTAGCATACTCTTAAACACATTCTGTAAATTGTTGTTTCATGGAAGTGCTTTCAATTTAAGATTGTTATTGTTATTAAGTTATTTGCGGGTCATCATCATTGCACTCCGAAGATGTCCATAGATGCTCAGATCCCCTCCTCAGCAAGTCCGCAGTGTCCAGCAGCTGACGACTTCAGTTCTGTGTTGGTGATAAGTCTCCTTACGCGATCACTAAGTTTCTCGTTTCTGGCTGTGCCCATCGTAACTCTCATTTCCATCATCCGAAAAAGTTACGTGTTTTTGTCCTGTGCTCTTCCCACATCTCGGAGGGCATTGATGATGTCCGCCCGATCCATTAGTTGACCGTCCTCAACGACAGCGCAGCTAGCCAACCTGTACGCTCTTTCATTTCCCCGTATTCCGCATGTCCAAGGACATAGACAAGGTTACCTTACGCATTTTGGACTTCTGCAATGACTCTACCCATTTCATGCGTACAGAGCCCGAGACAACTTTTTTTATCATGCTCATCGAATCACTCAGTATACATACGTGGGTGTAGTCTTGTGACACCTACCATTTGAATGCCTTGGTCACTACTATCACCTCCTTTGTCATGCTACTCGTGGTCATGACGTATGCACCACTGTCTTCCTGGACTATTCTGCCTGCCGAGCGTGCTGTGAATTCCCATGCACTTATTTGGTGTCGTCTTACAGATCGTCTGTATAGATGACTGCATCTTCTCATCGGTGTTATCGCAGATGAGACCGTTGACCTCCGCATCAATTTAAGATATAATGTGCAAAACTAAAAGATTTTTGTCAATATTTATGTTTATTATATTTCATACTTAATGCTCATAACAAAGAGACCAAGGCAACATCTGAGAGTTTCGGTAGATACAATATTCGAGTTTTAATCACAAAGATGTATTGAATTGTTAGATACAGCTTCATCTAATCACTTTAAATGTATAACAGAAGAAGCATGTGTATTTATCTACAGGGAAATACACAAGTGACCAAATCAATTAAAGTATCATTGACAAACAGCTGTGTAGAATGTAGCTTTCCCTGAGTATTCTGCACCTCACTCTGTGTGTACATATTGGTAGGTTACTTAGCAACTATAACAGTGTCGACAACAATGTGTCCACGTCACTCCTTCGGATGAAAGAGATGGGAGTTAAGATGGGCACAGCCAGAAACGAGAAACTTAGTGGGCATGTAAGAAGACTTATCAACCAACACAGAATTGGAGTCGTCAGTCGCTGGACACCGCGGGACTTGCTGAGAAGGGAACCTGAGCACCTATGGACATATTCGGAGTGCAATGATGATGACCCGTAAATAACTCAATAACTCAATAATTCAATATAAGAGTGTGTCTCGACTTGACATAGGTTGGGAAGCACTGACACAGAGCATTCAAATCTTCTTGTCCTGTCATAAACTGCAACCACTCCAATGGAGTATCCTTTATTATTCTCTAAGGTTATTTCATAAACAGCTTCATGAGAGCAGTCCGTATCCACTCAGAATGTACAAACAAAACGAGCCCACAAAAGTTGTGGTAACGTCACAGAGCACTACATACAACGTTAACCGTTTAGCCTGTGATGTTAGGATAAGTTCACGCGCTCATAAATCTGTCGCGGACATTTCTATCTCAACTGGAGATGTGTGAGGTGCACCGGCGCCCAGGAAAATACGCACACTGGACATTGGCTCTCAATTTCATTGTTTTATTGATTCAATGTTTAAAGGATTAAATATATAGAATATAGGAGGGAAAATAATAAACAAACAAAAACTAACAAATGATATATAAACAAAGTTTATATATATATGTTTATACAGCTTTCATGAAGCTGTTTATGAAATAATCTGGGAGAATGATAAGGATATTCCATTGAAGTGGTTCCAGTTATGACAGGACAAGAAGCTGGAAGTGAATGGAAAGGAATGTGGAAGAGAAATTAGATTTTTCTAAATCTGGTTATTGAAATATCAGAAAGGTAAAGAGAAGTAAGAAAAATATAAGGCTGGTAGTCAAAGAAAAAATTTGGACATAGAAGACTGGTGAAAAGGTACGTTGGGCGAGGTGTGGGGGGGGAGGATGCTGTTTGTCAGTACCAATATAAGGAAGTAATAAGATTGCATAAATAATAATAAATAAAAGATTATGCCAGATAAAAAGAAAAGATAAGACTGATAAGAAAGAAATAGGTAACTATAATAAGATAAATGTAAAGAAAGAGGGAGGATTTAAACCAAAAAATAACAAGATTTTAAATAAATAAGAGATAATTTTAAAGAGAGAAAAACTGGGGAACGTAAGTAGGAATGAAAAAAAAATGCGGAATGTAGATAAGTAAGAAAAAAATGCGAAATGTAGATCAGAAAAAAAACCTGAGGAATGCAGATAGGAAAGAAAAACTGAGGAATGTAGATAGGAAAGCAAAACAGAGGAATGTATATAGGAAAGAAGAACTGAGGAATGTAGATAGGAAAGAAAAACTGACGAATGTAGATAGGAAAGAAAAACTGACGAATGTAGATAGGAAAGAAAAACTGAGGAATGTAGATAGGAAAGAAGAATTTTAAAATGCAGGTAAGACTGAAGCAATAATTTCTAAATAATGAAGAGGATGTAAAATAGAGACAAATTGGGAGTGTGTACAGTTATAAAGAGAACACCAAATAGAGCGAGATATGAGATAAAAAGATGATGCAAGAGAAACATCAATGTGGGGAGATCCAGCTGCAGGAATACGGATGTGACTGAAGCAAAGGTAATTGTGTCCAGAAAAGTAGCAAGATAAACAAAATTGTGTCAAAAGAAACAATAATTTTTTTTTAATGTTGGCAAAGTAAAGGATGGAGGAAAGGGAGAAAAATATTTAAAATGTTAACAGAAAAGAAAGATGAGGTTCAATAATAAAGGAAGACCGTGACAATTTATAAACGGACCAACTCCGGGTGTTAATTAATCTTGGTCTGTTATTTAAAAAAGAAGCAAAAACAAATAATGCAAAGAGAAGAAACGATGAATAAAAAGTAAAAGTCAGAAAATATTAAAAGCTCTGAAATGTAGATCGGTTGTTGTTTTGTTAATTAATTATCAGTTTCCTTACTTTTCATCGTTTGCTAGTGTAATGTAGTGTATCTTTGAATTCCTGTGAATTCCTTTTGAGGATAAGCTTGAATTATTTTGAGAACATATGCGATTGTTTCATAAAATATAGCGTGAATACATGGGAAAATAAGTCTCTATTTCCTGTATTGCAAGTGAATAAGTGCACAGACACATCCAATACTGGCCGGCCTCAGATGCGTCCAGTCAATGAATTGAAGATGTCAGTGACTCATAGCTGATCGATATGGTTATGATCAGTAAACAATAGCTGATAAAATCCCTACATTTCCAAAGTATTCATTTCGGAAGTACATTAACCAGACTGATCAATCGAATGGGGATAGAAGAACAGGAGATTCAGTGCTCAAAATGCTGAATTAGAGTCACAAGTGTTAGGCTGATCGGCCAAATATCGTTGTCAACTAAGATAGGTACAACGGAAAACACGATACCATATCTGTTTTAATAGCGAACAAGAGAGAACGGCCATCGTCAAGTAAAACACGGAAAACAGTTCAAATTCATCATTTATTTACAATTATGCTAAAGTGTGTGATTACAACCTCGCGAGTCACAGTCTTCATGGAAAGTGAAGAACGGGGGGAGGGGGGGGGGAGAGAGAGAGAGAGAGAAGTGGTTATCCTTTACAGGATAGGCAGACGTCATAAGACCAACGTTCCGACCAAAGAAAGGCCTTTTGCGATGATGACTGCGTCGCAATCCCAGCCATCAACATCATTAATTAAATCAAACTATATGGTCGCAACTAACAAAAGTATTTGACTCTAGGTTTCATGCGTAGCAGTTATTATCACATGCTGTTATATATTTTGTAACTGCGATGGCGTAATGAGTGCACTGTCTTAATGATAAATGATCTTGGTTCAATCCAAATCTGGTACATTTAGTTCAAACCATTTAGAAGAAATAATCACGTGCTAAACCAGCTGGGCTTGGTATTAACATCAAGGGAGAGTTTTTATCCCCTCATCTTTAAATGTTGTAATTTGGAACATTGAACGAAACCAAGGAAAGGCCTATAAAATTTGTACTTATTACGGTCCTCATGATAGTAAGCTAGTACAGTCATACTGGCTGAAAAAAAAATTAAGAATGTTGTAGCCAGGTACAGTCACCCCGACTGAAAATGTTCTCAGAATGATGTAGCTTAGTACAGTCATCGTGATTGAAAAAAGTTATCAGAATGTTGTAGTCTAGTACAGTAATCCAGACTGAAAAAATTCTCACAAGTTGCAGCCTAGTACAGTAATCCTGACTGAAAAAATTCTCACAAGTTGCAGCCTAGTACAGTAATCCTGACTGAAAAAAATTCTCACAAGTTGCAGCCTAGTACAGTAATACTGACTGAAAAAATTCTCACAAGTTGCAGCCTAGTACAGTAATACTGACTGAAAAAAACTCTCACAAGTTGCAGCCTAGCACAGTAATACTAACTGAAAAAAATTCTCACAAGTTGCAGCCTAGTACAATCATCCTGACTGAAAAAATTCTCACACGTTGCAGCCTAGTATAGTAATACTGACTGAAAAAATTCTCACAAGTTGCAGCCTAGTACAGTAATACTGACTGAAAAAATTCTCACAAGTTGCAGCCTAGTACAGTAATCCTGACTGAAAAAATTCTCACAAGTTGCAGCCTAGTATAGTAATCTATCTATTGACCTTTCGAGCCGTAACCGGCCCATAGGGCGTAGACCAAGATACACCTTCTCCTATATGAATTTTTTGTTCTAGCAGTTTTCTTTTAAAGATATTTTTTCAAATCTCGCCATCATTCTCTGTTCTGTGCAAGCAGTTCTATCTCATTGAGGGAGCCGATTCCTGCTGCTCTTGCCTCTCTCATCAATGTTCTTCTCAGTGTCTCCCTGGGTCTTCCTCTTTTTCTTTTACCTGTTGTTTCCCATATGAGGGCTTGCTTTGCTATTCGATTATTATCTCTTCTCATCACATGTCCAACGTATGACCATCGTCTTTTCTTTATTACTGAAGATATTAGTGGTTGATTGGCGATTTCTCTAATTTCCTCGTTTGTTTTGAATTCGTTCCATTCTATACCAAGTATTTTCCTGAGACATTTATTTTCGAATGCGTTCAACTTTGTTTCTGTATCTCTTGTTGTTTTCCAGCTTTCACACGCATACGTAAGGGTGATAATACATTTGATTAGTAATATGTAGTATTAGTAATATTATAGTAATATTATAGTAATACTGACTGAAAAAATTATCACAATTTGCAGCCAGCCTAGTATACTCATCCTGACTGAAAAAATTCTCACAAGTTGCAGCCTAGTACAGTAATACTGACTGAAAAATTCTTACAAGTTGCAGCCTAGTACAGTAATACTGACTGAAAAAACTCTCACAAGCTGCAGCCTAGCACAGTAATACTGACTGAAAAAATTCTCACAAGTTGCAGCCTAGTATAGTAATCCAGACTCAAGAAAGTGTGTAAAATGTTAATGGCCAATCTTGCTTAAAAGGTCAATCAACATTAGCAATCAGGAGTCTCAAGAGATGCAACGACGAGAAGATGCATGCAGTGTTTACAGCCAAACGGGTTTATTACGCGCTCCTATGAGAGCCAGAAATATACACTAGTCTATCTATTGACCTTTCGAGCCGTAGCCGACCCATAGGGCATAGACCCACGATACTCTTTCTCATATCTATTTTTTTTATTCTAGCAGTTTGCAATCCTTCTAAAGATCTTTATCAAATCTCGCCATTTCTCTCGTTCTGTGCAAGCAACTTTATCTCATTAAGGCAGCCGATTCCTGCTGCTCTTGCCTCTCTGATCAATGTTTTCTCAGTGTCACTCTGGGTCGGCCTCTTTTCCTCTTACCTGTTGTTTCCCACATGAGGGTTTCCTTTGTTATTCGGTTATTATCTCTTCTCATCACATGTCCAACATATGACCATTGTCTTGTCTTGATTACTGAAGATATTAGTGGTTGATTGGCGATTTCTCTAATTTCCTCGTTTGTTTTTGAATTCGTTCCATTCTATACCAAGTATTTTCCTTAGACATTTATTTTCGAATGCGTTCAACTTTGTTTCTATATCTCTTGTTGTTTTCCAGCTCTCACATGCAAACGTAAGTGTAGATAGTACGTTTGATTTGAATAATCTATGTTTTGTGTTTGTGCTGATTAGTTTTGATTTCCTCAACTTTCAATGTTTCTGAGAGACATTGCTGCTTTAGTTATCTGATTCTAATTTCTTTACTTGTATCCTCTTCCCGATCAATGTGACTTCCAAGATAGATAAAGTGGTTGATCTCTTCCACTGGTTTATTTTCTGTCATCTATTAAAATTAAGCTTTTCATGACTTTAGTCTTTTCATGATTGATCTCAAGCCCAATTTTGCTGGTTATTGATAGTTCATTCACAACATCATACACTTGTACAAAATGAAAAAAAGGAGAGTGGTAGACCAAGGACAACTTCCATGAGAAGAATAAAAAGATGTACCATATGGGTCAAACCAGGTGCACACTTTAAAAGACGAACCACGTGAGCTCTATTAATTAACTTTGGTTTTGACTTGCAGGAAGTAAAAATGGCTACCAGCCAATAATAAAAATGTCTTCCTGCGTATAGCTCTGTGGCCAGAAGGAAAATGAAGGAGTCCGTGCAGGTGACCCGGTGCAGTTGACCAGAATAGCTGGTCGCGGACTCTTTCATTTCCTTCTGGCCACAGAGCGACACGCAGGGAACACATTATTATTATTATATTCTAGTTAGAAATTATTTTGTTTAGATACTTCATTTTTTGTTAGCTATATAGGGTTGATTGTATTTACTTACAATCTGCGTGTGTGTTGTTTGTTCCTGCTGAATGTCTAATGAGCAGAATCGTCGTTCAAATTGTGTCGTCCATCGACACATAAAGCTTTAATCATGCCATTTTTTCTGTTTTCCCATTTCTCTCCTGCCAGCCACTAACGGCTTTGTCGATTTGAGGACAAGGCAAACGTAAAGAAGTCCTGTAAAGTTTAATAGTTCACTCCCCTGCGACATGAGGCTCTATGGGGCGTCCTTTAATTTGTATCATACCTCTGATATCTTTGTCGAGAAATACATTTGAGAGGCAAGATTTATGTTTCATTATTTGATAACTCTCTTTTTGATCATGCTGGCATTAACAAGATGCAACAGCATAAGAGGAAACGACCACCTTTCAAAAGACGGATTAGCGGGACATCAAAAGCACCACAAATGACCATGTATGGATCAACCTGCTGAGCTCTGTCAAAAACGTCCCATATTCCCTCAACAATGTAAAGCCATTCGATCACAGAACAGAACATTGCTTTCAGATGCATGAAATTATATCTTTTGTCTGTTCGTCAGCGATTCCTCTTATGCCGTCCTAAGAACCGAAAACGCTGTTGCTGTTTTTTGGTTTATATCGGTCAATATTTATCTTTGATGCAATAAAACCTGAAACCTTTTGGTTAATTGTTCATATGTATAAATTATGTCGTGTTGAAATACATAAAAGCCCAAAGAGGCCCATATACCGCATTCAAGTAGTGAAAGTGAAGTAAGTAGCTATCGAACAAATGGTATGCAAAGGAAGCACTCATTTAAATAAACGAGTACCCCTTATGTGGGTTAGAGCTTTTTAAAACCTTTAGTACGTACACTATTCGTTTTCTTCCTTAAAAAGACTCGATCTACGGTTTTCTCTTCTATATCTCTATTATATCTTTATCTATATCTCTATTTTATATAACAGTGACTCTCAATCTGGTGTACGTATAAACCCCAAAACTCATTAAGAGCTCCAACCATAACATTTAGAAGCTCCCGAAAGAAAGGTAAAGTTAACAAGGGTGAGAGCAGTTAACATTGTAAGTTTAAATGTATCTTTTGCTTTGTAGATACTAGTGGCATAATTATTGTAAATGGACTGCCAAGGGTAAACAAGAAATAAAGTTTAGACCCACTGCTGAATAACGATGAAGATCTACTTTCCGAGAAATGACTCACGTGATGAAAGTTGATTATGTCCCTTCTTTGTGTTGCCCTTTCATATCTTCCACTGTCTGCCTTGGTTTCTTTTAGCCTATATACTCAGTTCTGTTGAATGGCCTAGGCAAGGCCTATAGATATCATAAAGTATCCGTAATCATTTTAATTTTTTTTTTTTTTACCATTAACCGAAAGAGTTAATGGACACTGTATGTGTTTGGACATTTTGCACACTACATTCTGTGGTGATATGATATTTAGGATCGGATGTGCAAATTTTTTATATGCCATTATTTTCGAGAGCCTATAAGAATTATTTGAGCTGAAACAGTGAATATTTACGCTTCACATTTGTACACAACTTAAATAGCTCTTGTTGTTTATTGTATTTACATGTTATTCACATTCTGTTGGATGTGATAACTGAGAATTGTGAATGTATTAAATCTATAAATGTTCTTCTTGTATACAGAACCATCTTTATTGTACTTGAGCTGTGTCCATTAGTTCCATCTAATTCTTGATAGCGTAAGAAAATCTCAGCACAAAGCACGAACTCAGTAGTGCCGATAATGTTGTCGCTTAGGTAATGTCACAATATTTGTTTATTATGATTTCAAGGACATCGCATTTTACTTTTTGAAATTATACAATGGAAGTGACATAGGGCCTGCTTTTCTCGTTTCCTTTTTCACCTGTCACTGATTATTTTACGTGGTTAAAGTGGATGCGAGTCTACATTTATTGTTTCTTTTTTCGGACTTGGCATTCTCTCTCCTATCTTGAGATCGTGGCAGGTGGTTCACATTGAAAGGTCGCTTAACTCCACGTGAGATTCGAAACGGATAATTTTAAAGGCAATGAACTTTCTGGTGAATTCTCGATTGATGAAAAGGAAAACACAAATTAGGCAAGAAATCATTGCAGTTATAACAAATACAAGAAATGGCGCAGCAAAATTTTAAAAACGAAATGACGATAAATAAGTCACAAGCAGAAAGGCATATCTATAATAGAAATGCTTTCATTCTTCTACTGGTCATGCCATTCCAATATTGGCAGAATCAACCATGAAAGAAGTTGATCGACATAAATACGTCCAGAATATGTAACCGAATATCGATAATAAACGTCATCAATTGTCTGTGACGACGTAAAAGACCATAAACTTTTGAATGTATAACCACCTCTACTAGCAAGCTATGTTATAGAGTGAGCTAATGGAAGCATGGGGGCAGGTAACTTAGTTGTTACCCGCTTCTAAATAGACAATAGCAGTAACAGAATAGCGACCAGCAGTAGTTAGGACATAAATTTTAAGTAAAGAAAATTTCACGCCAGAATAACAAGTTAAGGTATAATAGAAGTTCACATAGGGGGTAGTGGATACACAGAAAGTGGGAAGGAAGTAATGTCCAGAATTACTGGACGACACGATGATGAGCTTAGGTCCATGGAAATTTCCACTTCAACTTTTAGGCAATGCATGACAATAGCATGCATTGACCCCTTGACTTTGGCCCGTCTGATAAATAAGTTGTCATCCAACTACCAGGAAAGGTCATTGTCATGAGGTAATAATTAATTTAAATAGGGTATAGAGATTCGCGAAAACAAGGTGTTTTCATCAAACATGAGAATAGTTCAAATACGATACGCAGAATGACGAGGAGTGACCAACTCGATTGATAAGAAGAGTGCAAATTGTCACTTTGCGACAGTTTGATTGGCTGCTGATTTTTAGGCGAAGAGTTGTGGTTGGAGTATTTAAACTTCGACACAATAGGTTTTAGAGAGCTATAGTTAGTTAGAGAGAGAGAGAGAGAGAGAGAGAGAGAAGTCAAGCTGTAGACTAAGTAAGCTTAGTCGGCTTCGGCCGAACTGCCGAAGGCAGTTAGTAAAAGTTAAGTTAAGATTAGAAAGTTGAGCCAGTTAGTTAGGATATTAGAATCTTCAAGTTGTAGTTTAAAGTCAGTAGAATTATTAAGTAAGTTGATAGAGAGTAGTGAGTATAGCATTGAAAATATTAACTTTATAGTGTTGTGAAATTGCTTAAGAGTATTCAAGTTCTTTCACATTCCTCATGAACGTAAGTTGAATAGTGTTGTAAGCAAGATATGCACTGGGACTGATCATGTCCATCGGCGATTTGCCTCAGAGAAGTCCCAAATTAATTAACATTAATTTAAGATAAGTGCATCCACTACAGAACGATCATAGGCCAAGATAATAATTGAGATCAATGAACTGATTATGATTATATAGTGAGAGAAAAAGAGTCTGTCGTGATTAAACGTTTGTGATCAGTGTAACGTGGTGTGCTGTCAAGTTATAATATAATATCAGAAACAAGAAACAATAATTATACAATAACAGCTACAGTGACCAACACACACACACACACATTCGAATGTCCAGCCTGCTAGTTACGTCATGATCACTTCTATCCCTTCCCGTCTTCTGTATCAATCCCATTCAAAGTAAACATTATTGTATAATTGTGATGTTTGATGGTAAGGATAACATAAATTACAGGAAGGTACCTTTCTAAAGAAATGTCTGTAAACATGACATGATGACTCCTGATGTGACCTTAACTGATGTGAAAATAACTGATGAGAACTTAACTGATATGAACATAACTGATGTGACCTTAACTGATGTGAACATAACTGATGAGAACTTAACTGATGTGAACATAAATGATGAGAACTTAACTGATGAGAACTTAATTGATATGAACATAACTGATGTGAACATAACTTATGTGAACATAACTGATGAGAACTTAACTGATGTGAACATAATTGATGAGAACTTAACTGATGTGAAGATAACTGATGAGAATTTAACTGATGAGAACTTAATTGATATGAACATAACTGAGTGAACATAACTGATGTGAACATAAACTGATGAGAAATTAACTGATATGAACATAACCGTTGTGAACATAACTGATGTGAACAAACTGATGAGAAATTAACTGATGTGAACATAACTGATTTGAACATAACTGGTGTGAACATAACTGATAAGAACTTAACTGATGTGAATATAACTGATGTGAACATAACTGAATAACTGATATGATATAACTGATGAGACATAACAGATGTGAACATAACAGATGTGAACATAAATGATGAGAAACTTAACTGTGTGAACTTAACTGATGGGAACATAACTGATGTGAACATAACCGATGGGAACATAACTAATGCGAACATACCTGAGAACTTAATTGAATAACTGATATGAACATAACTGATGTGAACATAACTGATGGGAACATAACTGATTTGAACTGAACTGAATAAATGATGTGAACATAACTGATGTGAACATAAGTGATGTTAACATAACTGATGGGAACATAACTGATGTGAATATCACTGATGAGAAATTAACTGAATAACTGATGTGAACATAACTGATGGAACATAACTGATTTGAACATAACTGAATAACTGATGTGAACATAACTGATGGGAACGTAACTAATGGGAACATAACTGATGGGAACATAACTGATGAGAACATAACTGATGAGAACTTAACTGATTAACTGATGTAAACTTAACTGAATAACTGATATGAACATAACTGATGAGAACATAACAGATGTGAACATAACAGATGTGAACATAACAGATTGAACTTAACTGATGGGAACTTAACTGATTGAACATAACTGATGAGAAATAAATGATGAGAACTTAACTGTGTGAACTTAACTGATGGAACATAACTGATGTGAACATAACCGATGGGAACATAACTAATATGAACCTACTGATGAGAACTTAATTGAATAACTGATGTGAACATAACTGATGTGAACATAACTGATGGGAACATAACTGATTTGAACAAAACTGAATAAATGATGTGAACATAACTGATGTGAACATAAGTGATGTTAACATAACTGATGGGAACATAACTGATGTGAACATCACTGATGAGAAATTAACTGAATAACTGATGTGAACATAACTGATGGGAACATAACTGATTTGAACATAACTGAATAACTGATGTGAACGTAACTGATGTGAACATAACTGATGGGAACATAATTAATGGAACATAACTGATGGGAATATTACTGATGAGAACATAACTGATGGGAACTTAACTGATTAACTGATGTGAACTTAACTGAATAACTGATGTGAACATAATGGGATAACTGATGTGAATATCACTGATGTGAACATAACTGAATAACTGATGTGAACATAACTGAGGTGAACATAACTGATGTGAACATAACTGATGTGAACATAACTTACTAACTGATGTGAACATAACTGATGGGAACATAACTGATGTGAACATACATGATGTGAACATAAATGATGAGAACATAACTGAATAACTGATGTGAACATAACTGATGTTGAACATAATTGATGGGAACATAACTGATTTGAACAGAACTCAATAAATGATGTGAACATAACTGATGTGAACATAAGTGATATTAACCTAACTGATGGGAACATATCAGATGGGAACATCACTGATGAGAACGTAACTGAATAACTGATGTGAACATAACTGATGGGAACATAACTGATTTGAATATAACTGAATAACAGATGTGAACATAACTGATGTGAACATAACTGATGTGAACATAACTGTTAACTGATGTGAACTTAACTGAGTAACTGATTGAACATAATGGGATAACTGATGTGAACATAACTGAATAACTGATGTGAACATAACTGATGTGAACATAACTGATGTGAACATAACTGATGTGAACATGATTGATGTGAACATAACTGAATAACTGATGTGAACATAAATGATGGGAACATAACTAATGTGAACATACCTGATGAGAACTTAATTGAATAACTGATGTGAACATAACTGATGTGAACATAACTGATGTGAACATAACTGATGAGAACTTAACTGATATGAACATAACTGATGTGACCTTAACTGATGTGAACATAACTGATGAGAACTTAACTGATGTGAACATAACTGATGAGAACTTAACTGATGTGAACATAAATGATGAGACTTAACTGATGAGAACTTAATTGATATGAACATAACTGATGTGAACATAACTTATGTGAACATAACTGATGAGAACTTAACTGATGTGAACATAATTGATGAGAACTTAACTGATGTGAACATAACTGATGAGAATTTAACTGATGAGAACTTAATTGATATGAACATAACTGATGCGAACATAACTGATGTGAACATAACTGATGAGAAATTAACTTATATGAACATAACCGTTGTGAACATAACTGGTGTGAACACAACTGATGAGAAATTAACTGATGTGAACATAAATGATTTGAACATAACTGGTGTGAACATAACTGATAACAACTTAACTGATGTGAATATAACTGATTGAACATAACTGAATACTGATATGAACATAACGATGAGAACATAACAGATGTGAACATAACAGATGTGAACATAACAGATGTGAACTTAACTGATGGGAACTTAACTGATGTGAGCATAACTGATGAGAACATAAATGATGAGAACTTAACTGGTGTGAACTTAACTGATGGGAACATAACTGATGTGAACATAACCGATGGGAACATAACTAATGTGAACATACCTGATGAGAACTTAATTGAATAACTGATGTGAACATAACTGATGTGAACATAACTGATGTGAACATAACTGATTTGAACTGAACTGAATAAATGATGTGAACATAACTGATGTGAACATAAGTGATGTTAACATAACTGATGGAACATAACTGATGTGAACATCACTGATGAGAAATAACTGAATAACTGATGTGAACATAACTGATGGGAACATAACTGATTTGAACATAACTGAATAACTGATGTGAACATAACTGATGTGAACATACTGATGTGAACATAACTGATGGTAACATAACTAATGGGAACATACTGATGGGAACATAACTGATGAGAACTAACTGATGAGAAACGTAACTGAATAACTGATGTGAACATAATGGGATAACTGATGTGAATATCAACGATGTGAACATAACTGAATAACTGATGTGAACATAACTGATGTGAACATAACTGATGTGAACATAACTGATGTGAATATGGCTGATGTGAACATAACTGAATAACTTATGTTAACATATATGATGGGAACATAACTGATGTGAACATACCTGATGTGAACATAAATGATGAGAACATAACTGAATAACTGATGTGAACATAACTGATGTGAACATAACTGATAGGAACATAACTGATTTGAACAGAACTGAATAAATAATGTGAACATAACTGATGTGAACATAAGTGATGTTAACCTAACTGATGGGAACATAACTGATGGGAACATCACTGATGAGAACGTAACTGAATAACGGATGTGAACATACTGATGGGAACATAATTGATTTGAATATAACTGAATAACAGATGTGAACATAACTGATGTGAACATAACTGATGTGAACATAACTGATTAACTGATGTGAACTTAACTGAATAACTGATGTGAACATAATGGGATAACTGATGTGAACATAACTGATGTGAACATAACTGAATAACTGATGTGAACATAACTGATGTGAACATAACTGATGTGAACATAACTGATGTTAACATGACTGATGTGAACATAAGTGATATTAACCTAACTGATGGGAACATAACTGATGGGAACATCATTGATGAGAACGTAACTGAATAACTGATGTGAACATAACTGATGGGAACATAACTGATTTGAATATAACTGAATAACAGATGTGAACATAACTGATGTGAACATAACTGATGTGAACATAACTGATTAACTGATGTGAACTTAACTGAATAACTGATGTGAACATAATGGGATAACTGTTGTGAACATAACTGAATAACTGATGTTAACATAACTGATGTGAACATAACTGATGTGAACATGATTGATGTGAACATAACTGAATAACTGATGTGAACATAACTGATGGGAACTTAACTGATGTGAACATAACTGATGAGAACTTAACTGATGTGAACATAAATGATGAGAACTTAACTGATGAGAACTTAATTGATATGAACATAACTGATGTGAACATAACTTATGTGAACATAACTGATGAGAACTTAACTGATGTGAACATAATTGATGAGAACTTAACTGATGTGAACATAACTGATGAGAATTTAACTGATGAGAACTTAATTGATATGAACATAACTGATGTGAACATAACTGATGTGAACATAACTGATGTGAACATAACTGATGAGAAATTAACTGATATGAACATAACCGTTGTGAACATAACTGATGTGAACACACTGATGAGAAATTAACTGATGTGAACATAACTGATTTGAACATAACTGGTGTGAACATAACTGATAAGAACTTAACTGATGTGAATATAACTGATGTGAACATAACTGAATAACTGATATGAATATAACTGATGAGAACATAACAGATGTGAACATAACAGATGTGAACATAAATGATGAGAACTTAACTGGTGTGAACTTAACTGATGGGAACATAACTGATGTGAACATAACGATGGGAACATAACTAATGCGAACATACCTGATGAGAACTTAATTGAATAACTGATATGAACATAACTGATGTGAACATAACTGATGGGAACATAACTGATTTGAACTGAACTGAATAAATGATGTGAACATAACTGATGTGAACATAAGTGATGTTAACATAACTGATGGAACATAACTGATGTGAATATCACTGATGAGAAATTAACTGAATAACTGATGTGAACATAACTGATGGAACATAACTGATTTGAACATAACTGAATAACTGATGTGAACATAACTGATGGGAACGTAACTAATGGGAACATAACTGATGGGAACATAACTGATGAGAACATAACTGATGAGAACTTAACTGATTAACTGATGTAAACTTAACTGAATAACTGATATGAACATAACTGATGAGAACATAACAGATGTGAACATAACAGATGTGACATAACAGATGTGAACTTAACTGATGGGAACTTAACTGATGTGAACATAACTGATGAGAACATAAATGATGAGAACTTAACTGGTGTGAACTTAACTGATGGGAACATAACTGATGTGAACATAACCGATGGAACATAACTAATATGAACATACCTGATGAGAACTTAATTGAATAACTGATGTGAACATAACTGATGTGAACATAACTGATGGAACATAACTGATTTGAACAAAACTGAATAAATGATGTGAACATAACTGATGTGAACATAAGTGATGTTAACATAACTGATGGGAACATAACTGATGTGAACATCACTGATGAGAAATTAACTGAATAACTGATGTGAACATAACTGATGGGAACATAACTGATTTGAACATAACTGAATAACTGATGTGAACATAACTGATGTGAACGTAACTGATGTGAACATAACTGATGGGAACATAATTAATGGAACATAACTGATGGGAATATTACTGATGAGAACATAACTGATGGGAACTTAACTGATTAACTGATGTGAACTTAACTGAATAACTGATGTGAACATAATGGGATAACTGATGTGAATATCACTGATGTGAACATAACTGAATAACTGATGTGAACATAACTGAGGTGAACATAACTGATGTGAACATAACTGATGTGAACATAACTTACTAACTGATGTGAACATAACTGATGGGAACATAACTGATGTGAACATACATGATGTGAACATAAATGATGAGAACATAACTGAATAACTGATGTGAACATAACTGATGTGAACATAATTGATGGGAACATAACTGATTTGAACAGAACTCAATAAATGATGTGAACATAACTGATGTGAACATAAGTGATATTAACCTAACTGATGGGAACATATCAGATGGGAACATCACTGATGAGAACGTAACTGAATAACTGATGTGAACATAACTGATGGGAACATAACTGATTTGAATATAACTGAATAACAGATGTGAACATAACTGATGTGAACATAACTGATGTGAACATAACTGATTAACTGATGTGAACTTAACTGAATAACTGATGTGAACATAATGGGATAACTGATGTGAACATAACTGAATAACTGATGTGAACATAACTGATGTGAACATAACTGATGTGAACATAACTGATGTGAACACAACTGATGAGAAATTAACTGATGTGAACATAAATGATTTGAACATAACTGGTGTGAACATAACTGATAACAACTTAACTGATGTGAATATAACTGATGTGAACATAACTGAATAACTGATATGAACATAACTGATGAGAACATAACAGATGTGAACATAACAGATGTGAACATAACAGATGTGAACTTAACTGATGGGAACTTAACTGATTTGAACTGAACTGAATAAATGATGTGAACATAACTGATGTGAACATAAGTGATGTTAACATAACTGATGGGAACATAACTGATGTGAACATCACTGATGAGAAATTAACTGAATAACTGATGTGAACATAACTGATGGGAACATAACTGATTTGAACATAACTGAATAACTGATGTGAACATAACTGATGTGAACATAACTGATGTGAACATAACTGATGGTAACATAACTGATGTGAACATAACTGATGGGAACATAACTGATGAGAACATAACTGATGAGAACTTAACTGATTAACTGATGTGAACTTAACTGAATAACTGATGTGAACATATGGGATAACTGATGTGAATATGGCTGATGTGAACATAACTGAATAACTGATGTGAACATAACTAATGTGAACATAACTGATGTGAATATGGCTGATGTGAACATAACTGAATAACTTATGTTAACATATTTGATGGGAACATAACTGATGTGAACATACCTGATGTGAACATAAATGATGAGAACATAACTGAATAACTGATGTGAACATAACTGATGAGAACATAACTGATGTGAACATAAGTGATGTTAACCTAACTGATGGGAACATAACTGATGGGAACATCACTGATGAGAACGTAACTGAATAACGGATGTGAACATAACTGATGGGAACATAACTGATTTGAATATAACTGAATAACAGATGTGAACATAACTGATGTGAACATAACTGATGTGAACATAACTGATTAACTGATGTGAATTTAACTGAATAACTGATGTGAACATAATGGGATAACTGATGTGAACATAACTGATGTGATCATAACTGAATAACTGATGTGAACATAACTGATGTGAACATAACTGATGTGAACATAACTGATGTGAACATGACTGATGTGAACATAACTGAATAACTGATGTGAACATAACTGATGGGAACATAACTAATGTGAACATACCTGATGAGAACTTAATTGAATAACTGATGTGAACATAACTGATGTGAACATAACTGATGGGAACATAACTGATTTGAACAGAACTGAATAAATGATGTGAACATAACTGATGGGAACATAACTGAATAACTGATGTGAACATAACTGATGAGAACATAACTGATGGGAACATAATTAATGGGAACATAACTGATGGGAATATTACTGATGAGAACATAACTGATGGGAACTTAACTGATGTGAACTTAACTGAATAACTGATGTGAACATAATGGGATAACTGATGTGAATATCACTGATGTGAACATAACTGAATAACTGATGTGAACATAACTGATGTGAACATAACTGATGTGAACATAACTTACTAACTGATGTGAACATAACTGATGGGAACATAACTGATGTGAACATACATGATGTGAACATAATGATGAGAACATAACTGAATAACTGATGTGAACATAACTGATGTGAACATAATTGATGGGAACATAACTGATTTGAACAAACTCAATAAATGATGTGAACATAACTGATGTGAACATAAGTGATATTAACCTAACTGATGGGAACATATCAGATGGGAACATCACTGATGAGAACGTAACTGAATAACTGATGTGAACATAACTGATGGGAATATAACTGATTTGAATATAACTGAATAACAGATGTGAACATAACTGATGTGAACATAACTGATGTGAACATAACTGATTAACTGATGTGAACTTAACTGAATAACTGATGTGAACATAATGGATAACTGATGTGAACATAACTGAATAACTGATGTGAACATAACTGATGTGAACATGATTGATGTGAACATAACTGAATAACTGATGTGAACATAAATGATGGGAACATAACTAATGTGAACATACCTGATGAGAACTTAATTGAATAACTGATGTGAACATAACTGATGTGAACATAACTGATGTGAACATAACTGATGAGAACTTAACTGATATGAACATACTGATGTGACCTTAACTGATGTGAACATAACTGATGAGAACTTAACTGATGTGAACATAACTGATGAGAACTTAACTGATGTGAACATAAATGATGAGAACTTAACTGATGAGAACTTAATTGATATGAACATAACTGATGTGAACATAACTTATGTGAACATAACTGATGAGAACTTAACTGATGTGAACATAATTGATGAGAACTTAACTGATGTGAACATAACTGATGAGAATTTAACTGATGAGAACTTAATTGATATGAACATAACTGATGCGAACATAACTGATGTGAACATAACTGATGAGAAATTAACTTATATGACATAACCGTTGTGAACATAACTGGTGTGAACACAACTGATGAGAAATTAACTGATGTGAACATAAATGATTTGAACATAACTGGTGTGAACATAACTGATAACAACTTAACTGATGTGAATATAACTGATGTGAACATAACTGAATAACTGATATGAACATAACTGATGAGAACATACAGATGTGAACATAACAGATGTGAACATAACAGATGTGAACTTAACTGATGGGAACTTAACTGATGTGAACATAACTGATGAGAACATAAATGATGAGAACTTAACTGGTGTGAACTTAACTGATGGGAACATAACTGATGTGAACATAACCGATGGGAACATAACTATGTGAACATACCTGATGAGAACTTAATTGAATAACTGATGTGAACATAACTGATGTGAACATAACTGATGGGAACATAACTGATTTGAACTGAACTGAATAAATGATGTGAACATAACTGATGTGAACATAAGTGATGTTAACATAACTGATGGGAACATAACTGATGTGAACATCACTGATGAGAAATTAACTGAATAACTGATGTGAACATAACTGATGGGAACATAACTGATTTGAACATAACTGAATAACTGATGTGAACATAACTGATGTGAACAAACTGATGTGAACATAACTGATGGTAACATAACTAATGGGAACATAACTGATGGGAACATAACTGATGAGAACATAACTGATGAGAACGTAACTGAATAACTGATGTGAACATAATGGGATAACTGATGTGAATATCAACGATGTGAACATAACTGAATAACTGATGTGAACATAACTGATGTGAACATAACTGATGTGAACATAACTGATGTGAATATGGCTGATGTGAACATAACTGAATAACTTATGTTAACATATATGATGGGAACATAACTGATGTGAACATACCTGATGTGAACATAAATGATGAGAACATAACTGAATAACTGATGTGAACATAACTGATGTGAACATAACTGGTAGGAACATAACTGATTTGAACAGAACTGAATAAATAATGTGAACATAACTGATGTGAACATAAGTGATGTTAACCTAACTGATGGGAACATAACTGATGGGAACATAATTAATGGGAACATAACTGATGGGAATATTACTGATGAGAACATAACTGATGGGAACTTAACTGATTAACTGATGTGAACTTAACTGAATAACTGATGTGAACATAATGGGATAACTGATGTGAATATCACTGATGTGAACATAACTGAATAACTGATGTGAACATAACTGAGGTGAACATAACTGATGTGAACATAACTGATGTGAACATAACTTACTAACTGATGTGAACATAACTGATGGGAACATAACTGATGTGAACATACATGGTGTGAACATAAATGATGAGAACATAACTGAATAACTGATGTGAACATACTGATGTGAACATAATTGATGGGAACATAACTGATTTGAACAGAACTCAATAAATGATGTGAACATAACTGATGTGAACATAAGTGATATTAACCTAACTGATGGGAACATATCAGATGGGAACATCACTGATGAGAACGTAACTGAATAACTGATGTGAACATAACTGATGGGAACATAACTGATTTGAATATAACTGAATAACAGATGTGAACATAACTGATGTGAACATAACTGATGTGAACATAACTGATTAACTGATGTGAACTTAACTGAATAACTGATGTGAACATAATGGGATAACTGATGTGAACATAACTGAATAACGTATGTGAACATAACTGATGTGAACACAACTGATGAGAAATTAACTGATGTGAACATAAATGATTTGAACATAACTGGTGTGAACATAACTGATAACAACTTAACTGATGTAAATATAACTGATGTGAACATAACTGAATAACTGATATGAACATAACTGATGAGAACATAACAGATGTGAACATAACAGATGTGAACATAACAGATGTGAACTTAACTAATGGGAACTTAACTGATTTGAACTGAACTGAATAAATGATGTGAACATAACTGATGTGACATAAGTGATGTTAACATAACTGATGGGAACATAACTGATGTGAACATCACTGATGAGAAATTAACTGAATAACTGATGTGAACATAACTGATGGGAACATAACTGATTTAAACATAACTGAATAACTGATGTGAACATAACTGATGTGAACATAACTGATGTGAACATAACTGATGGTAACATAACTGATGTGAACATAACTGATGGGAACATAACTGATGAGAACATAACTGATGAGAACTTAACTTATTAACTGATGTGAACTTAACTGAATAACTGATGTGAACATAATGGGATAACTGATGTGAATATGGCTGATGTGAACATAACTGAATAACTGATGTGAACATACTAATGTGAACATAACTGATGTGAATATGGCTGATGTGAACATAACTGAATAACTTATGTTAACATATTTGATGGGAACATAACTGATGTGAACATACCTGATGTGAACATAAATGATGAGAACATAACTGAATAACTGATGTGAACATAACTGATGAGAACATAACTGATTTGAACAGAACTGAATAAATAATGTGAACATAACTGATGTGAACATAAGTGATGTTAACCTAACTGATGGGAAATAACTGATGGAACATCACTGATGAGAACGTAACTGAATAACGGATGTGAACATAACTGATGGAACATAACTGATTTGAATATAACTGAATAACAGATGTGAACATAACTGATGTGAACATAACTGATGTGAACATAACTGATTAACTGATGTGAATTTAACTGAATAACTGATGTGAACATAATGGGATAACTGATGTGAACATAACTGATGTGATCATAACTGAATAACTGATGTGAACATAACTGATGTGAACATAACTGATGTGAACATAACTGATGTGAACATGACTGATGTGAACATAACTGAATAACTGATGTGAACATAACTGATGGGAACATAACTAATGTGAACATACCTGATGAGAACTTAATTGAATAACTGATGTGAACATAACTGATGTGAACATAACTGATGGAACATAACTGATTTGAACAGAACTGAATAAATGATGTGAACATAACTGATGGGAACATAACTGAATAACTGATGTGAACATAACTGATGAGAACATAACTGATGGGAACATAATTAATGGGAACATAACTGATGGGAATATTACTGATGAGAACATAACTGATGGGAACTTAACTGATTAACTGATGTGAACTTAACTGAATAACTGATGTGAACATAATGGGATAACTGATGTGAATATCACTGATGTGAACATAACTGAATAACTGATGTGAACATAACTGAGGTGAACATAACTGATGTGAACATAACTGATGTGAACATAACTTACTAACTGATGTGAACATAACTGATGGGAACATAACTGATGTGAACATACATGATGTGAACATAAATGATGAGAACATAACTGAATAACTGATGTGAACATAACTGATGTGAACATAATTGATGGAACATAACTGATTTGAACAGAACTCAATAAATGATGTGAACATAACTGATGTGAACATAAGTGATATTAACCTAACTGATGGGAACATATCAGATGGAACATCACTGATGAGAACGTAACTGAATAACTGATGTGAACATAACTGATGTGAACATAACTGATTAACTGATGTGAACTTAACTGAATAACTGATGTGAACATAATGGGATAACTGATGTGAACATAACTGAATAACTGATGTGAACATAACTGATGTGAACATAACTGATGTGAACATAACTGATGTGAACATGATTGATGTGAACATAACTGAATAACTGATGTGAACATAAATGATGGGAACATAACTAATGTGAACATACCTGATGAGAACTTAATTGAATAACTGATGTGAACATAACTGATGTGAACATAACTGATGTGAACATAACTGATGAGAACTTAACTGATATGAACATAACTGATGTGACCTTAACTGATGTGAACATAACTGATGAGAACTTAACTGATGTGAACATAACTGATGAGAACTTAACTGATGTGAACATAAATGATGAGAACTTAACTGATGAGAACTTAATTGATATGAACATAACTGATGTGAACATAACTTATGTGAACATAACTGATGAGAACTTAACTGATGTGAACATAATTGATGAGAACTTAACTGATGTGAACATAACTGATGAGAATTTAACTGATGAGAACTTAATTGATATGAACATAACTGATGCGAACATAACTGATGTGAACATAACTGATGAGAAATTAACTTATATGAACATAACCGTTGTGAACATAACTGGTGTGAACACAACTGATGAGAAATTAACTGATGTGAACATAAATGATTTGAACATAACTGGTGTAACATAACTGATAACAACTTAACTGATGTGAATATAACTGATGTGAACATAACTGAATAACTGATATGAACATAACTGATGAGAACATAACAGATGTGAACATAACAGATGTGAACATAACAGATGTGAACTTAACTGATGGGAACTTAACTGATGTGAACATAACTGATGAGAACATAAATGATGAGAACTTAACTGGTGTGAACTTAACTGATGGGAACATAACTGATGTGAACATAACCGATGGGAACATAACTAATGTGAACATACCTGATGAGAACTTAATTGAATAACTGATGTGAACATAACTGATGTGAACATAACTGATGGGAACATAACTGATTTGAACTGAACTGAATAAATGATGTGAACATAACTGATGTGAACATAAGTGATGTTAACATAACTGATGGGAACATAACTGATGTGAACATCACTGATGAGAAATTAACTGAATAACTGATGTGAACATAACTGATGGGAACATAACTGATTTGAACATAACTGAATAACTGATGTGAACATAACTGATGTGAACATAACTGATGTGAACATAACTGATGGTAACATAACTAATGGGAACATAACTGATGGGAACATAACTGATGAGAACATAACTGATGAGAACGTAACTGAATAACTGATGTGAACATAATGGGATAACTGATGTGAATATCAACGATGTGAACATAACTGAATAACTGATGTGAACATAACTGATGTGAACATAACTGATGTGAACATAACTGATGTGAATATGGCTGATGTGAACATAACTGAATAACTTATGTTAACATATATGATGGGAACATAACTGATGTGAACATACCTGATGTGAACATAAATGATGAGAACATAACTGAATAACTGATGTGAACATAACTGATGTGACATAACTGGTAGGAACATAACTGATTTGAACAGAACTGAATAAATAATGTGAACATAACTGATGTGAACATAAGTGATGTTAACCTAACTGATGGGAACATAACTGATGGGAACATCACTGATGAGAACGTAACTGAATAACGGATGTGAACATAACTGATGGGAACATAATTGATTTGAATATAACTGAATAACAGATGTGAACATAACTGATGTGAACATAACTGATGTGAACATAACTGATTAACTGATGTGAACTTAACTGAATAACTGATGTGAACATAATGGGATAACTGATGTGAACATAACTGATGTGAACATAACTGAATAACTGATGTGAACATAACTGATGTGAACATAACTGATGTGAACATAACTGATGTTAACATGACTGATGTGAACATAAGTGATATTAACCTAACTGATGGGAACATAACTGATGGGAACATCACTGATGAGAACGTAACTGAATAACTGATGTGAACATAACTGATGGGAACATAACTGATTTGAATATAACTGAATAACAGATGTGAACATAACTGATGTGAACATAACTGATGTGAACATAACTGATTAACTGATGTGAACTTAACTGAATAACTGATGTGAACATAATGGGATAACTGTTGTGAACATAACTGAATAACTGATGTTAACATAACTGATGTGAACATAACTGATGTGAACATGATTGATGTGAACATAACTGAATAACTGTTGTGAACATAACTGATGGGAACTTAACTGATGTGAACATAACTGATGAGAACTTAACTGATGTGAACATAAATGATGAGAACTTAACTGATGAGAACTTAATTGATATGAACATAACTGATGTGAACATAACTTATGTGAACATAACTGATGAGAACTTAACTGATGTGAACATAATTGATGAGAACTTAACTGATGTGAACATAACTGATGAGAATTTAACTGATGAGAACTTAATTGATATGAACATAACTGATGCGAACATAACTGATGTGAACATAACTGATGAGAAATTAACTTATACGAACATAACCGTTGTGAACATAACTGGTGTGAACACAACTGATGAGAAATTAACTGATGTGAACATAAATGATTTGAACATAACTGGTGTGAACATAACTGATAACAACTTAACTGATGTGAATATAACTGATGTGAACATAACTGAATAACTGATATGAACATAACTGATGAGAACATAACAGATGTGAACATAACAGATGTGAACATAACAGATGTGAACTTAACTGATGGGAACTTAACTGATTTGAACTGAACTGAATAAATGATGTGAACATAACTGATGTGAACATAAGTGATGTTAACATAACTGATGGGAACATAACTGATGTGAACATCACTGATGAGAAATTAACTGAATAACTGATGTGAACATAACTGATGAGAACATAACTGATTTGAACATAACTGAATAACTGATGTGAACATAACTGATGTGAACATAACTGATGTGAACATAACTGATGGTAACATAACTGATGTGAACATAACTGATGGGAACATAACTGATGAGAACATAACTGATGAGAACTTAACTGATTAACTGATGTGAACTTAACTGAATAACTGATGTGAACATAACGGGATAACTGATGTGAATATGGCTGATGTGAACATAACTGAATAACTGATGTGAACATAACTAATGTGAACATAACTGATGTGAATATGGCTGATGTGAATATAACTGAATAACTTATGTTAACATATTTGATGGGAACATAACTGATGTGAACATACCTGATGTGAACATAAATGATGAGAACATAACTGAATAACTGATGTGAACATAACTGATGAGAACATAACTGATTTGAACAGAACTGAATAAATAATGTGAACATAACTGATGTGAACATAAGTGATGTTAACCTAACTGATGGGAACATAACTGATGGGAACATCACTGATGAGAACGTAACTGAATAACGGATGTGAACATAACTGATGGGAACATAACTGATTTGAATATAACTGAATAACAGATGTGAACATAACTGATGTGAACATAACTGATGTGAACATAACTGATTAACTGATGTGAATTTAACTGAATAACTGATGTGAACATAATGGGATAACTGATGTGAACATAACTGATGTGATCATAACTGAATAACTGATGTGAACATAACTGATGTGAACATAACTGATGTGAACATAACTGATGTGAACATGACTGATGTGAACATAACTGAATAACTGATGTGAACATAACTGATGGGAACATAACTAATGTGAACATACCTGATGAGAACTTAATTGAATAACTGATGTGAACATAACTGATGTGAACATAACTGATGGAAACATAACTGATTTGAACAGAACTGAATAAATGATGTGAACATAACTGATGGGAACATAACTGAATAACTGATGTGAACATAACTGATGAGAACTACTGATGGAACATAATTAATGGGAACATAACTGATGGGAATATTACTGATGAGAACATAACTGATGGGAACTTAACTGATTAACTGATGTGAACTTAACTGAATAACTGATGTGAACATAATGGGATAACTGATGTGAATATCACTGATGTGAACATAACTGAATAACTGATGTGAACATAACTGAGGTGAACATAACTGATGTGAACATAACTGATGTGAACATAACTTACTAACTGATGTGAACATAACTGATGGGAACATAACTGATGGGAACATAACTGATTTGAACATAAATGATGAGAACATAACTGAATAACTGATGTGAACATAACTGATGGGAACATAAGTGATGTTAACATAACTGATGGGAACATAACTGATGTGAATATCACTGATGAGAAATTAACTGAATAACTGATGTGAACATAACTGATGGGAACATAACTGATTTGAACATAACTGAATAACTGATGTGAACATAACTGATGGGAACGTAACTAATGGGAACATAACTGATGGGAACATAACTGATGAGAACATAACTGATGAGAACTTAACTGATTAACTGATGTAAACTTAACTGAATAACTGATATGAACATAACTGATGAGAACATAACAAATGTGAACATAACAGATGTGAACATAACAGATGTGAACTTAACTGATGGGAACTTAACTGATGTGAACATAACTGATGTGAACATAACCGATGGGAACATAACTAATATGAACATACCTGATGAGAACTTAATTGAATAACTGATGTGAACATAACTGATGTGAACATAACTGATGGGAACATAACTGATTTGAACAAAACTGAATAAATGATGTGAACATAACTGATGTGAACATAAGTGATGTTAACATAACTGATGGGAACATAACTGATGTGAACATCACTGATGAGAAATTAACTGAATAACTGATGTGAACATAACTGATGGTAACATAACTGATTTGAACATAACTGAATAACTGATGTGAACATAACTGATTGAACGTAACTGATGTGAACATAACTGATGGGAACATAATTAATGGGAACATAACTGATGGGAATATTACTGATGAGAACATAACTGATGGGAACTTAACTGATTAACTGATGTGAACTTAACTGAATAACTGATGTGAACATAATGGGATAACTGATGTGAATATCACTGATGTGAACATAACTGAATAACTGATGTGAACATAACTGAGGTGAACATAACTGATGTGAACATAACTGATGTGAACATAACTTACTAACTGATGTGAACATAACTGATGTGAACATAACTGATGTGAACATAACTGATGTGAACATAACTGATGTGAACATAACTGATGGGAACATAACTGATGGGAACATAACTGATGAGAACATAACTGATGAGAACTTAACTGATTAACTGATGTGAACTTAACTGAATAACTGATGTGAACATAATGGGATAACTGATGTGAATATGCTGATGTGAACATAACTGAATAACTGATGTGAACATAACTAATGTGAACATAACTGATGTGAATATGGCCGATGTGAACATAACTGAATAACTTATGTTAACATATTTGATGGGAACATAACTGATGTGAACATACCTGATGTGAACATAAATGATGAGAACATAACTGAATAACTGATGTGAACATAACTGATGAGGACATAACTGATTTGAACAGAACTGAATAAATAATGTGAACATAACTGATGTGAACATAAGTGATGTTAACCTAACTGATGGGAACATAACTGATGGGAACATCACTGATGAGAACGTAACTGAATAACGGATGTGAACATAACTGATGGGAACATAACTGATTTGAATATAACTGAATAACAGATGTGAACATAACTGATGTGAACATAACTGATGTGAACATAACTGATTAACTGATGTGAATTTAACTGAATAACTGATGTGAACATAATGGGATAACTGATGTGAACATAACTGATGTGATCATAACTGAATAACTGATATGAACATAACTGATGCGAACATAACTGATGTGAACATAACTGATGAGAAATTAACTTATATGAACATAACCGTTGTGAACATAACTGGTGTGAACACAACTGATGAGAAATTAACTGATGTGAACATAAATGATTTGAACATAACTGGTGTGAACATAACTGATAACAACTTAACTGATGTGAATATAACTGATGTGACATAACTGAATAACTGATATGAACATAACTGATGAGAACATAACAGATGTGAACATAACAGATGTGACATAACAGATGTGAACTTAACTGATGGAACTTAACTGATTTGAACTGAACTGAATAAATGATGTGAACATAACTGATGTGAACATAAGTGATGTTAACATAACTGATGGGAACATAACTGATGTGAACATCACTGATGAGAATTAACTGAATAACTGATGTGAACATAACTGATGGGAACATAACTGATTTGAACATAACTGAATAACCGATGTGAACATAACTGATGTGAACATAACTGATGTGAACATAACTGATGGTAACATAACTGATGTGAACATAACTGATGGGAACATAACTGATGAGAACATACTGATGAGAACTTAACTGATTAACTGATGTGAACTTAACTGAATAACTGATGTGAACATAATGGGATAACTGATGTGAATATGGCTGATGTGAACATAACTGAATAACTGATGTGAACATAACTAATGTGAACATAACTGATGTGAATATGGCTGATGTGAACATAACTGAATAACTTATGTTAACATATTTGATGGGAACATAACTGATGTGAACATACCTGATGTGAACATAAATGATGAGAACATAACTGAATAACTGATGTGAACATAACTGATGAGAACATAACTGATTTGAACAGAACTGAATAAATAATGTGAACATAACTGATGTGAACATAAGTGATGTTAACCTAACTGATGGGAACATAACTGATGGAACATCACTGATGAGAACGTAACTGAATAACGGATGTGAACATAACTGATTTGAATATAACTGAATAACAGATGTGAACATAACTGATGTGAACATAACTGATGTGAACATAACTGATTAACTGATGTGAATTTAACTGAATAACTGATGTGAACATAATGGGATAACTGATGTGAACATAACTGATGTGATCATAACTGAATAACTGATGTGAACATAACTGATGTGAACATAACTGATGTGAACATAACTGATGTGAACATGACTGATGTGAACATAACTGAATAACTGATGTGAACATAACTGATGGGAACATAACTAATGTGAACATACCTGATGAGAACTTAATTGAATAACTGATGTGAACATAACTGATGTGAACATAACTGATGGAAACATAACTGATTTGAACAGAACTGAATAAATGATGTGAACATAACTGATGGGAACATAACTGAATAACTGATGTGAACATAACTGATGAGAACATAACTGATGGGAACATAATTAATGGAACATAACTGATGGGAATATTACTGATGAGAACATAACTGATGGGAACTTAACTGATTAACTGATGTGAACTTAACTGAATAACTGATGTGAACATAATGGGATAACTGATGTGAATATCACTGATGTGAACATAACTGAATAACTGATGTGAACATAACTGAGGTGAACATAACTGATGTGAACATAACTGATGTGAACATAACTTACTAACTGATGTGAACATAACTGATGGGAACATAACTGATGGGAACATAACTGATTTGAACATAAATGATGAGAACATAACTGAATAACTGATGTGAACATAACTGATGGGAACATAAGTGATGTTAACATAACTGATGGGAACATAACTGATGTGAATATCACTGATGAGAAATTAACTGAATAACTGATGTGAACATAACTGATGGGAACATAACTGATTTGAACATAACTGAATAACTGATGTGAACATAACTGATGGGAACGTAACTAATGGGAACATAACTGATGGGAACATAACTGATGAGAACATAACTGATGAGAACTTAACTGATTAACTGATGTAAACTTAACTGAATAACTGATATGAACATAACTGATGAGAACATAACAAATGTGAACATAACAGATGTGAACATAACAGATGTGAACTTAACTGATGGGAACTTAACTGATGTGAACATAACTGATGTGAACATAACCGATGGGAACATAACTAATATGAACATACCTGATGAGAACTTAATTGAATAACTGATGTGAACATAACTGATGTGAACATAACTGATGGGAACATAACTGATTTGAACAAAACTGAATAAATGATGTGAACATAACTGATGTGAACATAAGTGATGTTAACATAACTGATGGGAACATAACTGATGTGAACATCACTGATGAGAAATTACTGAATAACTGATGTGAACATAACTGATGGGAACATAACTGATTTGAACATAACTGAATAACTGATGTGAACATAACTGATGTGAACGTAACTGATGTGAACATAACTGATGGGAACATAATTAATGGGAACATAACTGATGGGAATATTACTGATGAGAACATAACTGATGGGAACTTAACTGATTAACTGATGTGAACTTAACTGAATAACTGATGTGAACATAATGGGATAACTGATGTGATATCACTGATGTGAACATAACTGAATAACTGATGTGAACATAACTGAGGTGAACATACTGATGTGAACATAACTGATGTGAACATAACTTACTAACTGATGTGAACATAACTGATGTGAACATAACTGATGTGAACATAACTGATGTGAACATAACTGATGTGAACATAACTGATGGGAACATAACTGATGGGAACATAACTGATGAGAACATAACTGATGAGAACTTAACTGATTAACTGATGTGAACTTAACTGAATAACTGATGTGAACATAATGGGATAACTGATGTGAATATGGCTGATGTGAACATAACTGAATAACTGATGTGAACATAACTAATGTGAACATAACTGATGTGAATATGGCCGATGTGAACATAACTGAATAACTTATGTTAACATATTTGATGGGAACATAACTGATGTGAACATACCTGATGTGAACATAAATGATGAGAACATAACTGAATAACTGATGTGAACATAACTGATGAGGACATAACTGATTTGAACAGAACTGAATAAATAATGTGAACATAACTGATGTGAACATAAGTGATGTTAACCTAACTGATGGGAACATAACTGATGGGAACATCACTGATGAGAACGTAACTGAATAACGGATGTGAACATAACTGATGGGAACATAACTGATTTGAATATAACTGAATAACAGATGTGAACATAACTGATGTGAACATAACTGATGTGAACATAACTGATTAACTGATGTGAATTTAACTGAATAACTGATGTGAACATAATGGGATAACTGATGTGAACATAACTGATGTGATCATAACTGAATAACTGATATGAACATAACTGATGCGAACATAACTGATGTGAACATAACTGATGAGAAATTAACTTATATGAACATAACCGTTGTGAACATAACTGGTGTGAACACAACTGATGAGAAATTAACTGATGTGAACATAAATGATTTGAACATAACTGGTGTGAACATAACTGATAACAACTTAACTGATGTGAATATAACTGATGTGAACATAACTGAATAACTGATATGAACATAACTGATGAGAACATAACAGATGTGAACATAACAGATGTGAACATAACAGATGTGAACTTAACTGATGGGAACTTAACTGATTTGAACTGAACTGAATAAATGATGTGAACATAACTGATGAACATAAGTGATGTTAACATAACTGATGGGAACATAACTGATGTGAACATCACTGATGAGAAATTAACTGAATAACTGATGTGAACATAACTGATGGGAACATAACTGATTTGAACATAACTGAATAACCGATGTGAACATAACTGATGTGAACATAACTGATGTGAACATAACTGATGGTAACATAACTGATGTGAACATAACTGATGGGAACATAACTGATGAGAACATAACTGATGAGAACTTAACTGATTAACTGATGTGAACTTAACTGAATAACTGATGTGAACTAATGGGAAACTGATGTGAATATGGCTGATGTGAACATAACTGAATAACTGATGTGAACATAACTAATGTGAACATAACTGATGTGAATATGGCTGATGTGAACATAACTGAATAACTTATGTTAACATATTTGATGGGAACATAACTGATGTGAACATACCTGATGTGAACATAAATGATGAGAACATAACTGAATAACTGATGTGAACATAACTGATGAGAACATAACTGATTTGAACAGAACTGAATAAATAATGTGAACATAACTGATGTGAACATAAGTGATGTTAACCTAACTGATGGGAACATAACTGATGGGAACATCACTGATGAGAACGTAACTGAATAACGGATGTGAACATAACTGATTTGAATATAACTGAATAACAGATGTGAACATAACTGATGTGAACATAACTGATGTGAACATAACTGATTAACTGATGTGAATTTAACTGAATAACTGATGTGAACATAATGGGATAACTGATGTGAACATAACTGATGTGATCATAATGAATAACTGATGTGAACATAACTGATGTGAACATAACTGATGTGAACATAACTGATGTGAACATGACTGATGTGAACATAACTGAATAACTGATGTGAACATAACTGATGGGAACATAACTAATGTGAACATACCTGATGAGAACTTAATTGAATAACTGATGTGAACATAACTGATGTGAACATAACTGATGGAAACATAACTGATTTGAACAGAACTGAATAAATGATGTGAACATAACTGATGGGAACATAACTGAATAACTGATGTGAACATAACTGATGAGAACATAACTGATGGGAACATAATTAATGGGAACATAACTGATGGGAATATTACTGATGAGAACATAACTGATGGGAACTTAACTGATTAACTGATGTGAACTTAACTGAATAACTGATGTGAACATAATGGGATAACTGATGTGAATATCACTGATGTGAACATAACTGAATAACTGATGTGAACATAACTGAGGTGAACATAACTGATGTGAACATAACTGATGTGAACATAACTTACTAACTGATGTGAACATAACTGATGGGAACATAACTGATGGGAACATAACTGATTTGAACATAAATGATGAGAACATAACTGAATAACTGATGTGAACATAACTGATGGGAACATAACTGATTTGAACTGAACTGAATAAATGATGTGAACATAACTGATGTGAACATAAGTGATGTTAACATAACTGATGGGAACATAACTGATGTGAATATCACTGATGAGAAATTAACTGAATAACTGATGTGAACATAACTGATGGGAACATAACTGATTTGAACATAACTGAATAAACTGATGTGAACATAACTGATGGGAACGTAACTAATGGGAACATAACTGATGGGAACATAACTGATGAGAACATAACTGATGAGAACTTAACTGATTAACTGATGTAAACTTAACTGAATAACTGATATGAACATAACTGATGTGAACATAATTGATGGGAACATAACTGATTTGAACAGAACTCAATAAATGATGTGAACATAACTGATGTGAACATAAGTGATATTAACCTAACTGATGGGAACATATCAGATGGGAACATCACTGATGAGAACATAACTTACAACTGATGTGAACATAACTGATGGGAACATAACTGATTTGAATATAACTGAATAACAGATGTGAACATAACTGATGTGAACATAACTGATGTGAACATAACTGATTAACTGATGTGAACTTAACTGAATAACTGATGTGAACATAATGGGATAACTGATGTGAACATAACTGAATAACTGATGTGAACATAACTGATGTGAACATAACTGATGTGAACATAACTGATGTGAACATGATTGATGTGAACATAACTGAATAACTGATGTGAACATAAATGATGGGAACATAACTAATGTGAACATACCTGATGAGAACTTAATTGAATAACTGATGTGAACATAACTGATGTGAACATAACTGATGTGAACATAACTGATGAGAACTTAACTGATGTGAACATAATTGATGAGAACTTAACTGATGTGAACATAACTGATGAGAATTTAACTGATGAGAACTTAATTGATATGAACATAACTGATGCGAACATAACTGATGTGAACATAACTGATGAGAAATTAACTTATATGAACATAACCGTTGTGAACATAACTGGTGTGAACACAACTGATGAGAAATTAACTGATGTGAACATAAATGATTTGAACATAACTGGTGTGAACATAACTGATAACAACTTAACTGAAGTGAATATAACTGATGTGAACATAACTGAATAACTGATATGAACATAACTGATGAGAACATAACAGATGTGAACATAACAGATGTGAACATAACAGATGTGAACTTAACTGATGGGAACTTAACTGATGTGAACATAATTGATGAGAACATAAATGATGAGAACTTAACTGGTGTGAACTTAACTGATGGGAACATAACTGATGGGAACATCATTGATGAGAACGTAACTGAATAACTGATGTGAACATAACTGATGGGAACATAACTGATTTGAATATAACTGAATAACAGATGTGAACATAACTGATGTGAACATAACCGATGTGAACATAACTGATTAACTGATGTGAACTTAACTGAATAACTGATGTGAACATAATGGGATAACTTTTGTGAACATAACTGAATAACTGATGTTAACATAACTGATGTGAACATAACTGATGTGAACATGATTGATGTGAACATAACTGAATAACTGATGTGAACATAACTGATGGGAACTTAACTGATGTGAACATAACTGATGAGAACTTAACTGATGTGAACATAAATGATGAGAACTTAACTGATGAGAACTAATTGATATGAACATAACTGATGTGAACATAACTTATGTGAACATAACTGATGAGAACTTAACTGATGTGAACATAATTGATGAGAACTTAACTGATGTGAAGATAACTGATGAGAATTTAACTGATGAGAACTTAATGATATGAACATAACTGATGTGAACATAACTGATGTGAACATAACTGATGTGAACATAACTGATGAGAAATTAACTGATATGAACATAACCGTTGTGAACATAACTGATGTGAACACAACTGATGAGAAATTAACTGATGTGAACATAACTGATTTGAACATAACTGGTGTGAACATAACTGATAAGAACTTAACTGATGTGAATATAACTGATGTGAACATAACTGAATAACTGATAGAATATAACTGATGAGAACATAACAGATGTGAACATAACAGATGTGAACATAAATGATGAGAACTTAACTGGTGTGAACTTAACTGATGGGAACATAACTGATGTGAACATAACGATGGGAACATAACTAATGCGAACATACCTGATGAGAACTTAATTGAATAACTGATATGAACATAACTGATGTGAACATAACTGATGGGAACATAACTGATTTGAACTGAACTGAATAAATGATGTGAACATAACTGATGTGAACATAAGTGATGTTAACATAACTGATGGGAACATAACTGATGTGAATATCACTGATGAGAAATTAACTGAATAACTGATGTGAACATAACTGATGGGAACATAACTGATTTGAACATAACTGAATAATGATGTGAACATAACTGAGGGAACGTAACTAATGGGAACATAACTGATGGGAACATAACTGATGAGAACATAACTGATGAGAACTTAACTGATTAACTGATGTAAACTTAACTGAATAACTGATATGAACATAACTGATGAGAACATAACAGATGTGAACATAACAGATGTGAACATAACAGATGTGAACTTAACTGATGGGAACTTAACTGATGTGAACATAACTGATGAGAACATAAATGATGAGAACTAACTGGTGTGAACTTAACTGATGGGAACATAACTGATGTGAACATAACCGATGGGAACATAACTAATATGAACATACCTGATGACAACTTAAATGAATAACTGATGTGAACATAACTGATGTGAACATAACTGATGGGAACATAACTGATTTGAACAAAACTGAATAAATGATGTGAACATAACTGATGTGAACATAAGTATGTTAACATAACTGATGGGAACATAACTGATGTGAACATCACTGATGAGAAATTAACTGAATAACTGATGTGAACATAACTGATGGGAACATAACTGATTTGAACATAACTGAATAACTGATGTGAACATAACTGATGTGAACGTAACTGATGTGAACATAACTGATGGGAACATAATTAATGGGAACATAACTGATGGAATATTACTGATGAGAACATAACTGATGGGAACTTAACTGATTAACTGATGTGACTTAACTGAATAACTGATGTGAACATAATGGGATAACTGATGTGAATATCACTGATGTGAACATAACTGAATAACTGATGTGAACATAACTGAGGTGAACATAACTGATGTGAACATAACTGATGTGAACATAACTTACTAACTGATGTGAACATAACTGATGGGAACATAACTGATGTGAACATACATGATGTGAACATAAATGATGAGAACATAACTGAATAACTGATGTGAACATAACTGATGTGAACATAATTGATGGGAACATAACTGATTTGAACGAAGTCAATAAATGATGTGAACATAACTGATGTGAACATAAGTGATATTAACCTAACTGATGGGAACATATCAGATGGGAACATCACTGATGAGAACGTAACTGAATAACTGATGTGAACATAACTGATGGGAACATAACTGATTTGAATATAACTGAATAACAGATGTGAACATAACTGATGTGAACATAACTGATGTGAACATAACTGATTAACTGATGTGAACTTAACTGAATAACTGATGTGAACATAACTGATGAGAAATTAACTTATATGAACATAACCGTTGTGAACATAACTGGTGTGAACACAACTGATGAGAAATTAACTGATGTGAACATAAATGATTTGAACATAACTGGTGTGAACATAACGATAACAACTTAATGATGTGAATATAACTGATGTGAACATAACTGAATAACTGATATGAACATAACTGATGAGAACATAACAGATGTGAACATAACAGATGTGAACATAACAGATGTGAACTTAACTGATGGGAACTTAACTGATGTGAACATAACTGATGAGAACATAAATGATGAGAACTTAACTGGTGTGAACTTAACTGATGGGAACATAACTGAGGGAACATCATTGATGAGAACGTAACTGAATAACTGATGTGAACATAACTGATGGGAACATAATGATTTGAATATAACTGAATAACAGATGTGAACATAACTGATGTGAACATAACTGATGTGAACATAACTGAGTAACTGATGTGAACTTAACTGAATAACTGATGTGAACATAATGGGATAACTGTTGTGAACATAACTGAATAAACTGATGTTAACATAACTGATGTGAACATAACTGATGTGAACATGATTGATGTGAACATAACTGAATAACTGATGTGAACATAACTGATGGGAACTTAACTGATGTGAACATAACTGATGAGAACTTAACTGATGTGAACATAAATGATGAGAACTTAACTGATGAGAACTTAATTGATATGAACATAACTGATGTGAACATAACTTATGTGAACATAACTGATGAGAACTTAACTGATGTGAACATAATTGATGAGAACTTAACTGATGTGAAGATAACTGATGAGAATTTAAACTGATGAGAACTTAATTGATATGAACATAACTGATGTGAACATAACTGATGTGAACATAACTGATGTGAACATAACTGATGAGAAATTAACTGATATGAACATAACCGTTTGTGAAACATAACTGATGTGAACACAACTGATGAGAAATTAACTGATGTGAACTTAATTGAATAACTGATATGAACATAACTGATGTGAACATAACTGATGGGAACATAACTGATTTGAACTGAACTGAATAAATGATGTGAACATAACTGAATAACTGATATGAATATAACTGATGAGAACATAACAGATGTGAACATAACAGATGTGAACATAAATGATGAGAACTTAACTGGTGTGAACTTAACTGATGGGAACATAACTGATGTGAACATAACCGATGGGAACAAACTAATGCGAACATACCTGATGAGAACTTAATTGAATAACTGATATGAACATAACTGATGTGAACATAACTGATGGGAACATAAGTGATTTGAACTGAACTGAATAAATGATGTGAACATAACTGATGTGAACATAAGTGATGTTAACATAACTGATGGGAACATAACTGATGTGAATATCACTGATGAGAAATTAACTGAATAACTGATGTGAACATAACTGATGGGAACATAACTGATTTGAACATAACTGAATAACTGATGTGAACATAACTGATGGGAACGTAACTAATGGGAACATAACTGATGGGAACATAACTGATGAGAACATAACTGATGAGAACTTAACTGATTAACTGATGTAAAATTAACTGAATAACTGATATGAACATAACTGATGAGAACATAACAGATGTGAACATAACAGATGTGAACATAACAGATGTGAACTTAACTGATGGGAACTTAACTGATGTGAACATAACTGATGAGAACATAAATGATGAGAACTTAACTGGTGTGAACTTAACTGATGGGAACATAACTGATGTGAACATAACCGATGGGAACATAACTAATATGAACATACCTGATGAGAACTTAATTGAATAACTGATGTGAAACATAACTGATGTGAACATAACTGATGGGAACATAACTGATTTGAACAAAACTGAATAAATGATGTGAACATAACTGATGTGAACATAAGTGATGTTAACAAACTGATGGGAACATAACTGATTTGAACATAACTGAATAACTGATGTGAACATAACTGATGTGAACGTAACTGATGTGAACATAACTGATGGGAACATAATTAATGGGAACATAACTGATGGGAATATTACTGATGAGAACATAACTGATGGGAACTTAACTGATTAACTGATGTGAACTTAACTGAATAACTGATGTGAACATAATGGATAACTGATGTGAATATCATTGATGTGAACATAACTGAATAACTGATGTGAACATAACTGAGGTGAACATAACTGATGTGAACATAACTGATGTGAACATAACTTACTAACTGATGTGAACATAACTGATGGGAACATAACTGATGTGAACATACATGATGTGAACATAAATGATGGAAACATAACTGAATAACTGATGTGAACATAACTGATGTGAAACATAATTGATGGGAACATAACTGATTTGAACAGAACTCAATAAATGATGTGAACATAACTGATGTGAACATAAGTGATATTAACCTAATTGATGGGAACATATCAGATGGGAACATCACTGACGAGAACGTAACTGAATAACTGATGTGAACATAACTGATGTGAACATAACTGATGTGAACATAACTGATGTGAACATGATTGATGTGAACATAACTGAATAACTGATGTGAACATAAATGATGGGAACATAACTAATGTGAACATACCTGATGAGAACTTAATTGAATAACTGATGTGAACATAACTGATGTGAACATAACTGATGTGAACATAACTGATGAGAACTTAACTGATATGAACATAACTGATGTGACCTTAACTGATGTGAACATAACTGATGAGAACTTAACTGATGTGAACATAACTGATGAGAACTTAACTGATGTGAACATAAATGATGAGAACTTAACTGATGAGAACTTAATTGATATGAACATAACTGATGTGAACATAACTTATGTGAACATAACTGATGAGAACTTAACTGATGTGAACATAATTGATGAGAACTTAACTTATGTGAACATAACTGATGAGAATTAAACTGATGAGAACTTAATTGATATGAACATAACTGATGCGAACATAACTGATGTGAACATAACTGATGAGAAATTAACTTATATGAACATAACCGTTGTGAACATAACTGGTGTGAACACAACTGATGAGAAATTAACTGATGTGAACATAAATGATTTGAACATAACTGGTGTGAACATAACTGATAACAACTTAACTGATGTGAATATAACTGATGTGAACATAACTGAATAACTGATATGAACATAACTGATGAGAACATAAAGATGTGAACATAACAGATGTGAACATAACAGATGTGAACTTAACTGATGGGAACTTAACTGATGTGAACATAACTGATGAGAACATAAATGATGAGAACTTAACTGGTGTGAACTTAACTGATGGGAACATAACTGATGTGAACATAACCGATGGGAACATAAACTAATGTGAACATACCTGATGAGAACTTAATTGAATAACTGATGTGAACATAACTGATGTGAACATAACTGATGGGAACATAACTGATTTGAACTGAACTGAATAAATGATGTGAACATAACTGATGTGAACATAAGTGATGTTAACATAACTGATGGGAACATAACTGATGTGAACATCACTGATGAGAAATTAACTGAATAACTGATGTGAACATAACTGATGGGAACATAACTGATTTGAAAATAACTGAATAACTGATGTGAACATAACTGATGTGAACATAACTGATGTGAACATAACTGATGGTAACATAACTAATGGGAACATAACTGATGGGAACATAACTGATGAGAACATAACTGATGAGAACGTAACTGAATAACTGATGTGAACATAATGGGATAACTGATGTGAATATCAACGATGTGAACATAACTGAATAACTGATGTGAACATAACTGATGTGAACATAACTGATGTGAACATAACTGATGTGAATATGGCTGATGTGAACATAACTGAATAACTTATGTTAACATATATGATGGGAACATAACTGATGTGAACATACCTGATGTGAACATAAATGATGAGAACATAACTGAATAACTGATGTGAACATAACTGATGTGAACATAACTGGTAGGAACATAACTGATTTGAACAGAACTGAATAAATAATGTGAACATAACTGATGTGAACATAAGTGATGTTAACCTAACTGATGGGAACATAACTGATGGGAAACATCACTGATGAGAAACGTAACTGAATAACGGATGTGAACATAACTGATGGGAACATAATTGATTTGAATATAACTGAATAACAGATGTGAACATAACTGATGTGAACATAACTGATGTGAACATAACTGATTAACTGATGTGAACTTAACTGAATAACTGATGTGAACATAATGGGATAACTGATGTGAACATAACTGATGTGAACATAACTGAATAACTGATGTGAACATAACTGATGTGAACATAACTGATGTGAACATAACTGATGTTAACATGACTGATGTGAACATAAGTGATATTAACCTAACTGATGGGAACATAACTGATGGGAACATCACTGATGAGAACGTAACTGAATAACTGATGTGAACATAACTGATGGGAACATAACTGATTTGAATATAACTGAATAACAGATGTGAACATAACTGATGTGAACATAACTGATGTGAACATAACTGATTAACTGATGTGAACTTAACTGAATAACTGATGTGAACATAATGGGATAACTGTTGTGAACATAACTGAATAACTGATGTTAACATAACTGATGTGAACATAACTGATGTGAACATGATTGATGTGAACATAACTGAATAACTGATGTGAACATAACTGATGGGAACTTAACTGATGTGAACATAACTGATGAGAACTTAACTGATGTGAACATAAATGATGAGAACTTAACTGATGAGAACTTAATTGATATGAACATAACTGATGTGAACATAACTTATGTGAACAAACTGATGAGAACTTAACTGATGTGAACATAATTGATGAGAACTTAACTGATGTGAACATAACTGATGAGAATTTAACTGATGAGAACTTAATTGATATGAACATAACTGATGCGAACATAACTGATGTGAACATAACTGATGAGAAATTAACTTATATGAACATAACCGTTGTGAACATAACTGGTGTGAACACAACTGATGAGAAATTAACTGATGTGAACATAAATGATTTGAACATAACTGGTGTGAACATAACTGATAACAACTTAACTGATGTGAATATAACTGATGTGAACATAACTGAATAACTGATATGAACATAACTGATGAGAACATAACAGATGTGAACATAACAGATGTGAACATAACAGATGTGAACTTAACTGATGGGAACTTAACTGATTTGAACTGAACTGAATAAATGATGTGAACATAACTGATGTGAACATAAGTGATGTTAACATAACTGATGGGAACATAACTGATGTGAACATCACTGATGAGAAATTAACTGAATAACTGATGTGAACATAACTGATGGGAACATAACTGATTTGAACATAACTGAATAACTGATGTGAACATAACTGATGTGAACATAACTGATGTGAACATAACTGATGGTAACATAACTGATGTGAACATAACTGATGGGAACATAACTGATGAGAACATAACTGATGAGAACTTAACTGATTAACTGATGTGAACTTAACTGAATAACTGATGTGAACATAATGGATAACTGATGTGAATATGGCTGATGTGAACATAACTGAATAACTGATGTGAACATAACTAATGTGAACATAACTGATGTGAATATGGCTGATGTGAACATAACTGAATAACTTATGTTAACATATTTGATGGGAACATAACTGATGTGAACATACTGATGTGAACATAAATGATGAGAACATAACTGAATAACTGATGTGAACATAACTGATGAGAACATAACTGATTTGAACAGAACTGAATAAATAATGTGAACATAACTGATGTGAACATAAGTGATGTTAACCTAACTGATGGGAACATAACTGATGGGAACATCACTGATGAGAACGTAACTGAATAACGGATGTGAACATAACTGATGGGAGCATAACTGATTTGAATATAACTGAATAACAGATGTGAACATAACTGATGTGAACATAACTGATGTGAACATAACTGATTAACTGATGTGAATTTAACTGAATAACTGATGTGAACATAATGGGATAACTGATGTGAACATAACTGATGTGATCATAACTGAATAACTGATGTGAACATAACTGATGTGAACTAACTGATGTGAACATAACTGATGTGAACATGACTGATGTGAACATAACTGAATAACTGATGTGAACATAACTGATGGGAACATAACTAATGTGAACATACCTGACGAGAACTTAATAGAATAACTGATGTGAACATAACTGATGTTAACATAACTGATGGGAACATAACTGATTTGAACAGAACTGAATAAATGATGAGAACATAACTGATGGGAACATAACTAATGGGAACATAACTGATGGGAACATAACTGATGAGAACATAACTGATGAGAACTAACTGATTAACTGATGTGAACTTAACTGAATAACTGATGTGAACATAATGGGATAACTGATATGAATATCACTGATGTGAACATAACTGAATAACTGATGTGAACATAACTGATGTGAACATAAACTGATGTGAACATAACTGAATAACTGATGTGAACATAACTGATGAGAACATAACTGATGAGAACTTAACTGAATAACTGATGTTAACCTAACTGAATAACTGATGTGAACATAACGGGATAACTGATGTGAACATAATTGATAACTGATGTGAACTTAACTGAATAACTGATGTGAACATAAGGGGATAACTGATGTGAACATAACTGATGTGAACATAAACTGATGTGAACATAACTGAATAACTGATGTGAACATAACTGATGTGAACATAACTGATGTGAACATGACTGATGTGAACATAACTGAATAACTGATGTGAACATAACTGATGGGAACGTAACTAATGGGAACATAACAGATGGGAACATAACTGATGAGAACATAACTGATGAGAACTTAACTGATTAACTGATGTAAACTTAACTGAATAACTGATATGAACATAACTGATGAGACATAACAGATGTGAACATAACAGATGTGAACATAACAGATGTGAACTTAACTGATGGGAACTTAACTGATGTGAACATAACTGATGTGAACATAACTGATGTGAATATGGCTGATGTGAACATAACTGAATAACTTATGTTAACATATATGATGGGAACATAACTGATGTGAACATACCAGATGTGAACATAAATGATGAGAACATAACTGAATAACTGATGTGAACATAACTGATGTGAACATAACTGATAGGAACATAACTGATTTGAACAGAACTGAATAAATAATGTGAACATAACTGATGTGAACATAAGTGATGTTAACCTAACTGATGGGAACATAACTGATGGGAACATCACTGATGAGAACGTAACTGAATAACGGATGTGAACATAACTGATGGGAACATAATTGATTTGAATATAACTGAATAACAGATGTGAACATAACTGATGTGAACATAACTGATGTGAACATAACTGATTAACTGATGTGAACTTAACTGAATAACTGATGTGAACATAACTGATGTGAACATAACTGATGTGAACATAACTGATGTTAACATGACTGATGTGAACATAAGTGATATTAACCTAACTGATGGGAACATAACTGATGGGAACATCACTGATGAGAACGTAACTGAATAACTGATGTGAACATAACTGATGAGAACATAACTGATGAGAACTTAACTGATTAACTGATGTGAACTTAACTGAATAACTGATGTGAACATAATGGGATAACTGATGTGAATATGGCTGATGTGAACATAACTGAATAACTGATGTGAACATAACTGATGTGAACATAACTGATGTGAATATGGCTGATGTGAACATAACTGAATAACTTATGTTAACATATTTGATGGGAACATAACTGATGTGAACATACCTGATGTGAACATAAATGATGAGAACATAACTGAATAACTGATGTGAACATAACTGATGAGAACATAACTGATTTGAACAGAACTGAATAAATAATGTGAACATAACTGATGTGAACATAAGTGATGTTAACCTAACTGATGGGAACATAACTGATGGGAACATCACTGATGAGAACGTAACTGAATAACGGATGTGAACATAACTGATGGGAACATAACTGATTTGAATATAACTGAATAACAGATGTGAACATAACTGATGTGAACATAACTGATGTGAACATAACTGATTAACTGATGTGAATTTAACTGAATAACTGATGTGAACATAATGGGATAACTGATGTGAACATAACTGATGTGATCATAACTGAATAACTGATGTGAACATAACTGATGTGAACAGAACTGATGTGAACATAACTGATGTGAACATGACTGATGTGAACATAACTGAATAACTGATGTGAACATAACTGATGGGAACATAACTAATGTGAACATACCTGATGAGAACTTAATTGAATAACTGATGTGAACATAAGTGATGTGAACATAACTGATGGGAACATAACTGATTTGAACAGAACTGAATAAATGATGTGAACATAACTGATGGGAACATAACTGAATAACTGATGTGAACATAACTGATGAGAACATAACTGATGGGAACATAACTAATGGGAACATAACTGATGGGAACATAACTGATGAGAACATAACTGATGAGAACTTAACTGATTAACTGATGTGAACTTAACTGAATAACTGATGTGAACATAATGGGATAACTGATGTGAATATCACTGATGTGAACATAACTGAATAACTGATGTGAACATAACTGATGTGAACATAACTGAATAACTGATGTGAACATAACTGATGAGAACATAACTGATGAGAACTTAACTGAATAACTGATGTTAACCTAACTGAATAACTGATGTGAACATAACGGGATAACTGATGTGAACATAATTGATAACTGATGTGAACTTAACTGAATAACTGATGTGAACATAATGGGATAACTGATGTGAACATAACTGATGTGAACATAACTGATGTGAAATAACTGAATAACTGATGTGAACATAACTGATGTGAACATAAGTGATGTGAACATGACTGATGTGAACATAACTGAATAACTGATGTGAACATAACTGATGGGAACGTAACTAATGGGAACATAACTGATGGGAACATAACTGATGAGAACATAACTGATGAGAACTTAACTGATTAACTGATGTAAACTTAACTGAATAACTGATATGAACATAACTGATGAGAACATAACAGATGTGAACATAACAGATGTGAACATAACAGATGTGAACTAAACTGATGGGAACTTAACTGATGTGAACATAACTGATGAGAACATAAATGATGAGAACTTAACTGGTGTGAACTTAGCTGATGGGAACATAACTGATGTGAACATAACCGATGGGAACATAACTAATATGAACATACCTGATGAGAACTTAATTGAATAACTGATGTGAACATAACTGATGTGAACATAACTGTTGGGAACATAACTGATTTGAACAAAACTGAATAAATGATGTGAACATAACTGATGTGAACATAAGTGATGTTAACATAACTGATGGGAACATAACTGATGTGAACATCACTGATGAGAAATTAACTGAATAACTGATGTGAACATAACTGATGGGAACATAACTGATTTGAACATAACTGAATAACTGATGTGAACATAACTGATGTGAACGTATCTGATGTGAACATAACTGATGGGAACATAACTAATGGGAACATAACTGATGGGAATATTACTGATGAGAACATAACTGATGAGAACTTAACTGATTAACTGATGTGAACTTAACTGAATAACTGATGTGAACATAATGGGATAACTGATGTGAATATCACTGATGTGAACATAACTGAATAACTGATGTGAACATAACTGAGGTGAACATAACTGATGTGAACATAACTGATGTGAACATAACTTACAAACTGATGTGAACATAACTGATGGGAACATAACTGATTTGAATATAACTGAATAACAGATGTGAACATAACTGATGTGAACATAACTGATGTGAACATAACTGATTAACTGATGTGAACTTAACTGAATAACTGATGTGAACATAATGGGATAACTGATGTGAACATAACTGAATAACTGATGTGAACATAACTGATGTGAACATAACTGATGTGAACATAACTGATGTGAACATGATTGATGTGAACATAACTGAATAACTGATGTGAACATAAATGATGGGAACATAACTAATGTGAACATACCTGATGAGAACTTAATTGAATAACTGATGTGAACATAACTGATGTGAACATAACTGATGTGAACATAACTGATGAGAACTTAACTGATATGAACATAACTGATGTGACCTTAACTGATGTGAACATAACTGATGAGAACTTAACTGATGTGAACATAACTGATGAGAACTTAACTGATGTGAACATAAATGATGAGAACTTAACTGATGAGAACTTAATTGATATGAACATAACTGATGTGAACATAACTTATGTGAACATAACTGATGAGAACTTAACTGATGTGAACATAATTGATGAGAACTTAACTGATGTGAACATAACTGATGAGAATTTAACTGATGAGAGCTTAATTGATATGAACATAACTGATGCGAACAAACTGATGTGAACATAACTGATGAGAAATTAACTTATATGAACATAACCGTTGTGAACATAACTGGTGTGAACACAACTGATGAGAAATTAACTGATGTGAACATAAATGATTTGAACATAACTGGTGTGAACATAACTGATAACAACTTAACTGATGTGAATATAACTGATGTGAACATAACTGAATAACTGATATGAACATAACTGATGAGAACATAACAGATGTGAACATAACAGATGTGAACATAACTGATGTGAACTTAACTGATGGGAACTTAACTGATGTGAACATAACTGATGAGAACATAAATGATGAGAACTTAACTGGTGTGAACTTAACTGATGGGAACATAACTGATGTGAACATAACCGATGGGAACATAACTAATGTGAACATACCTGGTGAGAACTTAATTGAATAACTGATGTGAACATAACTGATGTGAACATAACTGATGGGAACATAACTGATTTGAACTGAACTGAATAAATGATGTGAACATAACTGATGTGAACATAAGTGATGTTAACATAACTGATGGGAACATAACTGATGTGAACATCACTGATGAGAAATTAACTGAATAACTGATGTGAACATAACTGATGGGAACATAACTGATTTGAACATAACTGAATAACTGATGTGAACATAACTGATGTGAACATAACTGATGTGAACATAACTGATGGTAACATAACTAATGGGAACATAACTGTTGGGAACATAACTGATGAGAACATAACTGATGAGAACTTAACTGATTAACTGATGTGAACTTAACTGAATAACTGATGTGAACATAATGGGATAACTGATGTGAATATGGCTGATGTGAACATAACTGAATAACTGATGTGAACATAACTGATGTGAACATAACTTATGCGAATATGGCTGATGTGAACATAACTGAATAACTTATGTTAACATATCTGATGGGAACATAACTGATGTGAACATACCTGATGTGAACATAAATGATGAGAACATAACTGAATAACTGATGTGAACATAACTGATGAGAACATAACTGATTTGAACAGAACTGAATAAATAATGTGAACATAACTGATGTGAACATAAGTGATGTTAACCTAACTGATGGGAACATAACTGATGGGAACATCACTGATGAGAACGTAACTGAATAACGGATGTGAACATAACTGATGGGAACATAACTGATTTGAATATAACTGAATAACAGATGTGAACATAACTGATGTGAACATAACTGATGTGAACATAACTGATTAACTGATGTGAATTTAACTGAATAACTGATGTGAACATAATGGGATAACTGATGTGAACATAACTGATGTGATCATAACTGAATAACTGATGTGAACATAACTGATGTGAACATAACTGATGTGAACATAACTGATGTGAACATGACTGATGTGAACATAACTGAATAACTGATGTGAACATAACTGATGGGAACATAACTAATGTGAACATACCTGATGAGAACTTAATTGAATAACTGATGTGAACATAAGTGATGTGAACATAACTGATGGGAACATAACTGATTTGAACAGAACTGAATAAATGATGTGAACATAAGTGATGTGAACATAACTGATGGGAACATAACTGAATAACTGATGTGAACATAACTGATGAGAACATAACTGATGGGAACATAACTAATGGAACATAACTGATGGGAACATAACTGATGAGAACATAACTGATGAGAACTTAACTGATTAACTGATGTGAACTTAACTGAATAACTGATGTGAACATAATGGGATAACTGATGTGAATATCACTGATGTGAACATAACTGAATAACTGATGTGAACATAACTGATGTGAACATAACTGATGTGAACATAACTGAATTACTGATGTGAACATAACTGATGAGAACATAACTGATGAGAACTTAACTGAATAACTGATGTTAACCTAACTGAATAACTGATGTGAACATAACGGGATAACTGATGTGAACATAATTGATTAACTGATGTGAACTTAACTGAATAACTGATGTGAACATAATGGGATAACTGATGTGAACATAACTGATGTGAACATAACTGATGTGAACATAACTGAATAACTGATGTGAACATAACTGATGTGAACATAACTGATGTGAACATGACTGATGTGAACATAACTGAATAACTGATGTGAACATAACTGATGGGAACATAACTGATGTGAACATAAATGATGAGAACATAACTGATGTGAACATAACTAACTTAAAGAACTTGCTCAAGACAATAACAGCTGGAGATTGACAGTTTAAAAGTAGGCGACTTCAGCTTGAAAAAGTTTATCTACACTAGACGGGCACATTGAACGAAAAGGTCTAATTCATAAAGCAGCTAAAAATCTATTGGCTCTAGAGATTGATAGGATACTACTAGTACTACAACAACTACTGGTATTACTATTACCACCACTACCCCGACTACTACTAATAATAATGCTATCATTGCTACTACTACCAACACCATTAACTATTTCAGTACGGAATATTATTATCAATGCAACGGAAGAGATTTCAGAGACAAAACTTTTCATAGTTTTAAATATCGATGTATTTGTTTAAATTTATCTAATACATAACATTTTAATTATGAATTTTTAGAAAATTTATCAAGGAATTATATTTCACTAATACCAAGATGACACAAGACAAGTAAAAAGAATATGGTTTGATGATAGTTTACATGAATCAGATTGAGAGTGACGCACTGTGCGGCTAAACGTACGTGACCGAAATCGACATGGCGTACAGTGCGTCGAAACGTACGGAAAGAGTTAATACTATTACTACTATAACTATTATCTTTACTCGTACTACTATTACCGCTACAACTACTATTACTATTATTATTATGACCATCACCACTACTAGATAATTACCATAACTGCTACTACTACTAAAGATTTATAATGTATATTTATTTTATAGACGTAGATTCCCGCGAATACCCGGCGGTGTGAAAGAGACATTGGCAGAAAACTTATATAGTTTTGTGTGAAGTGACAGGGCTGTCCCTTTACCGCAGCACTGCAATTAGTTGCCTGTTCCCCTTGATTGTCGAACTTGATCCCTGAACCTCGCTATAGTTCTGTAATCAAATCTTCAATTTTTTATTCACACGGCACCACGTGCGTGTCATGTACATTTCAACCAATAGCGTCTCTTTACAATGATACATAGCATTCCCTTCTACAGAAACGATTTCTTAGTAAGTTGCAAAATCTTAGACCGACCCTCTTATTCTCATCATTTTATTTTCCATTTTGTGTTAACGTTCCCGTGTGTATCATCATGCCTAGAGTTGTGATGTGTCTGAGGTTGACTTCATCAAAACTTCAACGTGTGTTCCTTAGATATTGTTCCTTTTCATTATCTATTAGTGTTGCCAACACATACAAACATCGGTTTTACACACACAGATGGAGTGACATAAGTCTTTTCATAACCGGGTTGAACGCTCAACCCGAAAAATAAGAAACTAATGCACAATCCGCACAATCGTTCAGATGTCCATTAATTTTCAACCTCATTCTTCTGTGAGTCATGAAATAAGAGCATTAAAAGAATAATTGGACAATCTGGCCAGAATGCACATGACTCGGGCATTCGAATGGAGGAAGGATAGGACTACACTTGGATACATATAATATTGGATGCTTTAGTTATGGAAACTTGCAAGAGTTGAAACTGACACGGGAGTTTCACGAATTGGCACATGGACAGGGGAGCGAGAGAGACAGATAAGACTGGAAACTAAAGCTTTTGTGATCGGTAAAATTAAAGAGGATATCAATAAAAGTAAATAAATAGCAAACCTTTGTTTGTTTGCTTTCTTGTCTGCTGCCTGTGTCGCTTAATTGTCTGCTTGTTTATAAGTTTATTTGCTGACGTGTTTAATTATGTTTGTGTGTATGTGTGATTTCATTGAATGGTTTTGGTTAGTTTGTTGGTTGCTTGGTTTATTGGTTGGTCGTCAATTGGCTGACTGGTTGTTGGTTGATCGGTTTGTTGAATGGCTGTTTGATTGGTTTCTACCAATCCCAATATCTGCTATTTATGATTTAAAATCTTTTTGGTTTATCTCATGTCATCTGTTAAAATATATTGTACAGGAAAGTTGCTATTTTAACAGACCTTTGAAATATTCGAAATCCTCAATGGAACACACATATACCATTCAGAACCTGAACCTACAATCTTCCCTACCGTCACTAGACCTTCCGGTAGTAGCACACAATCTGCAAAGTTTTTATTCTGTTTTAAAACGGCGTTCGTTCCTAGACAAAGCCGATGTTACTAGAGAATAGAAGAGCACAGATCGAGGAATTTATTTAGAGATTGATTTATCAATCACAATTTCCATTGTCTAGTGCAGACTAAACATATAAGTTGTAATGCATGTGCTTATAGATTTGCAACAAAGGACCTTAACAAGATGTATGCGGCTACTCCCAGTGTATTTGACTGAAGATAATAACTACAGATAAATAAATATGGTAAAACCCGAGGCGAAATGCAAATATCAATATTACAGAACTACACGGCTACTGCGCCAAGTTATGGAAAAATTCTCAAACAGAAGGAGAGATCAATAGGCTTGAGAACAATAGGCCTTGTTATTTAGAAATTGCTGGTATAAGGATCTATTTTCAAGAAGTTGCTGCATATTATTTCATAGAAATCAAGAATATATCCTTGCGTGCAACAAATGATTTGTAGATACTGATAGAACACGAGCAATAATTTGAGAGAAAAGGCCCCCTAGTTGCTTCAAGCAGAAGAATCTATACGGCGAGGGCGTACTGAGGGTTATGAACCTGCGAGAGAAAAAAGAGAAAAGGGTCGGGGAGGGGGAGGGGAGAAAGAGAGAGAGAGAGAGAAAATTAGAGAAGGCTTAGCTTCCAGTTCGCAGGAAGAAACTCATGAGCATCTATTCTAACCAGACTGTGACAGATTTTTTTTTACCAGAAATGTATCATTCTCGCGAGTTGTTTAACGTGGCGCTGAATCAGTAGATGATTGCCTCCTTTGTTGTTGTTGTCTATATAGGGGGATTAGATTCTTTTATTTATTTCCTCTATCTTTCTCTTTCTCCGATATGATGTATCGCAAGCACACAACCTCCCTCTCAGTCACTCCTTTTTAACCACTCTCCTATTCTGTTACTCTCTATATCACTACCTTTTACCTCTGTTTCACCACATCCATTCACTACATTATCTTTCTTGTTCTATATCTTCGTCTTTTTTGTATCTCAAACACATCATCCGGCACTCATCATTTCACTCTCTTTTAATTATTCTCTCATTCTCTTTCTTCTTTCCTCATTGTGATACTCTCTCTTTCTCAAAAGTAAACAAAATATAGTTCAAGGTTTGAAGAAGTACAAAAAATATAGTTCAATGTTTGTACAGGTGAAAAAAAATATAATTCAAGGTTTGAAGAAATGAAAAAAATAAAGTTCAATGTTTGAAGAAGTGAAAAAATATAGTTCAAGGTTTGAAGAAGTGAACAAAAATATAGTTCAGAGTTTGAAGAAGTGACTAAGGATTTCTGGTTCACACGGTTCCTGTGTCCAGTTTGTGTTAATTTCTACGATTTTATTTTTAAACAATTCTGCTCTGCCATGAATGTAAACTGTCTACCATATAATTAAATTTGTCTGACCTTACTACTTTGCTGCCAGCTATTTTGTCTGTTGTCTTGAGGGGCCCAGAACTCTTTCTTTTCTTGTGTAAACATTCAAACCCATAAAAGCAGACTGATTAAATATTCAGTTTCCTCTGCAGTCTTTGCCTATCTATTTGCTTCAGAATTTAGGGAACTTTTCTGTCAGGTTTGCCTTCCTATGTCCAGCTACACTGAAGTGGTTTATTATAAGAAAAGTTTACTTCTAGTCTTTATGTCCATCATGTCTGGGTAAGCCAACTTTGACATGAGTAATTGTGACCTCAAACAACTCCACTCTGTAATAAAGAGATGCAGAAACGAGGGGGAAGAGTCAGTAATGGTGTGGATGGGTTGGAAGTGGGGTTGATTACCAATGTCACTACTAAAGAGAACACCCCTCCCCCTCCCCCCCCCCCAAAAAAAAAAATAATAATTAGATATACATATATATATATATATATATATATATATAGCAACACAAAACAGAAAGGAGACTGTTAAATCTTTTTTTACAAAACAGTGAACAAAAATTACACGGAAAAGAAATACAGTGAAAGAGAGAGAAAAGATTGAAAACAGTTTAAAGGAATGCGTGATAAGAAATCAACAGCAGAAAATTATATAGTACTTAACCTTATGAGACATAAAGTTGTGGAGCGACAGCATGATTATCTACGCCAGATACTAAAGGTGACATTCGCAAAAGTTATTGAGTTATTTGCGGGTCATTCCATAGGGGCGCAGATCCCGTCCTCAGCAAGTCCCGCAGTGTCCAGCGACTGACGACTCGAGTTCTCTGTTGGTTGATAAGTCTTCTTACAGGCCCACTAAGTTTCTCGTTTCTGGCTGTGCCATCTTAACTCCCATCTCTTTCATCTGAAGGAGTGGCATTCGCAAATGTTAACATTATTAACTGATTAATTTATAATATTGTGTGTGTGTGTGTGTATGTATGTGTGTGTGTGTGTGTGTTTCCGTCCGTCCCCTTCCCTAGATGCTATTCTCCCTTGAAGAACTAAAGTACAATCGTCTCCCTGTCGCATGACAATCGTCATTATCATCATGTGCCATACCGGTTGGCGCTAGCCGATCATGTCTTTTCCACAATTCTCTGTTCACAGTGTGTCATGTCAGTTCTTTTTTTTTTGACCTTTTACCGTGCTACAACACTAAACTGTCCAGTATATTCTCTTTTTGTCGTCTCATTTTTCTCTTTCCCTAACCAAGTATTCCAACTTTACTCTTCTCATGATGTGCCCGAAAAATGTTGATAATTTTTTTCTTATGCTTTTTTATGAGCTTTCATTATGTGCTGGCATCGTTGAGAATATTCTCGTTGGTCCTACTGAGGACTTATTGGTAATGTAGAATTGTTTATCACCTACCTATAGCGCTATTGAAATCTCATCTGTGGCACATTAGTAGTATTGTATGGTCGATGGAATCCTTGTTCATGGGGGACTAATGGATGTTGATGGATTTTGAGGTGGATTTCGATAGACAGGGATAGACACGGACACACCGAACACCCAATATATCAGTGGAAAACCTCAGACACACCCAAAGATCATGATGGACCCAATGAGCACATCAATGGAACATAATTGTGAGAAAAATGGAGAGAATCGTAAAAAATTTAAAGGGATGATAATTGTCACAATTAAAAGATAAGCGGGATTATTGATGAGGCATAATAGTAAGAAAAAGAATAATGGCGACAATCATAATTGACCTATTGTTTTTTTTTTTTAATCCGTATTTATTTTAATTAGGTTTAATTTGTTTTTAGGGTGGCGGGGCGATATGTATGGTGTGGATGTGATAGAGAATTACCGATGATAAATATAATAAATATAACCGACTTATAGGTGACCGACTGCTTTTTTAAATGTATTTTAATTACTTTTAATGGATTTTTAGGGTCGCCGAAAAGTATGTATGTGTGGGGGTGGTATACAATGACCGATAAATAGATAAGAATAATATAAGTGACTCATAGTTGACGACTTAACTTTTTAATTTGTATTTCAATGGTGTTTGGTGTGTTTTTAGGGGTAGAATGATATGTATTGTGTGGGGCTGGTACAGAGTGCCCCATAAATAGATAATAAGAACATGGCTGACACATAGGTAACCAACTTATTTTACAAAGTGTATTTTAATGACTTTTTAAATGGAATCTTAGTGCTTGCATGGATGGATAATGTAGTGTGGTAAAAAAAAAAATAAATAAAGCTGGTAGATAAATGTAAGAACCAAAGTTCATCGATTTAGTGTTTGTTAATGGAATTTGACTAATTTCGATTAGATTAAAATGGGTCGTGTATGATTTCATAGGACAATTAGTAATTTTAGGCTGGTCGGTAAAAAACGTGACCTAAAGCTGATCAATGGATTAAAAGATGATTGCGTGAATGGCGCATGATTGTAGAGAGTGGGGTGACGCAAAGGGTATTATATAGAGATATGGAGAACAAATATGAAAAGGTGATCGGAGGTTTATCGCCCCTGTCGCTAAGCTTTTATATAGTAAAATATTGAAAATGTATGACAAGTGTTTAGAGGTGGCTAAGTGTAATAAAATGTAGTTGCCCGTAGAGATGGATTGAATCTTAAAATAACATTAACATATTCTGCGGACCAAGCATAATGACCGCCACAGCCCTAAAATGTATGCTTACTTCGCCCATGAGAAAACGCGATCAGATCAATAGCGATAAACGACTGGACATGTGAGACAAAAAATGACACTTAATAATGACGCAACTGGTAGAAACTTGATCACGTTAATATACTAACGAATTGTATGTTTTGTCTCATTAAAATCTGTATCGTCTGCTTCTCCAACTTAACATTATTGAGATGTAGCTATGTAGTTTACAGTTATTTGTAATTTTGTGTCAGTTCTCGGTTTTCTTGTGTTAATAACATTTTCAACCATCGTCTCACAATATATATATATATCTCATCGTCTTCATTTTCTAGCATCGTTTGTTCACTTTTAGTTTTCTTCTTACTTCTCGCTCGTCGACCAGCTTTGAGCACTTGATGTTATTTTATAGGTCACTGTTTGTTACTCTGTTAGAGTCTCTTTTTCTTTTTTCGCTTGTGTTGGCAATATGTGAGGTCTTGCCTAATAAAGAAAAACAACCGGAGGGACTGTTTGGGCCGCGTTGTGGAAACAGTTTTACAGGAGCACAGCTTTCAGATTTCTAGAGACCGCCAAGTTCAGATATATCATGACAGTCAAAGACAGAGAACAAAGAAGTGAGGGTTGAAAGCGATAGAAATATCCAAGAGCAAATAGTAAATCATATATAAAATAGATTAGAAGTACCAAGATAGAAGTTGATCACACAAAAAGTAAATGGTTTATAAATAAAGACATCTGTAAGGTACGTTTTGTTGCAAATAGAAGACACTTTCAAGGATGGAATTGCCACAGTAAAAGGCTAAGATCTCAGCAGATTAAAAGATACAAAGGAGAGTCAATCGATGAAATGAATAGAAGGTTACGTCGTAGTTTGCACATTGGAAGCTTCTCTAAATTATTGAAATCATGTAAGAACATTAGACCATAGCGCAGAAGAAGAGAAGAGAGACCTGTCTCAGGGCCTCCCACACAAATGCCGAAGGTAAATCTACATCTGTAACTCTTATTTCGTTTATGTGGCTATATTGACATATTGTCTTGATCGTATGAAGCTGGTGTGACGTATAACAACGGACGTTTGTTTGATTAACATTTACGTCATATGGCTCATAAATTCCACAAAAAGAAAATCATTTTCCTGATGGGATGCGTAGAGACCTCCGCTTCCAATCAATCCAGATATACACGGGATCTCAAGACCGAATTTTAACTTCACCTTCAGGTCTTTTGGTCTACTTATTATTTTCGTTGAACCAAACCTGACAATACAATATTACCCTTTGCTGAAAGTGATTTAATTCTTATGAGTGAAGAGACGATAACAAAATGGAAGCTCTATGCACATTTTTTGGTTACCTATTTAAAGTTCACTAATTAGTGACCCGTCGTCTGGTAGTCACGTGGTACAGGTCCGTCATATGCAAGATAGAAAACACTGAGAACCACCATCAGAATGAACCTTTCAGTGACATGAGTTTGAAGGATCTAGTTGACAATTTTGTTCTGGGGAAACCACACACACACACACGCACACACATATATATATATAACGGAAGAGGCATCATGTTAGATATATATATATATATATATATATAATATATATATATATGATTTTTAAATTATGAAAAGTTTAAAGTGTAACTTCATCACTATACAAAAGGTAACTGTGTTACAGTACAGGCACTTCAGGGTGAAAAACAAAATGGTTGTTTTGTTACAAATATGATCTGATGAAATGTTTGGTTGAGTGTTTGGACGATTGAGTCTATGAGAATGCACAAAACGGGGACAATTGATGGAATTCGACAGCGAAACTCGGAGGTGGTGAGTAATGGAGAGTAGGTGAGAAGTTAAATAGAAATGGAAATCTTCGTGGTGAAACGACATGATTGGCATAGTCGTTGACCATTTGCGCCACATAGTTTATCATGAGAGTTCAGGAAAGTTCAGAATCTACATTCTGACAAGAGTTTCTGATTCACCATCATTTCATATCTCGCATTTACCCCTAGTTGGAAGTTTAACTTGTTGGTGGGGGTATGAATAATTTGTGATAAGCTAGCGGGAGTTAGATATGTAAAATATGTTACAATTATACTCTAGCTATAACATCAACACGTAGATTTCACAATGTTAAAGTACATGTCAAGCCTGCAACTGTCGGCATATTTATCATTGTATTTCAAGACAAGGTTGAAGTCGTGGGTCAACTGCCCGAAACGCATGAATGACTGTATTATGAAAAGTCAAACAACCTCAAGTGGTGGTGATTGCAATAGCCCCTTTCTCAAGATAATGCGTGAACGGTGAGCCGGTGGAATAGCCATGTTATTTGCAATAATTTCGTAGATTGTTGTGTTTGCTGATTTGAGTGTTTGCTTCCTTCAGAGTGATCACGAGTGGACATTGCCAAATGTGTCACATGATGAAACTACTTTGAAAGAACTTTACTTGCGCCTGAAAAGACTAGAAAAATTATATTTTTTATTACACAACATGCCCCACCTTCTACTATTGACATCCGTCACCAACAAAATAGTCATTCTGTGATAACTACACACCCCACATTTTTACTAACATCATCCCAACTCCTGAGCATATGCCTCTAAACTATAATGTCATCGCCAACTATTTACTACTACCCACATTCAGGTCAATTATCCAATTCCCATACCCATGTTAACCGCCATCCCCATGCACATAGTTACCCATAATAATATCTACATTTATTAGACAAGATCAGTAATCTCTGACAATTTTAAATATTTTCTCTATATAACCTATATAATAAAAGGAAAGTAATATTTTTTTGCTATATGAAACGCAGGCAGATCTAACCTGAAAACCAACTACCCCCAATACCCTAATCAACTGTCTACTATTACTCATACACAAACATCAGTTATCCGATCAACCACCATACCCACGACCATAATTAACCAATTATCCATGTTCCCAATGGACAAAACTGCCCATTATGACAACTAGATTTATTAAACACACCCATCTCTGCCATTTTTGCATATTTTTCCCCATATTTTCCTATATAAAACATGTAAGCAAATCTAACCTGCAAATCTTCTACCACTGTTTAAAAACTCGACCACTTTTCGTATATCTTTATCTATCTTTAATCAGATGAACGAAAAATGTAAATTTCTTACGTCTTTGGCGAACACTTACGCCGATTCAACCCCCCATTTTTCCCATCGGTGAGTTTTGAACACTATTATATCTTCTGTCTTTACCACAACTACCCACCCTCTCACACTCCTTACCTAAAAGCACTAAGAATCCATTAAATACAACTTCACCCCTAAAATCCGACTATCCCTTCGATAATATTCCGTCTCCTAAAAATCCATTAAAATTCATCCTCTTGGACATACTGACAACAGTATTTATTCGACACAGTTATCTCTGGCAACTTTTTATATTATATATATATATATATATATATACACATTTGCGGCAATGCCGACAAACCACCGATCACTTTTCATATCTTTCCTACATGTCCCTATATAGAAAAAATTAACAGACAAACAACAACAGAAAAAACGAAGACAATATATGGTCCGAAGTGGGATCGAACCCGTACTCACTGGCACCGCGCCTTGCCACGAGAGGCCGAACGCTTGGCACACTGCCACTCAGCCAACTAAAAAATTGGCTATTGTAGTAGTGTCTTCCACGAAAGGCGCTCTCAATGAAAACAATCACTAATACACATACTTATTTGTTCTATTATTCCCTATTATCGCCTCGGAAGTTCCCCATATAATAATATTTATGTATTATTATTTGTTACCAGTATATAACCACTGGAAACTACTATTCGTGCTGTTTCGTCCTATAAATGTTTGTCTACAACACAAGTATTCAGCCCTACTGGAGATACTTGCATTAATAGGAAAGTACAAATATACAATTTATTTCGGTCTGAGATCGTTACCCTATGCTATAGTCATTGAGAGCGCCTTTCGTGGAAGACACTACTACAATAGCCAATTTTTTAGTTGGCTGAGTGGCAGTGTGCCAAGCGTTCGCCTCTCGTGGCAAGGCGCGGTGCCAGTGAGTACGGGTTCGATCCCACTTCGGACCATATATTGTTCTTCGTTTTTTTCTGTTGTTGTTTGTCTGTTAATTTTTCCGAGTGCTAACACATACTTATTTGTTCTATTATTCCCTATATAGAACCCTTTCCGGCAGAAGTACAAAACCCAACCTTCTACAATCATGCTCCATTTATGTCACCACCTTTATTCCATTGATCAGCTTTGGATCACTTATATTTACTGGCCCGCCTAAAATTACAAATAATCTTATGAAATCATCCACGATCCATTTGAATCTACCCGAAATCAGCCAAATCCCATCAAATTCCATTAGCAGACACTAAATCGGTGAACTTTGGTTCCTGCATTATCGACCAGCCTTGTTTGTTAAATATCTTCACTACACCTCACTGTCCATTCAAACAATCACTAAGATTCCATAAAAAACGTCATTAAAATACAATTTAAAAATCAGTCGGTCACCTCTGAGTCGGCCATGTTCTTATTATCTATTTATGGAGCACTCTGTACCGCCTCCGCACCATTCTGCCCCCATAAAAACCCATCAGGAGCCATTAAAATGCAAATTTAAAAATTGTGTCGACTGTGTATGAGTCACCGATATTATTCTTATCTAATTATCGATCATTCAGTACCATTCCCCCCCCCCCCACACACACACACACATCATGCAAACTGTTCAACGACCCTAAAAATCCGTTAAAAGTCATTAAAACACACTTTTAAAAAATCAATCGGTCACCTATGAGTCGGCCATATTTTATTATATTTATCATCGGTCTTTCTGTTCCACCCCCACATCATACATACCGCTCCACCACACTAAAAATCCATTAAAAGTCGTTAAAATACACTTTTAAAGAAATCAATACATTTTTTTAATTCAATCGGTCAACTATTGTTCGATTAATTTCTTTTGCCACCCCCCCCACCCCCCAACCGATCCACTCCTACAACCCAACACCCCTCTAATGCCATTCCCTATCCTAAAACCCATTAAAAATAATTAAAATACAATTTTTTTTAATCAGTCAATTTTGATTCGCCTCTATTCTTATATTTTATTATTATATCTCAACAATTATCTCCCCTTACCTTTTAATTTTCGCGATTATCTCTTGTTTCGCTGTTATGTCCCCTTGATATGTCTATTGGTGTCCATCATGATCGGTGGGTGTGTCTCCACTGATATCTGGGGGTGGGGGATGTTTTGTGTGTCCGTGTCACAGATTAATACATTCTCATGTGATGGTAGTTGACAGTAATAATACAAGGATAATAATGTCAGTACAACTAGTGCTGCAATCCTCTGTTGTTGACATTACAGCTTGAAATTGTTTCCGAGAGAAGAAGCATTTCTTATGGACAGAAATCCATTTCATCGCGTAAACGTAATAGCCCTTTTTAATTTCCGTGTTATCTAATAAAAATTCTAATATAGTAGCATTTAATAAAAACAATATCCTTTAGACAAATTTAATTATTTACCAGAGCTTCAGCCCACGTCAGAAGGTAGTGATTTTTCACAAATATGGGGAAAAATCACATGTGGTTTCTTTGCGGCATTACCATCTCTGGTCTCTTGGTAGTGCGATCCAATGTCAATGTCTCTCAGATAACGGTGATAAAAAGGAGGTCCTGTGTTCACTCTTGTCATTTGTAGTCCAGTTCACTAACCACTGAGCTCCCTAGTGTGCACTGGAACACGTTTAAAAAAAAACCCCTTGGCAGTTAAAATTGAAAAGATAAAACCATAACTTTACCTTTGATCGGGGAAACTTCTCAGAAAACATCTACCAACACAGTCGATTCTAGGCCGTGTTTCGGAGTTCACCTTGTGGATCAGGATTCTCGAGAGTGATGTTGGAGCACCTATGGAATCGCCCGCTGTGCATTGATTATAATTTTAATTCAAATAAGTTTTAGAGGCCTGGTACGACGTCCTTGTTTATGGGATGGCATGACCTACGTCATTCCGGTAAACTGCTGTTGACCTACTATAACCTTCAACATTTCTCTCTAATGTAATCATTACCTTGTTGTCACTACTTTTTTTTTCAAATAATAAATACATCTCTAATCTTCTCTTCTTTCAGAATTTATCGTTTCACTTCTAATTTTCCAAATTCTTTTCTTTCTTACTTGAAGGTGTATTTTAAAGCTCATTCTGCAATTCGTAATATGAAGTTCGCGTGTTGTTGAAGGTTCGGCCCACCTGAACTTTCATTGATACATGAAAAAGAAGTAATAACTTAGATAATGACTGGTATTAAAGAGAGGATTATACGATTCAATTATTTTATCGATTATTAATATAAGATACTGTTGGGTGAGGTAGGATAAGGTAGTTATAGCTGTAGTTTGCCTAAGGCCTCGGTATCACTGTAATCGAATTAAAATCCATAATTGTTCAACCGCCCGTGCCAGTGGAATCATCCAAATTACTCTTTCATCTCATTGAAGGATCCAAACAAAGAAAAGCAGCTGCCGTCACCATCATAACAGCCACAGCACACGCCAAAAGACATAACGTGTAGACGCACCAAAAGTGAACGCAACTAAACTGTCCTTTATTATAGGATATCATCATTCATCGTGAGCAATCGGAATATCGAAACATGGTCCGGATTAAAAACACAGCTCATGGTGTGCACAGAGCACTAAACTCAGTAGCTCCGACAGCAAACCGGACTTGGAATATGAGGAAACTGCAACGAGGAACTCTTTTCAGACAGAACCTCAGTGGTTCCTGCTGCCTATACGCCATATTGGCCGGAAGTCACAATGGATAAGGTAATGCAGTATAGTTAGCGTAGTTATACTGGTTAGTTTATTTTACTGTGAATGATTTCATGAATTTTGTTGATTTTATTTAACTTTTTTTCAGTTTTGAATAAAAAATATGTACAAGGTAGATTGACTTTATTCATCATAATCAGGTTCCATTTTATTTGCAGAACACTGTTCTCATCACATCACCGTCGGTAAGAATTTCTGTTTCTAATCAATTTTTCTACTTCGTATGTTGTTATGTTCAAGGCTCTTAGAAGTTATTGAAACCACCTTTTTTTCTGCCCCTATCTTAACCATAGTCTAGCGCCCCTGATTGTGAAGACCATCGCACTATTAGTATCATGAGCCATATGACGAAAATATTACTAAGAATCATCATGAGACGTGTAAGAAACAAAATAAAACCAGAAATAAGTGAGGAACAAAGTGGATTTGTGGAAGGAAAGGGCACCAATAATGCAATATACATCTTAAGAACATTGATAGAAAGAGCTATAAAGGTAAAGAAAGATGTGTTTTATAGACTACACAAAAGCATTTGACAAAATAAAGCATGTGGAAATAATCAATATGCTGGAAAAATTAAACACTGTTGGGAAGGATCTGCGAAACATAAAAAACATGTACTGGCAACAAACAGCAGCTATACGAATAATCAACCAAACAGGAAAATCCCAATATATAAAACAAGGAGTCAGACAAGGCTGTGTTCTGTCACCGGATTTGTTTTCACTTTACAGCAAACATATGAGATCAATAGTAGACCAAAAAAAGAAATTGAAGTCAACGGTCATAACATAAATAATTTTCGATATGCGGATGACACAGTCTTAATAGCAGAAACAGAGAATGAATTAAAATAAATGAAAGACATAATAGTAAAAGAAAGCAACAAAAAGGGTCTACGTCTGAATAGTAAGAAAACAGAAGTAATAGTCACATCAAAGAAACAATAATCACCATCGTGCAGCATACAAATAAACAGGACAAATCTGAAACAAGTGCAACGCGTCAAATACCTGGGCGCAATAATAACATCTGATGGAAGATGCACCACAGAAATAATAAAAAGCAGAATAGCTCAGGCCAAAATAGCATTTCAGGAAATGAAAAATATCGTATGCAACAAATCTATGTCAATAGAAATGAGAAAGAGAGTTCATCGGTGCTATATAGAATCAATCTGACCTATGGAAGCGAATCATGGACAGTAGACAAACAAATGAAAAATGATTAAAGGCCACATAGATGGGATTTCTCAGAAGAATGTTGAAAGTTCCCTGGACAGCTGAAAAGACCAATAAGGAAATTCTCAAAGAGGCCAACACAAAAAGGGAGCTCCCAAAAAAACTTCAGAAAGAAACAATCAACATTTTTCGAGCACATCATGAGAAGCGGAAAGTTGGAATACTTGGTTACAACTGGCAAAATAATAGGAAAGAGATATCGCGGATGACAAAGAGAGAAAATACTGGATAGCTTCATGTCATGGTATGGAAAACAGTCAACAACAAAACTGATACGATGCACTGTAGGTTGATTGTGGAAGGACATGATCGCCTACTCCAACCGGTATGGCACATGATGATGATGATCTTAACCATGCCTTCTATTATTGTTCACCCCAAACCTTTGTATCTAATGAAGTGACCGCAGTATTTCTATTTCCTTTGTAACGTGTTATTTACAAGCCAGTTCTTTCCTGAGCATAGGTATTTTAATGTCTTCATTGCTCTGTTTCATTACACAAGGCACCTTGAGGTTTTTCTACAGCATTTTGTTTCAGATGAATCATTTTTCTTCTTTGTTGCTGGCAAGATTGACCACGGTTTGCTTTATTGATTGGTTTTGTTATTTATTTGCAGTTTAATCCCGGTAGAGGTTCCTTTGTTTACAGTCGCAACATATAATCTTGATGCAACAGAAAAGATGTCAATTATAAACACTTGATTAATATGAGGAGGGGACAATTGATGGGGAAAGGCCACCATATGGGTTACACAAGTGAGAATACACAATTTGAAACTACGGATATATATATTTATATGTTAAGTACAGTCAGTCTTAACATATGGATGTGAATCATGGACAATAAGGCAACAGACAAGAAAATCACTGGAGTCTGTAGAAATGTGGTTTTACAGAAGAATGCTGAGAATTCCACGAGCAGCTAAGAAGAGTAATGAAAACGTTATGAAATATGCCAAAGCAAAAAGGGAGCTAATTTCCAATATTAAGAAGAAACAATCATCATTTTTTGGTCATTTATTGAGAACAGAACAATTGGAATATACTGTAACAACTGGGAAAATTGATGGAAGAAGAGACAGAGGGAAGTAACGAGAAAAGATACCAGACAGCCTAAGAGAATGGCTTGGCAGAAGGTCAGCAACAGAAATGATAAATAACTGTCGTGATCGAAAGTTGCGAAGAGGCATGGTCACCAACGCCAGGTACTTGATGATGATGATATACACACACCCACAACTTATATATATATATATATATATATATATATACATACAAACATACACACATATATGAACATTCCGAAGGCCTAAATAAGTGTAAGAGGCCAAGTTAATTGCAGCAGCATTTTCAAAGAAAACGTGGAAACCTGATCTATAGAAAGTCGTTTCGTGAAAATGGGAAGCGAGAAGGAAAACAATAAGTGTTATCAGCAGCGCCATTAATCATTTACTTTGCAACAATTTTACCGCCGCTTCAAAACATATCGTAGCTTTTCTCGCAAACATCGACTCGGGAAACTCCCCCAAAATTGGAAGCTTGGGTGCTAGTGCATGAATCATGAACGTTCGTTAACCTGCAATGAAAGTGTGCCTGTCGTCTTCCATTCTCATCACTGTAACTCATTCAGCTCCCCAAAGGGTACATATCTTCAACAGTTCCATTTATATCTTTCTTGTATTCTGTTGTTCAAGTTATATTGACACTTTTCGTTCTTGTATAAGAGTTTCTAACAAACTTATAGCTATATTACACTGACTATCGTTTCTCTGTCTTTTTGTGCCTTGTTTTGCTTGAAGATTTCTATAACGGTCAGTTTTTTTTCCTTCAAAATTTGTAATGTTTTTTCCCCAATAAATTAAAGCTATATTCGGACCCACTGTGTCTTTAGTTCCCTTTTACAATTGGAGTTTTATACTTCCGTACATACATACATACATACATACATACATACATACATACATACATACATACATACATACATACATACATACCTACATACATACATACATACATACATACATACATACATACATACATACATACATACATACATACATACATACATACATACATACATACATACATACATACATACATACATACATACATACATACATACATACATACATACATACATACATACATACATACATACATACATACATACATACATACATACATACATACATACATACATACATACATACATACATACATACATACATACATACATACATACATACATACATACATACATACATACATACATACATACATACATACATACATACATACATACACACATACATACATACATACACATATATTAATCTTCTTGACAGTGTTTAAATATAAATATATCAGAAAATAAATTATCGACACGTGTTCTATATTCCCTATGTTCAAGCTGATATGTTATCCAGAGATGAACTGCCTCCGTAAATGTTTTAGTTAGTAGAAGGTCATTTTATGTGCTCCATAATTTGTCTAAGTGGTCTCCAGATTTCCTTTCAATTCACATGTTTTAGGACATGTTCTGAAGTCTGTATGTCGGCTTCGTAATTACACTTGGGTAGATGTCAATTGTTGTCTGCACATGTTGGCGTTCAGTTTACAGTGAACAAACAGCAAAACTAGATATTTGTGTATTCAGGTGGTGTGGTCAAGTAATGATACAATTTATCATAAATTGATATTACTTTATATATATATATATATATATATATATATATATATATATATATATATATATACAGTAAAGTCTCGATTATGCGATACTCAATCCGGAATTCTCAATTTAACGGACTTTTTTTTTTTAATTATTATAGGGAGAAAGCTTGAATCATGTTTTGTTCAGTTAAATTAAATGCCTTTATCCGGAAATCGAAAACGCTACAACACGGTTTGTGCGCTGCGCTTACTTCTACAGGCTCTATCATTACACAATATTGCGTTTACAATAGTGTATTTACAGTAATATACTTCAAATAGGAGCGAACATATTTTATTCAATCCAGACATTGTGTCTCCAAATATTCCAAGTAAAAGCGACAGACAGTCTATATCTTCACTTTTTCCCCCGACTAAATGTTTTTTGTCGGGAAATCTTAGTCGTGCCAAAAACACTTATCTACATGATTTTACAAATTTGCTTAATTTTCTCATAGCCTGCTTTAGATCTAAAGTTGGTCATGAATATGTCAAAAATATGGCGTTTGACAGTCTGACCGAACATTAGAAGCAGACGTATTGTTTGTGAAAATTGAAGAGCCCATAACTTTGATGATTATAAATCAAAGGTTGAGCAGCCGGCGTGCAGTGACATAGAGATGGTGAGAAGAAAGGGGGAGGGGTTCAAAAATTACCGACTGGAAATTCAAAAAGAGTAAGATACAGAGTTTGACGTTAGTTTGTCTCAGACATTTGTGCAAGCTGAAATTCGTTCCATCAGTATAAATTATACATGATATGCTATAAACGCATGTGTGCATACTTTTTAACGGAATACATTTTTGTGTTAAATAATGGCCTCTGCGAGTGCAAACCACACCTCAATTTCCCGCAAAGGTAAACGCAAGCGAACTGTATTGACACTGAACCAGAAGATTGAAATCGCTAGTAGATTTGAAAAAGGCGTTAATCGCAACGTTTTGATGACTGAATTTGGCATAGCCTCTTCAACATTATATGACATACGAAATCAAAAAGATGAGTTGTTTAAGTTTGCGTCGGAGTCTGAAAGCAGCAACAATAAACACCAGAGACGAAGTATGAAACGGCCAAAATTTGAAAAACTCGACGACGTCCTTTATGTGTGGTTTTTAGAAAGAAGAAGAAAAGGAATGCCAATATCAGGACCCATGTTGATAGAGAAAGCTAGTGAATGTCACACGAATTTAAATATTTCTGAGCATTGCAATTTTTCAATCATGTTTTTTCATAAATTTTGAGTTTGGTTTTCTTACTCTCGATTATCCAGAAAAATTCAATTATCCAGAATGGGTTCTTCCCGAGCATTCCGGATAATCGAGACTTTACTGTATATATATATATATATATATATATATATATATATATATATATATATATATATATATACTGCACTTTGGTGTAATCCTGTCTTTTGAAATTACCATTAATTCTGTTTTCTTTTCATTTACAGTAAGTTCTTTTCTTCTCAATTTATTCAATAACTGTTATTGGTTATTGGTTATGGAAGGCCTCGGTATCACTGCAAGCGAATTAAAGTCCATAATTGCTCAACCGCCCGTGCCAGTGGAATCATCCGAATTATAACTCATCTTCCAAACAAAGAAAGGTAACTGTAGTCCCCATCATAGCAGTCTCAGCACACGGCAAAAGACATAAGGCGAAACCGCACAGAAAGTGAACACAGCCAACTGTTCCCTGTCATACGATATCATCATTCATCGTACACAATTGGAGTATCGAAACATGATCAAAATGGATGAGACACACAGCTCACGGTGTGCACAGAGCACTTAACTCAGTAGCTCCTGCAACAAGCCGGACTTGGAACATGAGGAAACTGCAACAAGGAACACTTTGCAGACATAGCCTTCAATGGTTCCTGCCGACTATCCATCACATTGCCCGGAAGATCACGTCCTCCTGAAAATGATGATCGTCATAGTAAATGTATGGCGCTTGATGATGTTATGACATCGTGTTTAACTCCAACTCCGAACATACAAAACACAGTTCGTCTTCAGATTATCCCCGATGCACACCAAACGCAAGATTAGCGCATGGTCGGTCTTGGGACACACGATGATCCAATATGATGACGTAGCACGCACAAAATGTCTGCGCCCATGTATTCATGATTACTCTAGTGAATGCATTCTACAACGAACGAAACATGGTACAAACTTCCCAAAGACGCTGACTTGACAGACTTGACGGAGCACACCACATTAATGCGTTGTAACTTGTAAATAACTTGCGGCAACCATCTCCATCAAGCGGTCACTGAACAGCACTTTGTGTGACGTAAAACGCAGATCAACATTAGACGTTGGAAGAGGCGCATTCACAACACTTGAATTGTCAAAACGGAGCATTGCTGTACGTGCAACGCCAATTCAATGGCGCAGATATAACAAGTAGAACATCATTTCGACTGGAATGCAGAAAATTGGAACGGAAACCCGAAGTTGATAAGAATCCAACGAAATTTCTGCAGCGATAGAGAGAACGTGACTCAATTCCGCCATCTTGGAAACGGAAGTCTCAATAACTGTATATATGAATATGTTCTTTTTCGCTCTATGGATATCGGTACTGTAACATATGCATTTATCTCAGTTTGTTAAAATGAGGTACCTCTGGTGCTATTCCAGGCAAGTGTTCAGTGCCTATAATGATGTCACTGTACAAGGTAAAGTGATTTGGCGAAAGGGCGTATCCCCGTTGTTGTACACACTTTAAGGGTGTTTTATCACCCTATATTGTACCAGTTCGTTTTCTATTTACGTTGATGGATGCTGATTATTTCCAGAGAATTGTCTTTAAAATCATTAGATCTTTCACATCAGCATATTTGTCTGCTAACATTTTTATTTTTCTGTAGTATAATTTGTCGTACGCACTACTATAGTCAATCCACGAAACGTAGGTACATGTTTGTTTTAACTTCTATTGTTGTTTCCATCAATTTTCTTTTAATATATATGGAGGTTCCTGTATCTTTACTCTCTTCAATAATACAAATCAATTTCATTGAAAGTTATAAAGATATTTCTGCAGCACAATATCAAATCAATGCAACTTAATGATTGCGAATCATAGACAATAATAAATGCGCGTATTGTCATTCCAGACAATATTAATTTTAATGTTATCTTTTCTATTACCTTTAGAACTTGTCTATTAATGTGTACATTCCAACATTATTAGTTAGTGGCAGTAGTATCTTATCCGAAAATCAGAAACATAAACTTTTAAGTTTTTTTTGCTCACCCCGTGCCCATCTCCGCAAAGCAGAATTGGTTACTGCCCTTCTATGACGAACATAATAGTCCTGACAAAGATCCGCCTTAAAAAAAACAAGCGATTGATATAAGACTGGATAAGAACGGCTCGTTAGTCTGATAGGAAATACTGGTTAGGCGTGTATGACGACTGGTTAGTCTGGTAGGAAAAACTTGTTACTCTGGTAGGAAAAACTGGTTAGTCAGGTAGGAAAAACTGGTTAGGCTAGTAGGACGACTGGTTTGTCCGTGGTAAAAAAAACTGGTTTAGGCTAGTAGGACGACTGGTTAGTCTGATAGGAAAGACTGGTTAGGCTAGTAGGGCGACTGGTTAGTCTGATAGGAAAGACTGGTTAGGCTAGTAGGACGACTAGTTAGTCTGGTATGACGACTGGTTAATCTGGTAGGAATAACTGGTTAGTCTGGTAGGAAAATCTGGTTAGGCTAGTAGGACGACTGGTTAGTCCGATAGAAAAGACTGGTTAGACTAGTAGGACGACTGATTAGTCTGGTAGAAAAAACTGGTTAGTCTGGTAGGAAAAGCTGGTTAGTCTGGTAGGAAAAACTGGTTAAGCTAGTGGGACGACTGGTTAGTCTGGTAGGATAAACTGGTTAGTCTGGTAGGACGACTGGTTAGTCTGATAGGAAAGACTGGTTAAGCTAGTACGACGACTAGTTATTCTGGTAGAAAAACTGGTTAGGCTAGCGGGACAACTGGTTAGTCTAATAGGAAAGACTGGTTAAGCTAAAATGACGACTGGTTAGTCTGGTAGGAAAAACTGTTTAGTATAGTTAAAATTCTTTCTTATAGGAGACAACTCTGCCCACAAACAACTGCTACATGAAGGTCAAGAAAAAATCAAAGGCTAGAGAAGTAGTCCATAAAAGTAATACACTGGAGGTTTGATATTAGTGTTGACTTAGTTTTCTCAAGATCCATATCTGTTGACTGGGAAAAGCTACCAAATATTTTATGTTACAGATTTTTAATATTTTCATAATTATTACACATAGATCACAACACGACGTACTAACATTGTCTTGACATGGATTCATGTAGTCAATAATCACAGACTATAAAATTTTGCTTACAAAAGTTTATTAGATCGTCGGTTGTACAAGTCAAGGTATAGAGTACATCTGAAATTATAAATTTCAATTCTAAAACTAATGTTCTTGGTCTGGATGCGCTCACAAGGGAAACACGGACCATTTTTTTTAGACATCTCTTAATATAAATTGTCTGTGACATTTCTAATTCTATCTTTCATAATATCAAATATTTCTTGCTTTGCACTTGCTATTCTATATCTATATCTTGAGCAATGCTAATATTAATCTACGTACTCTTAATTTCTGGAGCACAAGATTTCTGAATCTAACTTGAAACACGTCTCAACTAAACTGTGTCTTATCTAACTTTGTTTTCACTAGATGATTCTCTATCTCTCTAACATATCTATGTTGATCGTGTTCTCTGTCTCGATGTTTCTACTTTTAGGTGTCTCTCTCCCTCGGTGTTTTTTTTATGTTTCTGACTAATTATTCATGAGGTTAAATACCCCTGTCTCATTTGTATAATTTATTGGCTCAGTCGCTGTCTGGTGATCTCTCAGCCATTTGCTGAATATGATGTTAAACATTAGATGACTTTTGTGTCAAATTGTGCAAAACAAAACTACAACTTGACACGTTAGTTAACCTCTGAGTTTTAAAAATAATGCAAACATGAACTCATTGAGTGAAAGTTCTCTCATAAACTTAACTTAAACTTAACTTTGTTTATCAACCTACTTTCAGGACATGTGACACAGTCAAGCCAAGATTACATATATTCCTCCACCTTTCCAATAGCAGCTAAAATTGTCCATTCCCAAAACTTGCTAATGTTATTTATGTGACTGTTTTATATATTTCTGTTACTGCTATTACCTACTGAGTTTAAGGGTAACTACAAAGATATCCAACCCAATCTATTTCTCTTTTTTCCCATTATGTGATCTCTTCTATCCTAGTCTATATAATATTATAAGATTCACTAAACAGCGAAAATAGCGCAGCTCAGCTCACTATGCTATTGAGCATTTATTTTTCTTATCGAACATATATTACTTTATAACCACTTTTGAAATGCTTTGTTGTTACAATATCATGACAATTGTATTTTGAATCACATTACCAAAAAGAAGGACTAATAAAGGATATAAAAAGAAATTAGTCAAAATGGCGAAGATGTTATGTTCTGATGTATGAAGATGTTCTGAGCTGAGTACATTTCCCTAATTCTAAAAATTGATATTTTATGGAAGTGGTTTCAGTTTGTGACATCACCCGCAAAGCGTGAACATATTAGATAAAAGTCAATGTTTATGATGAATTATATTTCTGTAGTTAATGCTCGTAACAAAAAAGATCAGCGATTAGTCAAACTGAGAGTTTCAATTATACAATATTTAATTTGTGGCCACACAAGTTTTTCATGTTTAAGATACAGCATCTTTTAATCACGTTGAATGTCTAGCGTGATCATCTTCCTAGATAGACACAAATTAACAAGACAACTAAAGTATCAGTGACAAACAAATGTGAACACTCTCCATGTATGGCAGCAATTATTATGCAGGAAACGGAGATGAGTGACAGACAAAAATAGAGAAATAAATAAGTGTAACCGTCAACGCCAAGAACGTAATTGATCGCTGCTTCACAAGCTCACAGAAAGCAGCCAGAGACAGAAAAACTGAAGAGGAAGAAGACTTGCTTTTATTTATGGTGTACTAAAGAACCCCAAAGTCATGGGAAATGTAAAGCTAAGAAACATACGAGATAATACCTCATTTAATTAATCTGCTTTGTGTCTTGCTCTTTGATAAGACATTTCTGTTGATATAAATTATCGTTTTTCACGTCTTTGAAACTATATCTGAAAGTGGTTAATATATATTAAACAAGACTTGTTTTCCCTCCGGCCTCTGATTACTTCTGACTTTTAGGTTTTTATTTTATCCGACGCTAACTATCACTTGAAGGCTTAATAGGCATGTTAAATATTTACAACTGGCTGGCTAAAGAGATGTATTTGCATCATATAATTTAGTGAATGGCCGGATAAATGCAGCAAATGCCATTAATTGTCGAAAAGAGAAGCCAATTCTAGGCAAGTTTGAAGTATTTTGTTGCTTGTCAGTTCAGAAAATGTTTATGTTGTGAGGTGTTGCAGAACAACTAGAATCTAATCAATATTTGGAAACAAAATGAGTTGTTGCATTGGAGCACGATCTGTCATGACGGACCTGTTTAATGACAGCAAGCCCTCCAGAGGACCAAAACAGAAATACGTGGAAAGAATTTTATATCATTTTGGATCCAATTTTAAGACGTTGTTTCTAATTTTTTTTTTATGAAGAAAATACAACTTTCCATGGAGTGCTGCAAAAAATTAATTTGTTAAACGTTGACATGGTCACATCAATTTATAGCAACAAAATCTTGATGAACGTTGAAATTATTCTCAGTGTTTATTAGAGACAATTAAACAGCAAATGTCGATCACGCTGGAAGTCATAATGTTAAATGTTATATCTATTCTACGTCCTTCTATGCTTCAGAAACATGGACAATTATGCATCAGTTGAAATGCAGACTCAAGGTCTTAATCTTTTGATGATAACGTTAATGATACTTATTTCTTCGACAGATCACCAAAAACACAAGAAATGTGTTGCAGACAAGAAAATGAGGGAAAATAAAAATGGGACATCAAATAGTTTCCACGTATTCTTCTTATTGCCGCCATAGGCTCAGTGGTTAGTGGACTGAGCTACAGTCAACAAGTGGTCGAGTTCGATCCCGGTTGGTGGTTCCTAGAGTTACGTATCATCAAGCAAGTACCGCATCTTTTCTGAGTCAGCAGGGCGGCCTGGCGTGATACCGACTAAAAAGCCCACAAAATGTGCCAGTAACCATTGAAAAGTATGGACATGAACACTACATTGCACACTTTCATGAAACATATGGAGAATCAACTCGACGTTCTAGGCACTTCACTCTACACTGAGTTCGCTTTAAAATGAAGCAAGTCATTCACTGTAGGTTACAGTTGTACCCATAAACAGGTATACAATAACAGTGGTACATTAGGAAACGACATAGAGAATGAAGATGTTAGAAGAGGGTAGGGGAATTAATCTGAGTTTGTTATTTCCCCCTAAGTTCGATGTCACTGGTCAAGATTGATAACAACTTAAAACTGAGGTAGGTTGCTGGCATGATGTGATTAGAATAAACCAATTCTATCATCACTCTTGGTATACATACACTTCAATTATTTTTACAGTAAAATGGTTAATTTAAAGTCAAGATGGTGTCTTGTTTTTTTTCCATTTTTGCCTCAAAGTTTATTCAGAGTTTAACTTTGTTTCTTGTCATTGGCTGAATGGACAACTACCGGCCACTCTGCAGCTAAATATGCAAGTTAGAGGCGAGTATTTAACAGAATGTGTCAACTGAAAAGCGCACACAGAGAAGAGAGAACCCAGACTCCAGAGCTAGATAGTGCATCCTAATTATACCAAGCAAGTTGGGTATTGACAAACAGTCGTAAAGACTTAATTTATTTTTCATGCAATGCTCTGATGATAACAAGAATGAGTGACGGGTGCACAAATTACCTGGGCTGAGATGTGATAAGAAGACGTGTTTTAGTCTTGACTGAAAATGGGTTAACATTTCGTTATATATATAAACAATGAAGACATATCAACGGACAGCACAAGAATGTTGCAAGCAACAACTGGAGAATTATAATTATGGAAAACTACCCATTTATTTTTTTTAGCTCAAACAGTTTGAGAGTGATGGGCGACTGAGATTCAACCACAATCACTTTCATTGTTAAGCTAGTAAGCTATTCATTACACCACAAACGCTCCTTTGGGAAATGGGTTGATGTAAAAATGTGAGAACAGAAACGATACAATATGTTGTTTCATAAATAAATTGATGTAAAAATGTGAGAACAGAAACGATACAATATGTTGTTTCAGAAATAAGTTGATGTAAAAATGTGAGAACAAAAACGATACAATAAGTTGTTTCATAAATAAGTTGATGTAAATATGTGAGAACAGAAACGATACAATACGTTGTTTCAGAAATATGTTGCTGTAAAAATGTGAGAACAGAAACGATACAATATGTTGTTTCAGAAATATGTTGCTGTAAAATTGTAAGAACAGAAACGATACAATATGTTGTTTGTTTCTGTGTGTAAATGTTGTCGATTTTCGTCTGTTAATTTGCAGTGGGGCTGACTCACAGTGACAGCATAAGCTATAAAATTTCCTTTGCGATTTGAAAGCCATAAAACATTCAGTTCTTATATGATTTACTACGTCTGTCTACAATACTCATAGATGACTGCCAGCATCAGATATGACTACACGTAGCTGACATAAACCAAACTCCGCTTTCGCATACTGTTCCAGAAGGCTGACTACTCATCTTGGCCAAATAAGTCATTATTGAAAGCAATCTTAACTCTACAAATGCATTAATAAATTGGATACGTAATGTCATTGGACAACGAGAAATACCACCTTCTGAATGAGAGACAAAAAAGGGTTAACAAAATGATCAATTTGTTTCTGCCTACACTATAGTGCTTTGCACTGTAGACCGAAATGTCAATATTTTGTTGTGTTCCTTTTTTTGTAAAGCTGACACCATACCTTGTATGAGTGCACGTTACATCCCACTACTTGCTTCTTCTATCAATTTTACCGCAGCACTGAAGTTATTTGCCTGTCCTCTGCACTATACTATACTATACTATACTATACTATACTATACTATACTATACTATACTATACTATACTATACTATACTATACTATACTATACTATACTATACTATACTATACTATACTATACTATACTATATTATACTATACTACACTAAACTACACTATACTGTACTCTACTATACTATACTGTACTATACTATACTATACTATACTATACTATACTATACTATACTATACTATACTATACTATACTATACTATACTATACTATACTATACTATACTATACTATACTATACTATACTATACTATACTATACTATACTATGCTATGCTATGCTATGCTATGCTATACTATACCATACTACACTATACTACACTACACTACACTACACTGTACTGTACTGTACTGTACTGTACTGTACTGTACTGTACTATACTATACTATACTATACTATACTATACTATACTATACTATACTATACTATACTATACTATACTATACTATACTATACTATGTTACGTTTCCTATCGTTATGTTATATTGTATATAGTTATAGAAAGTAAATTTATTGTGACGAAATTATTGTCAGAATAATCTGATACATTCTATTTAAGTCTTAGACACACGCGTCCACACACACCTCGGTGTTCGACTTCACAAAAGTACATCGAAACGTTCGCACCACAGACGTGAACTCTGTTTTATATTTTGAATATGACATATATTTTGCTTTTAACTTTCCAAGCCATCTAATGTTGGTAAAATGAGTAAAGGATGGAAAAAAAAAAAAAAAACCCACATACATAAACAGCTGGAAGGCATAGTTGCTTACTTCTGCGTGAAAATGATAGCGGCTTGTAAACTGACACCCAGCGTAAATGTTATCTTTGACAGAACGAAAGACTGGAAGCAGGCCGGTAGCCCAGGTAAGCAGCAAGATAAGAAAAGAGCTCAAAATTTTCAAATACCCATTTGCCATCATCCATCGCCGGTGCCGTTCTGGTGGTTAAAAAAGAGTTTGTTTGTCTTGATCAGGTGTTTATTTCACAAATAATAGGTATATAAACAAAAGAAGAACCCAGTCGCTACCGTTTTTATCGCATTTCTAGGGCGTGTTGTGAGTTTTTTAAAATGTGTCTATGATTCTTATATACCCATGTTCACCCATGTTCTGTAAGGTGTTTCTTATTTTTCTTCGATTTCTGATATATCATTTTGGGTGTCATGAGAGTTAACATAATTGTTTCTATAATTATTCTGACAGACTCAACTTCTAATATTAGCATTTTATGTTTTCGTATTTCCTTGACGTTTTCACTTCATTTTATTCTGGAACTGTCTCAAATTCAGCGCCTTTAATTTGTTTGTTTTGAATTTTTGTTTTATTTTGGTAAGGTTCTCCCTGTTCAAACTCAGACTGTCTGTTAAAAGATTGTATTGGAGAGCATAATCCTTTGTTTGTAAGCAGATTGTACCGCTGCATCCGGGAAAGTATTGAGTTGTGGCAGATTGAGCTGTCACCTCCGTGGAGGTATTTAGTTGTGGACAGATTGAGCTGCTGCCTTTTTGGATGTATTTAGTTGTGGACAGATTGAGCTGCTGCCTCCTTGGAGGTATTTAGTTGTGGACAGATTGAGCTGCTGCCTCCTTGGAGGTATTTAGTAGTGGGCAGATTGAGCTGCTGCCTCCTTGGAAGTATTTAGTTGTGGACAGATTGAGCTGCTGCCTCCTTGGAAGTATTTAGTTGTGGACAGATTGAGCTGCTGCCTCCTTGGAAGTATTTAGTTGTGGACAGATTGAGCTGCTGCCTCCTTGGAAGTATTTAGTTGTGGACAGATTGAGCTGCTGCCTCCTTGGAAGTATTTAGTTGTGGACAGATTGAGCTGCTGCCTCCTTGGAAGTATTTAGTTGTGGACAGATTGAGCTGCTGCCTCCTTGGAGGTATTTAGTTGTGGACAGATTGAGCTGCTGCCTCCTTGGGGATATTTAGTAGTGGGCAGATTGAGCTGCTGCCTCCTTGGAGGTATTTAGTAGTGGGCAGATTGAGCTGCTGCCTCCTTGGAGGTATTTAGTAGTGGGCAGATTGAGCTGCTGCCTCCTTGGAGGTATTTAGTAGTGGGCAGATTGAGCTGCTGCCTCCTTGGAGGTATTTAGTTGTGGACAGATTGAGCTGCTGCCTCCTTGGAGGTATTTAGTAGTGGGCAGATTGAGCTGCTGCCTCCTTGGAAGTATTTAGTTGTGGACAGATTGAGCTGCTGCCTCGTTGGAGGTATTTAGTTGTGGACAGATTGAGCTGCTGCCTCCTTGGAGGTATTTAGTAGTGGGCAGATTGAGCTGCTGCCTCCTTGGAAGTATTTAGTTGTGGACAGATTGAGCTGCTGCCTCCTTGGGGGTATTTAATTGTGGACAGATTGAGCTGCTGCCTCCTTGGGGGTATTTAGTTGTGGGCAGATTGAGTTGCTGCCTCCTTGGAGGTATTTAGTTGTGGACAGATTGAGCTGCTGCCTCCATGGAGGTATTTAGTTGTGGACAGATTGAGCTGCTGCCTCCATGGAGGTATTTAGTTGTGGACAGATTGAGCTGCTGCCTCCATGGAGGTATTTAGTTGTGGACAGATTGAGCTGCTGCCTCCTTGGAGGTATTTAGTTGTGGACAGATTGAGCTGCTGCCTCCTTGGAGGTATTTAGTTGTGGACAGATTGAGCTGCTGCCTCCTTGAAGGTATTTAGTTGTAGACAGATTGAGCTGCTGCCTCGTTGGAGGTATTTAGTTGTCGACAGTTTGAGCTTCTGCCTCCGTTGGGACTCTTGTTTAGTGGGTTGATCCTGATGGGTGTCCCACGCGAGACCTAGACCACCGAGTGTTTACACAAAACTCTATTGAGGTTCATGTTATTGTCGCTTGTGGTGTGAAACTCTGCTTGTATGATAAATGAGTTTTTACACCTCTCCCCCCCCCCTCCCTCCTTGTTCCTGTGACGTGAGAACCATTGAGATTCAAGCTGTCGTATATTCTCTTGAGGTTTAACGTTATTATCGCTCGTAGTATGAGACTTTGTTGGAAGAATGCTTAGTATATACCTTTATCCTCTGCATCTAACGCCTTTATCTTTATCTGATGTATAATTTCTGCAATATAAGTAAACTAACGTTCCATCCACACCTTGGTAGATGTATGAGGAATATGGTATTAGAAACCATATTTTTTTCTATAACATCAGCAAATTATTGGGTGATGTGGTCGGTATCATATCAGATCGTATTTACTTCCCACAAAAATATCTGCTGGCCATATTTAGAAGCTGGGTGAACCCCGGAACCTTGTCGCCCCGGAAAAAAACCTGCCATTTCTGAACCCAAACTCTACTGATCAGGAAGCGAACACACTAACCACTCAGCCACCGAAGCTCCCTACGACATGGAATACAATAATATTCTCCAGATGGAGAAACAATCTTTTGGTCTTCTCTCTCTATTTAACTCCAAAGGAGCTCTTCAAGCCGACTTTTCTCTTAGAATCTCCTTCCTCAATGCGATTCTTCTGATCACTCCTGTAATAGGATGGAGATTTATCTTCTTCGTTTATATTAGACTTTATATTTAGAGTCACATCACATTGATCACAACGTAATCAACACAATCATCACAGACTATTAAGTCATAATTCATAATCAAATTTATTGATGTTGTAACTTGGCACGTGATACATAATAGTGGACGTTCTCTTAGAATTACTGTTCTTTAATTTTGGACATACAGAGGCTAACTCCGGTGAATATTGAAATGTCCATAAGTGCAAATTGTAAAAATCAATCTCTCTCACAACTTGCATACGACTTTGTTCTCCGAAGCAAAAACTGAAGTACACTTAGAAACACGTTCACAACATAATGTTCTCAATGTTCTAATTCGCTTGTTGTGGCTCTGTATACTGCTCAACTAATTTCCTAAATCGATGCTATCTTTTCTTACGTTATCTACTCTACGCCTGACTAGTCTACATTTATGATTCTTGACTAACTCGGTTTACTATTTCTTATTACTGTCTGACTTACTAACTCATCTGACTCCTGTGTCTAACTGACTACCTTGTCTGTCCTAACTGCCTAAAACTGAAAACTACTAACTGTCTTAACTGACTGTTTTCGGCAGTTCTTGGTAAGTAACTCTGTCTTTCTCCTAACTTACTTACGCCCTTGTCTGTCCTAACTGCCTAAAACCTGTTGCGAAGACGGATAAATACTGAGGTCTCATTTACATAAATCTGAGCGTGGAATACTAGTATCCGATGGATGGCCGCGAAGCCGTCGCGAGATGACAACTTGCAAACTCTTTGACCAATCGGAATTCGCCATCCTGAACCACAGTTGACCTAAAGCTAACCTAGGTCTCAGAATTGTCAAAAGAAGCGGTTTGTGACTCCAACGTATTCTCTGGTCAGCTTGACCTCTCCTGAGTTTCGAAATAACTATGTTTATCTCATGACTTTGACCTGTCCAGGAAGTTGTTTGTCAACCTATTTACCTGACGGGTCAAGCCATGTGTTTATCCACACCTTCACAACAACTATATAATTTCCATTCCCCCTAAACTTATTATATCCAAATACTATTCTTCCCCTACTCGTGTCACCCTCCTTCCTCCTTGATTTGTCCACTAACAGCTATGAAATTTCCGTTCACACAACTTGTTTCTCTGTCACTAACACTAATGACCGTTATTCTATGCTACTGTTTAAAGCTGTTTAAAAAATGGGTACCGGCTGAGTTACCTGAGCGAAGCTTTAATCACATATACTGTTACAACTCTAGCCACAAGTTCTAGCCAAGTAAATTTATTATTCTTTTAAATGGAAGCATTTGTTGAAGATAGGCTCAATTTCAACGTCACACCTTTCACAAGATCAAGATGAAAACAGAATGATCGTGGCTAATAATTAGGTACCAAGGAAGAATTAACAGAGAGGAAGAATATTAACTCTGCCATAGCCAAACGTGCAGGCTTAGGTCAGTGAGATTTAGCTCCTTGTGTTAATTTCTGTTATGGGACATTCTTTTACTGATAACTCACAATGTCGTTAATGAAAAAAAAACAAATGAAACCATCAATACTGCAGATTTATTACAAATCCTCGGATGAGCAAAGAAGATAAATTATATTTTGAAGATCGTGGTGAATAATTTACATGTATCATGTTTCAATAGTTTATATTTAGTAACTTATCTATCTATCAATCTATATATCCATCCATCCATTTATCTATCTATATCTATATATCAATCAATATATCTATCTATCTATCTATCTATCTATCTATCTATCTATCTATCTATCTATCTATCTATCTATCTATCTATCTATCTATCTATCTATCTATCTATCTATCTATCTATCTATCTATCTATCTATCTATCTATCTATCTATCTATCTATCTATCTATCTATCTATCTATCTATCTATCTATCTATCTATCTATCTATCTATCTATCTATCTATCTATCTATCTATCTATCTATCTATCTATATATATATATATATATATATATATCTACCTATATATATATATATATATATATATCTACCTGTCTACCTGTCTACCTATCTATCTACCTGTCTATCTATCTATCTATCTATCTATCTATCTATCTATCTATCTATCTATCTATCTATCTATCTATCTATCTATCTATCTATCTATCTATCTATCTATCTATCTATCTATCTATCTATCTATCTATCTATCTATCTATCTATCTATCTATCTATCTATCTATCTATCTATCTATCTATATATATATATATATATCTACCTATATATATATATATATATATATATATATATATATCTACCTGTCTACCTGTCTACCTATCTATCTACCTGTCTATCTATCTATCTATCTATCTATCTATCTATCTATCTATCTATCTATCTATCTATCTATCTATCTATCTATCTATCTATCTAACTGTCTGTCTGCCTGTCTGCCTGTTTGCCTGTCTGCCTGACTGTCTGTCTGTCTGTCTGTCTGTCTGTTTGTCATATTTCTTCTTCTACCTTTCAGCTCCCTGTGGAGCATAAATCTTCAACAAACACTTTCCAAGTCGTTCTGTTTCTTGTCATTCTTTTAAGATCATTCCATGTCTTCCCCATCATCTTTATCTCTGCTTCTATCTGTCTTCTCCAAGAATTCTTTGGTCTTCCTCTTTGTCTTTTCCCCTTGGGATTCCAAAAAAGGGTCTGTTGCGTAATACTCTCAGTAGGTTTCCACTGTGTGTGTCCTATCCAGCGCCATCGTCTTCGCTGTATCTCTTTATCCACTGGTATTTGACAGGTACATTTCCATAATTCTATGTTAGTGATTTTGTCCTGCCATTTCCATCCTTTTATTCTGCGTAAGCATCCATTAATGAAAGTCTGTATCTTCATGATTGTCAATTTGGTTGTTCTCCACGTTTCACTGCCATATAATAGGACTGACTTAACATTTGAGATGAAATTTTTATTTTTGTATTTAACCAAATTTCTTTGGACTTCCATATGTTTCCCAGTGCAACAAAAGCTCCTCTTGCTTTTGGTATCCTTATTTTGGTATCATTTTTCTGCTCCTCCCTCTTTATCTATATTACTACCCAGATATATGTAAGATTGTACGTCTAGTAGAGGTATTTCTCCTAATTTTATTTGGTTATTGCCAACTGCATTAATTCTCATAATGTTGGTCTTATCTCTATTAATTTTCAGTCCTAGCTGTAGTGATCTTTCATCAAGTATGCTCATTTTATCCTGCATCTGTTGATGGTTATGTGATAGGAGAGCTATGTCATCAGCAAAGTCTAAATCATCAAGTTGCTTGGTCAGTGACCACTGGATACCATTTCTGTTGTTTTGATTTATTTTCATAATCTAATTTATGGCCAGTAGAAAGAGAAATGGAGACAGAATGCATCCCTGCCTTACTCCTGTTCTTATTTCAAATACTTCTGTAAGCTGCCCTTCATGCACCACACTACATTTCATTCCTTCATACATTGTTTTATCAGGTTAATAAACTTTATGGGGATCCCGTAATGACTCAGAAACTTCCAAAGCATTCCTCTGTCTAAATTATCAAATGCCTTTTCGTAATCTATGAATCCATTATAAAGTGGGGACTTCCGCTATATTGGTATGCCACACAAAAAAATGCCCTATTTGTGCATATATTTGTTGGTACCTGTATTTCTATATATTTTTTCAGTTTTCTTTACACATAACCTCGACGATCCTTAAAACCGGAAGATTTCTTTCATTTCTCGTTTCTAGAAAAATAGAGAACATTATTATCATAAAAAAGATCTCCAGAACTTTGACCTGACGCTAATTAGGGACCAAGATGACCTGAGACAGTTGATTTTTTTTATTAAGTGCCCTCAGTTGATAGGAAAACTGGACATAAAGTAATGAGTTCATAAATTACTTTGATATAAAACATAGATATAGCTTGTGGAAAATACAGAAAATATATCGAATTCCCGTAAAATAGTTACAGTAATAAAGTTCATAAACTAAACTCTCCTCCCCCAGTCATGTTTGTGTTGCCATTCGTTGTAACTAAATCACAAGAAAGAAAAGGTCATAGGTTGTATCCATCTTTTCCTTCTCGGTGTTAAAGTTCGACAAGTGAATCATATAACAAGAGGTATCCCTAGAGAGATACGTTAGACACTGTTCTCTGCGTTTAAATATTGAGACGGCGTAGCATTGCTGGTACATTCCTACTAACAAACATTCTAGGGGAAATAATCTCCTAAACATGAAGCTAACAAGGTGAACTTGCTATTAATTTTGGATTGACAGCATGTATCGATTACATATTTTTTAACTGAATAAACTGCACCGCTCAAGATTGAGAACCTAGAATTGCCGAATGCGCACTTAGAGTCACACCAGGTGCTGGGGAGTCAGCTTGGATTTCAGCAAAAGGATAAACGAGGACTCGGTAGATTTGACCAATCTTTGAAACGTCACGACCACATACTGGTATAAAACAGTTGTGGGATACACGTGAGCTAAAGGGGACAAAAGGCTTGGCGAATCTTTCCAAACACCTTCATGACCAGTGTGAGAGCATCCGCTCTGCCAATCTTTCCAAACACCTTCATGACCAATGTGAGAGCATCCGCTCTGCCAATCTTTCCAAACACCTTCATGACCAGTGTGAGAGCATCCGCTCTGCCAATCTTTCCAAACACCTTCATGACCAATGTGAGAGCATCCGCTCTGCCAATCTTTCCAAACACCTTCATGACCAATGTGAGAGCATCCGCTCTGCCAATCTTTCCAAACACCTTCATGACCAATGTGAGAGCATCCGCTCTGCCAATCTTTCCAAACACCTTCATGACCAGTGTGAGAGCATCCGCTCTGCCAATCTTCCCAAACACCTTCATGACCAGTGTGAGAGCATCCGCTCTGCCAAGCTTTCCAAACACCTTCATGACCAGTGTGAGAGCATCCGCTCTGCCAATCTTTCCAAACACCTTCATGACCAATGTGAGAGCATCCGCTCTGCCAATCTTTCCAAACACCTTCATGACCAGTGTGAGAGCATCCGCTCTGCCAATCTTTCCAAACACCTTCATGACCAGTGTGAGAGCATCCGCTCTGCCAATCTTTCCAAACAACTTCATGACCAGTGTGAGACCATCCGCTCTGCCAATCTTACAGAGACTAAAATTATGAGAATCTAGGAAGATGAGTAAGACCAGTCGGCAGAAATCAACATAATAACAACTACACCAGACGTCAACTAGACAGACAGCCCGCCGCCTCCTCACTCCCGGCAAAAATAAATACACTAGTTGATGAGATGATCTAAGGTACAACCTGGCTCAGATAGATCAGCTAAGGTACAATAAAAGATTGGGGAGGTGACATTTATTTTCAATATTCTGAGGGGAAAAGATAGCGCAAAAGCCTCCACAGCTGGTAGCATTTGTCCAACCTTCACAGAAGAATGAGCCGACCTGCTCAAGACTAATGAGATCTTCAAAAGTAAGAAAATAAACCACCAGGACAAATTGTGTTTTCCACGGATTACAAATCACTTCTAATTGTCATACACAACTCTCTGAAAGAGATAAAGCACTACAAAACATCAGAAGAGAGCAAACAAAACTGTCCAAGGAAATAAAAGCCGTAGTCTAGGTGGTGTTATCCCAATTGGAATTGCCCGAAACGAGTGGGCAGATGCACTATCAAAAATAGGCAGTAAAATGGAACAGCTCTGCCACCATGTGACCTACTGAGATCGCAGAATCATCATACAGAAGAAATGCCAACTGAACTGCGAAAGAAGAATAAGGATAACCTGAAACACAAAGTGCAGACATTTCAGTAGATCATCATCTTTACTTTGATAACTGGCAACATCATCAAGTCATCTCTATCGTCTCAAAGTCTCTCACACAAATAAATACCCTCACACAAATAAATACCCTCACACAAATAAATACCCATGTGGAACTGGTATTCAAGACCAACGGCATATCCAGCCTATAAGTAATCACGGGTCCAAATCTACCCAGAGGGCGTTGGAGAGTGGTAGAAGCTATGGGGTAGCCTTCACGACTCCGGAAGGAATTGTGAAATCCATCGCGGCAAAGGGACAGCAGATCTGATCTTACGAGCTGTAGACCAGATTGAAACCTTCTACTGCCAGGACAGGGTGGGTTTAACAGGTGGAACTATTGTACCAAATGAAAACTCTCACAGTTCCAATAACAGGTGAAGCCACGAGAGTAGGAGCCGCCTTCATAGCTCTGTCCACAGGGAAAACAAACCACTGCTGTCTAGCAGTTAATATCGGGAGAAGGAAAGGCTTGAGAAGAACACTCAGACAGAAACAAACGGGCAGTGTGTGCTCCACAACACTGGCCGGCATCCACCCTACGAGAAGGGAAACTCAAACCAAGATCAAGCCTGCCAAAGACGGAGTGTGTCTGCCATGGCTCAGATTTAGGGGAAAGATCAGGACATATACAGAAGTACGAGTACCGACCGTGCGATCAGTTGATCTTGTGCCACGATGTTGTTCCAAACAAACCCTCTCCCTCCCTCCTCCCCCCCCCCCCCCAACTACACCTCGCAAATCGTAATACAGAAAAGAGTCAAGTTCGCATGATCAAAGAACTAGAACATTGTAGAAGTAGAGCTCCTTTTAATGTATTATTGTTCTTGAAATCAAACGACAAAGAGGCAGTCCTGAATTAATGCGCATTAAAGATGAATGCACTGATCCGCAAAATGCAAAATACTCAGCAACATAATCTACAATTATGTGAACGATGACAAAGACCAAGAAGTCAGATTTATGTCTGGACGTGAGTGGTCGCGAACAATTTAAAAGGTTTATCATTCAAAGAACTTGTCTACAAGATTTATCATTAAACCGGCTGGTGGTGTGGGAGACAAACAAAATCAACAATCAAAAACTACCCACACACGACCAAAGAGAGCGCACGCATAGTTACAGAAGACACATGCTGAAAAGTAGAAGTCACGTTTCCTGGAATCACTCAGGAATTATTTCAATGTCCGCCGTCTAAGGGATTCAGAGTCGAATGCAAAAGAGACGGAAACTAGCCTCAGATAAATGATGACAGAGAAGTAAGTTGTGGGAGTGAAAGCGGTCTACTTATAGGATGGCCACTGAAGGGGGAACAATGTGTGTTGCTGTTCTATGCGACGTTAAAAACTGTGCCGGCTGTTGTCTCCCTTTGTTGACGCTGCGGTCAATAGCAAGAGCATGAAATTAACACCAGACACGTCATTTTGCACATTTCTACGACTATTCTTCTTTGTGGTTCACCTGTTAGTGTGTATTCTCTGTGTCGCTAGTTTGCGGTAAATCCGCGATATCTGCGCTTTCCGCCGGCACATCCGTCGTCAGCATTGATAGATTTTTTGGTCAACAATTTTTCCGGACGGTGGCCATTCTAAACCTACTCTTATGGGTTCTTAGCTGCCAAGAATTGAGGTAGTTAAAAAAAACTTCCGGTGTCATGGCGACTACGTGTTGCCGTTTTTATAATTCGGCTTTTGTTGATATATTTAAATGATTTACGCGACAGTCTAGTTGTGAAATTATGTGTTGCTATTCCCCGTTTGGTGTGTGTTTTACTTCTGACGGGTGGATGGATTGTGAACTTTACCGATATTTAAGTGGAATACGATTTATTCTTCTTTGTGTCGTGTGTTCGCGGTTAGATAGGCAAGCACATGGTTCGACAACAATGGCGCCGGCCTGGTGTGCTCAACCTGTATGTGAAAAGTCTGTGACGGTGGATGGGGCGGAAGAATTAGAAATAATCAACGGCCCAGAAAGCGAAAACAGCAAAGTGTGTGGTTCACATGAGGCATATTCAGAACACGAAAGAGGAATATGGCAGACCACCGTGAAAGAGATTGGAGCCTTATCACGTAACATTCCAAAGAAAGCCATGGAGAGAAATTCTAACTATTGTTTTAGGAAAAGTAATATTGGAAGGAAAATACAAGGTAAAAGAGGCAGAGGCAAACCAAGACTAACATGGACGAGTAACATCAAAAGATGGACAAGTCAGCCTATGACAATCTGCACCATCAAAGCAAGAGACAGAGTGGAATGGCGCTCCATGGGAGCCAAACTTCGATGCGGAGACGGCACTCACTGATGATGAAGAGTTGAGGAGAACGAGGGCTCGAATTCTAGAAGGGTCAAAAAGTTTAGTCAATCGGGAATGAAATAAAACCTCAGACCTGAACTCCTTGTGGCGACTGCACTGGAGCAGCCGCCTTTATTCTCCGGTCCTATACGTCCCCCACCCCCCTGCAGACCCCAGTAAATAGGAAATGTCGTAAAGGTAGTTAATTGCCAAAGGTTATATAGTATGCGTGAGAGTGCACACGTGACCTCCCGTTTTTGGCAGCGACACATGAGTTTATAGCAGCCGGTTCACAATCTGGTTCAATTTCCTGGAAATGGCAGAACAAAATCACTAACATAGAATTATGGAAATGTACCAGTCAAATACCAGTGGATAAAGAGATACGGAGAAGACGGTGGCGGTGGATAGGACACACACTGCTGAAACCAACTAAGAGTATTACACAACAGGTCCTGTTTTAGAATCCCCAAGGGAAAATACAAAGAGGAAGACCAAGGAATTCTTGGTGAAGACAGACACAAGCAGAGATGAAGATGATGGGGAAGACATGGAATGATCTTAAAAGAATGGCAAGAAACCGAACGACTTAGAAAGTGTTTGTTGAAGATCTATGCTCCACAGGGAGTTGAAAGATAGAAGAAGAAGGTTCACAATCTGAAAATGATAGTTTAATCTCTTAATATATAAATATATATATATATATATATATATATATATATATATATATATATATATATATATATATATACTTTCTCTGTTTATTACATTTATTGTGTTATTTTATTGTGTTAACATCTAATCTGCCATATTTTCTGTATTTCAACGTGACATCCCCCACCGCGACATATATTTTGGGACTACCTCCCCTTGTCGACCTAAATTCAGAAGACTATTTCCAGGACATAAATTGACCTAGTTAATTCTTAGAGAACATCCATCATCATCAAGTCCCATATCGATTCGCGTAGACGATCATGTGGTTCCCCAATTTGCTATCCACAGTGCATTGTATCAATTAACTCTTTCCCTGAATTTTGCCGGTTGTAATCAAAAAAGAACATTAGAGGGCGAAATAAATAATACGCGATAAGAATTACGTTTTGGTGGTACCTCTATTTCCTTGTTATAGCGTTAATTCTATTTGGCTACTTTTCTTCCTTTCTTACTTTCAGTTTCTTCACGTATATGACAATGCAAATTATTTTTTAAAATATTAAAAAATGAAATATTTTGATTAATGTCTATGAGGATATAGAATACTAGGAAGAGAGAAAGAGGAAAATAGAGAGAGAGCATTAGGGATAGGAAAATCAGTGATTGTAATTAAATCATGAATGTAGAAGACCCAGCAAGTTGATACTTTAACTTGTATAAAAGCAAATGTAACAAAACACCGCCTTGCATGTTCACTGCTCCCTTGCTTGTTATCTGTCATTATTTACGAGAAAGTGGTCGATAACTCTGTCCTCTTTCACCTCATGGAAATGGTTACCCGTGACGTCAGCTTCAGAATTGGAACATAAAAAAGAATGTGTTATTGTTTCTTTATTGTCAACATAAATCATTAGTCGTCATCGTTATGACAAGTAGGCGTTGTATTGAAAGCAACACCTTTGAAGGAAGAGGTTAAACGGGTGGGAAAAAAAAGAGACCAATATCATTATAGGATAGGACACACATTACAGAAGCCAACTGAGAGTATTACACAACAGGCCCTTTTTTGGAATACCCAGGGGAAAAGACAAAGAGGAAGACCAAGGAATTCTTGGAGAAGACAGATAGAAGCAGAGATGAAGATGACGGGGAAGACATGGAATGATCTTAAAAGAATGGCAAAAAAACAGAATGACTTGGAAAGTGTTTGTTGAAGACCTATGCTCCACTGGGAGCTAAAAAGGTAGAAGAAGAAGCAGAAGAAGATCATTATGGTGAATGTCAATGAAGTAAAAATCATTTTGTACAGTAAAGACTATAAGTAAACAGTAAAGTATGGATTACTGCTTGCATTAAATTGTTTTCAAAAATCGTATACGGTCTGTTCTGTTCATGGAATCGGTATCGCTGCAATCGAAAACTTCCCATATCCGATCCACTGATGGCACAACTTCCGCCAAAGCGCGTTAGCAAAATGTTGACAAGGTTGACTACAGTGTTGCCCTAATCGTCGCAAAAGACTTCCATCAAATAGAGATAGTGCACAGTCACTTTCATGCTCCAGTTTCCTTGAAAACACACGTTGAAAAACAAACAAAACAATCGAAACAGTTTAAGCGACTACGCTAGTCTCTGCAAAAACAGGGCAACATGCCATTTTAATTTGGAATTCTCGGTTGCCGTTAGTAAGATTGATCTCCAGTGCGAGCCAAGTCGGCTGCATAGGCGACAAAGGACATCACCAAAAAAAGAGTTTCCATAGTCACTTCCAACTCCAATTCACTCGAATAAATGGGGAAAAAAATCACATAAAAAATGTCAAAACACCGAAAAACAGTTAAGTGTTGGTACTCTCTAAAGAGGCCTGCGGCAATGACCGCCATCTGTCCCAGAGGTCTTTCAAATAGTATAGGATTTGTTAACAATTATTATCTCAGATCTGTTAACAATTATTACCTAAGATCTGTTAACAATTATTATCTAAGATCTGTTAACAATTATTATCTAAGATCTGTTACATCCAACTTCAATGAAGGCAAAAATTACTGTTGAATTTTAACCGTAGTCAAATTTTAAGAAAACATAAATTACTGTTAGCTCTATTGCTATCGCTTCTACAATATAATTTGTATTAACTCATAATGAGATGAGTAAAATGTAAGAAGATTACAAAAATGACGCTGATCTTCCTTCCAATGATCAATTTTTAACTTTTAGGAGATGCTCAAGAAGTGTCGAGAGAGATGTTATTGAATATGTCATGTCTCACGAGAGCACAAGCTAGCGCTTCTCTCGGTGACTCTCTAATATGGCATCACATTATAGATAAATTATGTCTCACCGTAATGAGAGCACAAACTAGCGCTTTTCTCAGTGACTCTCTAATATGGCATCTCATTATTGATAAATTATGTCTCACGATAACGAGAGTAAAACCTAGCGCTTCTCTCAGCGACTCTCTAATATGACATATTTCTTCATCTACCTTTCAGCTCCCTGTGGAGTATAGGTCTTCAACAAGCACTTTCCAAGTCGTTCTGTTTCTTGTCATTCTTTTAAGATCGTTCTATGTCTTCCCCATCATCATCATCTCTGCTTCTATCTGTCTTCTCCAAGAATTCCTTGGTCTTCCTCTTTGTCCTTTACCCTGGGGATTAAAAAAAAGGGCCTGTTGTATAATACTCTCAGTTGGATTCCGGATTGTGTGTGTCCTATCCAGCACCTACGTCTTCGCTGTATCACTTTATCCACTAGTATTTGACTGGTACTTTTCCATAATTCTATGTTAGTGATTTTATCCTGCCATTTGCATCCTTTTATTCTGCGTAAGCATCCATTAATGAAAGTCTGTATCTTCATAATTGTCATTCAATTGTTCTGCATGTTTTACAGCCATATAATAAGACTGACTTAACATTAAAGTTGAACATTTTTATTTTAGTATTTAATCTAATTTCTAATATGACATCTTAAAAAGGTAAAGTAAAGTACCCCCGTCACGCCAAGTGGCGTATTGTGTAAGTGCTAATATGGTGTTAGTGACCATAAATAGTACAGACCTTCAGCACATGATTTTTGGGGTCATGTGGTCGGTATTACGCCCGTGCTGTTTTACTTTCCCAGAAAAAAATCCGGTACCCATTGAAGAATGGGTGAACCGGAAGCCGTCGGTTGGAATCGAACCCTACCTCTTGTACTTATAGTCCTGTTCACTAACCACTGAGTTATCGCAGCTCCATTATCACAGATTACTATGGATACATTATGCTTCATCATAACGAGAGCACAACTCTGAGCGTCTCTCAGTGACTCTGTAATTCCATGTTTCTCAATATCTTTGTCTGTTTCTCTACTTCTCGAAAGTTTAATTGCGTCACACATAAGACTAGCTGAAATGGCTGGAAATCTGTTCGCGCCTAGCGCTCGCCCTCCAGCCCGTTCAGTCTTCTGGGAAAACAAGATCCACTTCGTGTAGATTAGGAAGGTCTTAACATTAATAACTGCGAGAGTGTCTTGTGTTACGTCCCATTAGGGTCCATGTTCACAGACGTTGTAATATCGTGTTGCCTAAATGTACCTCCTATAAGCAGTACTGGACATAATTACCCACGTCAAGAGGCATGTTTCTTAATGAAAATCACGCAAATGAATAACATTATGAATCTCATATCCAGGCTTCGATCTGACCGTTTAGCGAGTGAAGGAGCTGTTGTTATTGTTTATGAGTTGCAATTATTATGCTAGAAGTGTTACGTGTAATGAACGATGCAATGCTTTCCAAAATATCGATATAGAGCTCATAAGACATAAAGAACAGTGCAGACAATGAAGTAAATATTGACTTACATAAATGAACATTAACGTTTACTAGAAAGGTTAAGTTTATATAAGACTTAAAAATCCAGGAATTCTTTGCAAGAAAATCAAATGGAAAGAATTTAAGAGAAGAATATTGACGCTGGAAAATTAATATTAACAAAAAATACTTGAAAGTATTAGATACTTGGACTTTATAATACGCGGTCTCTCTCTCTCTCTCTCTCTCTCTCTCTCTCTCTCTCTCTCTCTTCTCTCTTTCTCTCTCTCTCTCTCTCTGCGATCAAGACTCAATCAGAGTAGGATTCCAGACTCTCTCATGAAGTCAGCTGTCTGTTTAAGCGAATCGATTGCCCCATATAGTTTTTCTTCCAGGGAGGTGGGCGTGGACTACATTGCTCTTCTCAGGTCTGTGTACTGGGGGCAATCCTGTAGAACATGTAGTGATTTTGTAGTGATATTGTCCAGTGTACAGTGGCATAGACTGTTTGTACCTATTTTGAATTTGGTGAACATGTGATTTTCATTCGATTGTGGCCAGTGCGTAGGCGAAGTATGACTTGATCCCTCCTTGATAGTTGGTGGGGTCCGTCACTCTCGTTGTACTTTGGTTGCTCTCGTTTCCATTTTTCATGGAACTGACCTTTGAGGATGAATTTCGCTTCATCATAACTGAGCGGATGGTTCTCTTGTGGTAATCTCCCTCCCTATTTAGCTAATTTGTCTGCGCGTTCGTTCCCGTGTATATTACAGTGTGATGGTATCCACTGAATGACTACTCTCTGGAAGTTATTGCATAGTTGGTCCAGGGTTGTTCTCAAGTCATCTAGTTCATTGTTCTTGGGGCTTTTTAGAGCTGATAATACTGACAGTGCATCAGTCAGAATCACCAATTTATTGTGCATGTTATTTTTGTGTTGAGTAGTCAATTTTGCAGTATGTCTGATGCCCTCAGTTTCTATTTAAAGTTGTTTGAGAACTTTCCAGTAGCTATTGACTTGGTGATCTCGTCCTGATTATTCAGCGTCAAGAACACACCTCCCCCTCCATTTCTGGTGGCATTTGTAGCAGAGACATCTGTGTATATGTGGGACCAAGAGTCCTGTGGGTAGGTATCGTGTATGTGTTTTTCTGCTACGTGTTTTCTTTCTGTGTCTGATTGGGTGCCTTTTTTTCATGATTCCTGTTATATTTTTCTTAATTTCTGGTATTTTATGCTTTCCATGAGGAGACATATCAGATGGGCCCAAGGGTTTCGATATTGTTTGGGAAAGTACTGGGTCTCCAGTAGTTAGTTCATTGGCAATTGCAGCGAAGTTGCTCCTCTTTAGTCGTACAATTCCGGAACCAGTTATTCTTTGGTGCATGGAATGGCTAAAGAGTCTTCTATATTTCTCCGCTTGTTGCAATACTTTAGTGACCTGTCTGTCATCTAAAGGTTGTAAACCTGTTACTGTTTCTAGAGTCTTGATAGGTGTAGATTTCATAGCACCAGTGATGATACTGATACGGGCAGCTTGGTTCTGTGTTCTGTTAATTTTGCTAAGGTGTGATTTGGAAGCCATAGCTCAGACTGTGGCTCCATACTCTAGAACTGGTCTGACTCTTCCTACGTATAGTCTTTTCAAAATATTGTTGCCTGCTTCCCAGTCCGTTCCAGCCAATTTCTTCATAATATTTGTTCGTTTTCTGGCTTTTTTACTTGCTCTGTCTATCTGATTTTTCCAAGTTATTCTGCGATTCATGGTGACGCCAAGACATGTTGGGTTTTGGTCAATAGGGAGTGTATGGTCTTTTATCTTCAAGTTTGCGGAGAGTGTGTTTCTTGATAGGCTGAAAATTGTATTGCGTAGTTTTTTTTTTCGTTGATTGGTAAGAACCAGGTGTTCGTCCAATTTTCAAGTTCACCAAGGGCATCTTGCATCCTGGGTCCAGCCACTGTCATACTTTCCTCGCAAGCCCATTACACCAGATCATCTGCGTATATTGCTGAATTCTGGGTGGAATGTTCATTACGATGTCATTTATGAAAATTAAAAAGAGTGTTGGGAACAAGACTCCGCCTTGTAGGACACCTTGTTCGATATAGACCTTCTTACTTATTTGACCTTGAACTTGTACTCTGGCCGTTCTATCCTGAAGGTATTGAGAGACCCAACTGAATAAACGAACCTGGATGCCAAGTCTAAAATGCTTGTTCTTTAAACCCTCTCGCCAAACCCTATCAAAAGCCTTCTCCATGTCGACCCACACTGCCAGTGTGTGTTTCTTTTCTTGTAGAGCATATTTCTCTATTTTCTGTGCAATGTAGGTGACCAGGTCTTCAGTTGATCTGTGCTGACGGAAGCCACTTTGTTGTGGTACGATTTGTTGTTTTGTCTCCAAATGCCACATAAGTGTTCTGTTAACCAGCCTTTCCATGAATTTACTCAGGCAGCTCAGTGGGCTAATTGGTCTATAGCTACTTGGGTCTAGTGGATCCTTTCCACTCTTGAGGATGGGAACCATAATAGCTTCTTTCCAGATTGCCGCCAAATGACATCTCTTCCAGCTAACATTTATCATCCTTAGAAGGTGGCTCTTGACTTTCTGTCCCAGATTTAGGAGCATTTCGTTGGAGATTCCATCTTTACCAGGGGAACTTTTGAGCTTCAATCCTTTGAGGGCAACATCTAATTCAGTTGGGGTAAAGATGGTCGTCTGGTGCTAAAGGCAAGTAGTGAAATTAGGGGTTTATGCACCCTAAAGGTTAAAAAACATGCACCGAAACTGCACGAGACAGTGCATATTTCTGGCACCAATTCCGTGCCCCCCCCCCCCCATTTTTTTTGGTCTGTCATTTTTTTTTGTTCGGTCCGCCGCCATCTTGACTCGTGACTCGTCGCATGAGCCGTGACCCGGTCTCGGTTGGTGATTATCTCGGGCGGGTATTAGGCGACAGATAAAAAATGCTGACAAGCAATGACGTTGAAGGGGTATTGTTAGGCGGCTTAGGCGATAGGTAAATAATGTATCCGATGAAAAAGCAAAGTAGAAATTTAAGAATATTAATGTGATATTTACGGAATATTAAAATGAATGCGAAATTTAGTTAAAATGAACGCGAAACTTATTTTAAAATAATGAAAGAAGAAATATAGTCGATAAAAATCCACGTCGCGTATATGGTGTGACCGGAACCCTAGGCCTCGCGGAACACATGACAAGTCACGTGTTGTTTACTTTTCCAAAGCTATTAACGGTGTAGCAGTTCTAAAACTTGGGGAAAGTGTAGGGGGGCCTAACTTTATTCTTCATAGGTTTTTTTTTTAGTGTTAGTCCATAGCTTCACTGTAACACTTTAGTATTTGAATATCAATTGGAATAAATAATTATATAAAATTGTTTAACCTGTATCACAGAGACATTATACCCCCTTCGCCCCTTCAACATTCCGTGTTGATAATATAAATTCGCATCATCCTCGTCGCCGTCGTCATGTACCATCATCAATATGGGGATTGATGGTGGTGGTGGGGAAGGTGTTTTTTTCTGTTGACGTGTTGTGTTGAATGAGATCGACCGAGCCCAATGAGCGTTGTTTATACTGCTCCAATCTAGTTAAATTTTGTTGCAGAACACGTTGGTACACTCTGGCTTTATCAGCTGGTGCTAAATCAATCGCGGAATAGGATACGTTGCATTTCATCATCTAAATCTCTCAAGTTGTCACCGATCGCCTCGGGCTGGTATACGTGCTAGTAGTCTGTTCAAGACCCTCGAGGAATCGTGGATCCATCAAAATCATTTTTTGGCCATTGTTAAGCCCCTAGTACTCCCCCGAGAATACTTAATATAGGTCGGAGCAAAGCACCTATGAACCCTCCGGTTTGTAGAATCTATTTCCGCCTCTTAAGAGTCGCTTTCCTTTTAGTGAGAAGTCTCAACTTGTGCTTGTGTCGACGTATGAGAGTTTAGTCAAGTGGTTTGGGTACGATTCCTCATTCAACAGTTGGATACCGACCAAGGACATTGTCAGATACAAAAACTAGAGATGAGAGGAGAAGAAGAAGAAGAAATGGAAACTTTTGGAGAGCCCGATTTGCGAGCCGTAAACTCTTGAGTGAGGAGAGAGCGAACTATGCTGGGGTCGGTGTTTGGGAAACTATCCCCCTACTTAGAACTTGTCTTTATTTGTCAAGTGGTAGTTATATATACCGTTGTCGCGGTCTCGCTGTTCAATCTGACCACTGAAAAGCAAGATTCAAAGGACGAAAAACTGTGGATAGCCCTACTGAGCAGCTGTTTGGGTTACATACTACCGAATTCAAACTTGGATAGGAGACGGTGAAACAAGTAAAATGAGTTTTTATGTCACCTTACCCAGCAATGCATCTATGGAACTTTTAAAGGATAATGACCCCGGCCACTTTTTCGTTAAACTCCCTCAGACCATTGACATTTCGACGCAGTATGAGATCGCGCTGGTGGAGATACAGTTTCCGCTTAATTTTTTCAATGTAATAGAGGGTGATGCCTGGATTCGTTACGAATCTCTCGCTAGCGACGATATTTGCGATGCTAGATTTCATTACAACGTGACCCTGGAGCCGGTGTTATACAAGAAACCCGGTTTCATCAACGCATCGAATGCGTTGATCGTAAAAGCGGAGGTGGAGGATTAGAACGCGGATGTGATAGCGAAAAAAATGAGATCCATTTACGCAAAGGAGGTGAAAAAAGCCATTTTGAAACTCTACGAAAAAGGGGTCAGTGTTACCATAAGCGACACTATGAAAAACATGTTAGCCTTCCCCACGACCTCTATATCAGACACAGCTCCCGAAATCTACAGCGTGGGCGTAATGGACTTGGAAAGTGTTGCGAAGAATGTCTACGTCTACTGCGATCTCGTTTCCCCCAGACCGTTCGGGGATGTGATGGTACCTCTCCTCAGGAGCGTGCCTGTTCTCAATAGAAATCACACTGCGTTGTTTCAGATCTACGATAAGCCTCACTACCTACCCCTGAGTCGATTTTCCTTTGATACCGTCGAAATCCTTTTAGCCAACGAACACGGAAAAACAATTCCATTCACCAACGGAACGTCGGTGCTAACGGTACACTTTCGAGCGAAGAAACATCTCGATCTGGTATAATGGTGAGACACACCCCCCCCCTTCATCAAAATGTTGAGTTATACGAAGACTTTTACTGTTGTCAGACGGGTGATTGAATGCCCGTGTTTATAGGAGGTCGAAGTCAGAGCAGTCGAGGAATCGGTAGTTTCTTTGGGGAATCGGGAGGGCTATTTTACCATGGTTAAAAACAGGCGGTAAGGCCTTGGTCAGAGAAGGATTGGGGACCGGTCTGCAGGTCGCACAGGACGCATTAGCCGGGAAAAATGTCGATGAAGCTTTCAAAGAATGAGCTAAGGAGGCCGGTCAGCGGTTGATACATGGGGTCTTAGACAACCTGAGTGGTAACAACCATTCAGGAAGTGGTTTACGACAAAACAGAAAACAAGTTATGAAGGTACCTCCACCCGGAGAACCCGTTACGAAGAAGATAAAACCGACAGCTAGACAGTTCATTCGGTGCACAACAAGAAGAGGAAGACGAGGGTGGGAAGGGATATTTTCGATGAATAATGTCTCTCATTCACACCAAGTCGTGTGAATATCTTCACTCTGGTTTGGATTTATTTAGCGTTCCTTCTACACAGACAGCTCTAGACTCTGGTCAATTTATTGAAATTCGTCCGATTGCTGCCTTGTCGCATGGCACACCAAAAGAGTTTTTCATTTCGGGAAACAGCGAGGAGTATCAAGATCTTTTCAACACGTTTTTGCATCTCAGGGTCATGATCACCCTCCCGAATGGGGAAGTGTTGAGGTAGTACCAGTCAACAATTATCTTCACTGTCTATTTTCACAAATCGACGTATCTCTAAATGACACGTTGGTTACACCATCGGAGAATACCTATCCTTTTAGAGCAGTGTTTGAGGCCACGCTAAACTACGGGGAGGATTCGAAAACGGGATACTTGATGGCCGCTCTGTTCTACAAAGATACAGCGGGTCATCATGATGACATGAAAGAAAATGAGGATTCAAAACACGGCGTGCTTTGACTTTGGGTAGTAAAGAGGTTGAAATGATGTGTCGTTTGCACTCTGATGTCTTTGTGCAGGATCGTTATATGTTAAACAGAGTCGATGTAAAGATCAAACTCACGCCCTCTAAGGATGTGTTCAACCTCATTGCTTCCGATAGGTCTGTGGGTTATAAGAGTATTATCACCTACGCCGCGCTCGTGGTCAGGAAAGCTAAGCTAAACCCTGCGATTTCTCTGGCCCACGAAAAGGCTCTTTTAAGCGGGAATGCACGGTACCCGATCAAGAGGGTTACCATCAAGACATTTTCCATCGCTAGCGGGATGTTCTCCCACAGTCAAGACAATTTTTTTTTGTCTCATACACCAACCCGTATAGTGATAGGTCTGATTACAGCCAGTGCATTTAATGGTGTTTATACCGCTAACCCGTTCAATTTTCAACACTTTTGTCTGACTTATATGAACCTGACGATCGATGGGAAATGTATCTCGGGAAAGCCTCTAACTATGGACTTTGAACGAAATCAATACGCGAGAGCTTTCTTTGGTACAAATCTGGCCATGGGTCTGATTGGTAAAGACGCTGGGAATAACATTGATTATCGTGAGTTCAAGGACGGATTTTGTCTATTTGGTTTTGACCTCTCGTCCAGCCTACTGGACGGCTACCATTTTAGCTAGCCACAAGCTGACCCTTGTCGATGAAACTCAAGTTTGCCACTCCCAAAACTATTCCCTTACAAGTTATCGTCTACGCCGATTTGGACTCAGTACTCGAGGTATCAAAGACACGGCAGGTTCTAACAGACTTTGCCGTTTGAGAGAATGAAGATGAACACGAGGGAGATTTACAACCTTTTGATGTCGGATATTTTCGTTTGACGCTGTTCCCTTGTTAGTGTCCTTCCACGAAACCACTTATCGCCCACCATCGACCCAACCGCGACCGCACCCTTTGTCATAAACACAGACCCTGCCTACGAACCTGGTGAGCATTGGGTGGCCCTCTATTACTCGGAGAATGTGAGTATTTCGATTCCTACAGTTTACCTCCCAGACACACGGATATTTTAAACTTATCGATTGGAACTCACACGTTCCATTCATCTACAACCCACGGGTGTTGCAAAATTTGTTTAGCAACACGTGTGGTCTATATTGTGTTTATTATATACTTTTTAAGTGTCGTGGTGCGAAGCATAACAGAATTCTCATGACTTGTTCATCGAGACAAGACATTAACGACCGTATCATTTATCGTTTGCTCGCCCCGTGGTTATTTCGACTACGAGGGGTCCATGGATGCCCAAATTCAACAACCGGGCAGTAATATAATATATATTTAATATATATTTTCAATATATTATATATTTTCAAATATATGTTGCATTAATAATAAAGCTGTGAAATTTAATATAGAAAGAATTTGTTTTATATTTGATTTACCTTGAATGTGAAAGAGCGAGAGAGAGACATAGAGAGATCGTCACTATTTAATGTAATGTTAGATTGTTAGAACATTACCACCTTACTACAAAACATGACACATGATGATGTTGCTAACGACGTTAAGCGTCAGCGATACTACTTCTAATAATACACCCCGTGACTACCAATCAAAACAGCCCCCCCCCCTCCCTTTTTCTCCATTTTTAGAATCATCGCAGACAATTCGTTAATTAGATTTGCACACCTGGCCTTATGGTCACGGATATCAGCACACTAACAGCAGATAACCTAAGAGATAATACTCAACCACGTCCACTTACACCCCGTCCCCTTCTCACTATTTAGAGTACGAGATCGAAAGTTGTGGCGAAACATGTTCACTCTACACCAACGGGCTTGGTACCTGATGATGCTGTTGAGGGGAGGGGGCGGTATGGTGACCCATATTGATGATGGTACATGACGACGGCGACGAGGATGATGCGAATTTATATTATCAACACCTAATGTTGACGGGGTGAAGGGGGTATAATGTCACTGTGATACAGGTTAAACTATTTTATATAATCATTTAATCCAATTGATATTCAAATACTAAAGTGTTACAGTGAAGCTATGGACTAACACTAAAAAAACCTATGAAGAATAAAGTTAGGCCCCCTACACTTTCCCCAAGTTTTAGAACCGCTACACCGTTAATAGCTTTAGGAAAGTAAACAACACGTGACTTGTCATGTGTTCCGCGAGGCCTAGGGTTCCGGTCACACCATATACGCGACGTGGATTTTTATCGACTATATTTCTTCTTTCATTATTTTAAAATAAGTTTCGCGTTCATTTTAACTAAATTTCGCATTCATTTTAATATTCCGTAAATATCACATTAATATTCTTAAATTTCTACTTCGCTCTTTCATCGGATACATTATTTACCTATCGCCTAAGCCGCCTAACAACACCCCTTCAACGTCATTGCTTGTCAGCATTTTTTATCTGTCTCCTAATACCCGCCCGAGATAATCACCAACCGAGACCGGGTCACGGCTCATGCGACGAGTCACGAGTCAAGATGGCGGCGGACCGAATAAAAAAATGACAGACCAAAAATTTTTTTTTTTTAGCACGGAATTGGTGCCAGAAATATACACTGTCTCGTGCAGTTTCGATGCATGTTTTTAACCTTTAGGGTGCGTAAACCCCTAAATACACTACTAATGGCATGTGTTTTGCATCTTGGTTTTCCTGTCTTGCAGCTTTCTGTTTATCTATTGTTGAATGTTTATTCTACTAATGTTTTTGTAAGTCTCTATCAGTAGATTTGCTGCCCTTTTGCCTGTGAGGATGTTCTGATTGTGTGTTAATGATATTGGAGGTCGGCAGTTGTTTTCGTCCTTCAGAGCTTTCGCAAGTTTCCATAGTTTATGACCATTTTTGTCTAGATTAAGGCTCTCTGTTTTGTCTATCCAACTCTGTCTTGCTGATATCACGACCTCACGTCTGTATTTGGCCGAGGCTGCCTTGTAGGCAATGTTGCTCTCTGTGCTGTGTGATGTTTCAGCTAGTTCTCTGGCAGAGTCCAGTTCCTCTTCTAGTCTTTGTATTTCCTTGCTCCAGCATGGCTTGTAGTTTGTTCTTGCTCCTCTAGGAGATGAGACCGTCAAATAATGGATGGGTTGATAGCAGTAAGTGGGAAATAATTGGCGGATGGCGTCAGGGTCGATAAAACTAACCAAGACTCTAGTAAACATACTTGTAGCGGTCCGGTGATGTTAAGTAGCCGGTCCGGCGATGTTAAGTAGCCTGGAAAAGTGCGTAGCTATCGAAAACAAAAGTTAACCAGGCACCAGAAAAAAATGCAGTGTTTGATGAGGGTCTTAAATATTTGTAAAATATATTCCATACCCACCAGGTTTAAGGCGCGCCTCGTATGCATTTATATGTCACGTTTTGCCTTATCAACAGGCATAGTAGCCGCTTTAGACTGCCGCCGCCTCGACGACGACATCAATGTACTAGGTTAAAGCTAAGACAGTTGTATGTGAACGGGTGTAGGCAGTAGATTCTTTCAGAAAGGTTGCACAAAATAGATTTAGTTATTACATGCCGAATATAGTGTGAGCACAGCCAACAATAGGAGCCGTCATAGCTCAGTGGTTAGTGAACTGGACTACAAAGGACAACAGATCGAGTTCGATGCTAAGACGGCGTCCAGGTTCACACAGGCACGCTGGGTACCCGATTTTTTTTCTGGGAAAGTGAAGCGGCACGGGCGTAATACCGGACCACATTACCCCGAATATATAATATGGCGAGGTCTGTAAAAATTATGGTCACTAACGCCATATTCCCTATATGCCACGTGGCGTGACGGGACTCTTTACATTTTTTACAGCTAACTAGATGACCCGCAGGCAGAAAACAAAATCATAAAACACCCCAACTAGCGTGACGTTTTCAGCTCTACGAGCAGGGGTGGTTGTGGGTAGAGTGATGTCAGTTTTCTATTGCTCCTATAGCTGATTACATTACGTAGTTAAGGTGTTTTCCTATCTTATTTTCTGCCCGCTGGCCATCTATATAGTCGGCGTGGTGCGAGCCCTTCAAGTTCAATGCAGACGGCGGTCGACACCTGAGAGTCATGACCCAGGCAGACCCATATCCACTAGAGTGTCAATAAGCTGAAGGACCGAAATACTTACTCGACGGGGGCCCTTCTGATGATCAGATTGCCCACTGCTGCAAAGGTATGTATAAAGAGTTTTCTGTTATTATTACTATGTGGCATCGTGTCAACCAAGTAGTTTACTTTCTGCCCAGCCAATGAAACGTAAGCTTTTTTTAGTCACCAATCAATTTATTTCAAATATTGACGGGCCGGATGTCCTAAAATGGTATCAAATAAAGCCTTGATGTGGCTTGGGGGCCTTTTCGCGAGCATAGATTATGATAGTTTTGGATATATTTTGAGAGATGAGAATTTTTAGTCTGACGCAGAGATTATGTCAAAGAGCCAGCCAGCAGAAGACATAAACCTGAGAGATATGATTATCCTATCTGTGATTTTAACTAGTTTTTACAACATGGTGATTAAAGTAGTTGATAAGTTGAATTTAAAGGCAGACGCCAAAAAGTATACGGCAGATGATTAGAGAACCCGGAAGTGGTAATTACAACTGGCGATAACCAAACCACGGAAAATTATGCTTTTACAATTCGCTATATATTATATCACAACAGATGAGTGCATTTCTAGACTAATTACTAGTCAACTATAATGTGAAAGTACTATAAATGTACTGTCTTCTTATGAAGAATAAAAGTTTAGTCGAGGTAAACATATAAAGTGATTTATTCGCCGAGTACAAGACAAATTTCCGTTCTGTTACTGTTACATTTTAACCAAATATTACCACTAATCCAGCTATGATTTCAAGTAGGCGAAGATTGTGAGTGGTACATCTTACCTCGTATTTCTCATTGAGGTGCGAGAATCCGAAGATTTGTAACCCGTGATTCGAGAACCTAGAACTAATCCCCTGTATAAATATGTATATGGAGATGAAAGTTCTCTCTGCAGTTTTACCTGTTTAATGCCAGTTTATGTTTAATTTCCATGCTTTCTACAGCAGTACTCACGGCCCGGTATGACATTTCATATATTATATTTGTGTTCTCATCTCATTCTTCTTAGCTTTCTCTCGTTAAGTGGCGTGGATTATTTGCGTCGCTAGTTTGCGTTAAGGCTACGATATTTGCGTCGTTAGGCCTGACACATCCGTCTTTGACATGGATAGATTTGCTTCACAATGTTTTCTTAAATGGCCACTTTCGGCCTACTCTTTTCAACGTTTAACCGTCGACGATTCTTCAACATGCGCAAGCGCACATGGAACGTTCTGTTTTTTTTTTTAAATTCACACCACGTTTTTAGTGGAGTTTGAAACCGGATCTTCCTGTTCAGATGCAGAACGCTTGGCTATAGATCAGCCAGACCTTCAATAATGCACTCAAAATGAGGACATGTATTCCGTGATTGGCTTTACTAGGGATGTCAACAACGCGAAGATGATGTCTACGTTGGGCATTTATCCCATAAATTCGAGGCATTCATTTGCTTAAGCCACAGTCAATATGAGAGTCACTGCCACCCAGAGACTTTTGCTGCTAAAAGATGAGAAAACAATATTAAATGTATGAGATTTCAGTGTAACTGATCATGCGTTAAGATAACAGGTCGACAGCAATCAGTGAGTCGGATGACAAGATATAAATCCATAATCAAACGGAAAAAGTGACCTGGTCACCACCCTGAAGAGATGAAACAGCTGTCAAAAAAGTTAAAATGTTCTAGCAGAGAGTGCACAAATCGGAATTATCTCACTTTCTTCTAGTCTAGCAAATATTTTCACTCGTCTTTTGAACTGTAGTGACAATCCTCTGATCTCTCCAAATGCAGATTCTGTCTTCTGAATCTTTTACTATTGTGTATATCCTCTGATCTCTCCAAATGCAGATTCTGTCTTCTGAATCTTTTACTATTGTGTCTATCCTTTGATCTCTCCAAATGCAGATTCTGTCTTCTGAATCTTTTACTATTGTGTCTATCCTCTGATCTCTCCAAATGCAGATTCTGTCTTCTGAATCTTTTACTATTGTGTCTATCCTCTGATCTCTCCAAATGCAGATTCTGTCTTCTGAATCTTTTACTATTGTGTATATCCTCTGATCTCTCCAAATGCAGATTCTTCTTCTGAATCTTTTACTATTGTGTCTATCCTTTGATCTCTCCAAATGCAGATTCTGTCTTCTGAATCTTTTACTATTGTGTATATCCTCTGATCTCTCCAAATGCAGATTCTGTCTTCTGAATCTTTTACTATTGTGTCTATCCTCTGATCTCTCCAAATGCAGATTCTGTCTTCTGAATCTTTTACTATTGTGTATATCCTCTGATCTCTCCAAATGCAGATTCTGTCTTCTGAATCTTTTACTATTGTGTCTATCCTCTGATCTCTCCCAATATAATATTTCTTTCCTAATCTTTACCAATGTAGTGTCTATCTGAAATGTATTACTCTGTCTATTCTATGAACTTCTAGCAATCGTCTGTTCAATCAAATCTAATTTGTCCATCCTCTGAACTCTCTTAATGAAGTGTCTCTTAAAATTTACTAGTTTGACTATCCGCAGGAGTGTCTGTGCCTGGGTCTAACTAATGTGACTAACGTCTGATATTTCCACGTAGTGTCCTCTAACTGGACTTTGCTATCGCGTATATCCTCTGATCTTTCCACGTAATGTCCTCTAACTGAACTTTGCTATCGCGTATATCCTCTGATCTTTCCACGTAATGTCCTATAACTGGACTTTGCTATCGCGTATATCCTCTGATCTTTCCACGTAATGTCCTCTAACTGAACTTTGCTATCGCGTATACTCTCTGATCTTTCCACGTAGTGTCCTCTAACTGAACTTTGATATCGCGTATATTCTCTGATCTTTCCACGTAGTGTTCTCTAACTGAACTTTGCTATCGCGTATATCCTCTGATCTTTCCACGTATAGTGTCCTCTAACTGGGCTTTACTATATTATACCGTATATATTCTGATCTTTTCTAGTGCAGTTTCTCCTTTTGTTCTTAAGTAGAGTAATGACTAACATTTGATCATTTCAAGTTCTATATCATCTGATCTCGGTCTGTGTTGTATCTATTCTCTGATCTCCCCGATAGCAGTGAATGGTCATTATCTCCCCAGGAGTAGTGACTCTAATCTACCCTAAAGTAGTGTAGAGTTTCTGATCTCCGCTAAAGTAAAATTGATCTCTTATCTCCCCTGGAGTAGTGAGTGGTCTCTGATCTTCCTTGAAGTAACGATTTGTCTCTGAGTTTTCCTAAAGCAATGAGTGATCTCTGATCTCCCATAAAGCAATGAGTGATCTCTGATCTCCCATAAAGCAATGAGTGGTCTCTGCTCTGCCCTAAAGTAATTAATTGCCTCCGATCTCCCCTAAAGTAATGAATGGTCTCCAATTCTTTTTCTGTACTAGTTACTTACATGATCTCCACTAAAGTACAGAACTGTCTCTTTTCTCCCCTAAAGTAATGAATGGCCTCTAATTTTTTTTCCCTCCAGTAGCGACTGATCTCTGATCTCCCCTATAGTAATGAATGGTCTCCGATTTTTACTTGAAATAGTGACAGATCTCTGATCTCCCATAAAGTACTGAACTGCCTCTGATCTCCCCTAATTTACTGAACTGTCTCTGATCTCCACTAAAGTAATGAATGGTTTCCGATTTTTTCTTGGAGTAGTGGCAGATCTCTGATATCCCATAAAGTATTGAACTGCCTCTGATCTCCCCTAGAGTAATGGATGTCTCTAATCTTCCCTAAAGTGACGGCTGGTCTCTGATCTCCCCTGGTGTGCTGAATGTTCTTCCCTAGAGTAGTGATTGTTATTCAAATTTGTATTATGTTGACGGAGTTTGTGAATGTCGACACGTCGTTTATAAACATAAATTGCACTTACTTGAGTGATCATTATGTTCATTCTAATAATATATTTGAGTGCGCTTTACGAATATTCCAGCCAATCACGTTTCATTTGTGCATAACATGTCGCATATAGTAATAACCACTGATCTCGATTCGGGATGTTCTGCTGCTAGATCATGTAGGTCTTTCAATTGTGTAATTCCAATGATTGACACTTACTGTTTATGATCCTAATTAGAGTCTTTCTCGATCTTCCTTAATTGATTTTGTTTGTTTAGTGACATTAAATGACATTGAGTGGGATTATTTTTTGTTTATTCTGAGTTCATGCTCGGCGCAAGTCGACTTGATCTTTCTTATTGGTTTTGGGACTTGTCATTGGTCGGTCTCTTCGCTTTTGATTTTGTATGAACATGTAAACACAATATCTCAATATCAATATAAACATAGAGATCACATGTTCACCAAATCCCAAATAGATACTATCAGCCAACGCCGCTGTATCCTGGATAACATGACAACAAAACAGGTTCTACAGGATTGCCCTCAGTACACGGGCCTGAGGAGGACAATGTGACCTACATCCACCTCCTACGGGGCAACTGAATCACTGAGACAGACAACTGCCTTCATAAGAGAGACCGGAGTCATCGTCTGAATGAACCATGATCACAGACGAAGAGGAATAAGAAAAATATAAAAATGCAACAGTATCAACACTATTTGTACAATGCTTATTTTATACATGAACCTAGACAGGTCATTTATTTTCAATTTTTTTTCTACCTTGTGGATTAGATTCATCGTTTACCAATCAGGTTGGAGTTGATTCGGTTCATGGATCGGGTATTTTTCCGAGTGCTAACACATACTTATTTGTTCTATTATTCCCTATTATCGCCTCGGAAGTTCCCCATATAATAATATTTATGTATTATTATTTGTTACCAGTATATAACCACTGGAAACTACTATTCGTGCTGTTTCGTCCAATAAATGTTTGTCTACAACACAAGTATTCAGCCCTACTGGGAGATACTTGCATTAATAGGAAAGTACAAATATACAATTTATTTCCGGTCTGAGATCGTTACCCTATGCTATAGTCATTGAGAGCGCCTTTCGTGGAAGACACTACTACAATAGCCAATTTTTTAGTTGGCTGAGTGGCAGTGTGCCAAGCGTTCGGCCTCTCGTGGCAAGGCGCGGTGCCAGGGAGTACGGGTTCGATCCCACTTCGGACCATATATTGTTCTTCGTTTTTTTCTGTTGTTGTTTGTCTGTTAATTTTTCCGAGTGCTAACACATACTTATTTGTTCTATTATTCCCTATTATCGCCTCGGAAGTTCCCCATATAATAATATTTATGTATTATTATTTGTTATCGGGTTAAAAATTGTCGAGAGTGAAATAAACACCAGAAGCTGTACGTCACGTGACAGCTGTACATCACGTGACAGCTGCACATCACGTGACAGCTGCACTGGAGCATGAGACATTTATTATCCAGCTCCCATAAACACACCCCTCCCCCACCTCATTTTTCCCCTTCCTAAAAATAGATTTCCGCAAAGTGTTTTTTTGTTCTTCACTATTGATAACAAAATTTAACATACGATGATAATTGGCCAAAAATGTATGTTAAATCGTTTATTTACTGACAATTAACTAAGTCTCGCCAATGAGCTAGTTCAAGCAGACGTCGTTAAAACGCTTTCAACTGTAGATCACGCCTACTGACTTGGCATCCATAATTTGGTAATTCCAAACGAACTGTGTTTTCTTAGTCATGTGATTTTATTACAGTAACCAGGCTAAGATGGTAAGAAGGGCTAGATAAATGGGCCACTTGCTTCACAGTTTTGAACCCGCAGATATTCTTCATTGTCAATAGACATTTTAGTGAAGAGAAAAAAGAAAAGAGAGCGGATCAGGAAATGAAGGGGAGGTAATCTCTTTGTGAACAGCAACGTTATCTCAAATATTCGTGGAAACAATCACAATAGTTGGAATGGGACTTGTACGGAGATAAGAGAGAAGATCATCACGTTCATTATGTTTCCTGACTCAAGAATATATGCTTTGGCCATCAATGACGAAAAATGAGAGGTTGGATTTTTTCTTTTAATAACGATAACCTCAAGATAAGCGAGAAATGAGTGTCCAGTTCTTTTGGAAATGGACGATCAAAGGATTGTCAGTGTTCAGGTTGATCATGTAAAAATCATTGATAGTTGAAAAACGAAAAGAGCAAATTATATGCTGGCCATATTAAATCATTTTTTTTTAAAGATAAATTGCTGCCATATTTCTAGCGTTGTCATTCCTTCTAGCGTTGACATTCCTTCTAGCGTTGTCATTCCTTCTAGCGTTGTCATTCCTTCTAGCGTTGTCATTCCTTCTAGCGTTCATCAAAATGACTAATAAAGAAATGAATAGACCTCTTCGTTATCCGTCCTTAAAAGGACGTTCAGTGGGCGTAGATGCCTTGTGGTGTGGTTAATTTGGGCCTCTCGGCTGACATTATCCGACTTCAGCACGGCATTTTTGAGTACCCGTTTTCCGTTCCTCTTCGATCCCTACTCGCTTGGCCAGACTAGACTGATAAGTCTCTTTCTAGAGGCACAACGAAGAGGTGGAGCAGGGTCTCGATCGTTTTGATTCACCGACCCAGGCACAAACCATCAGCTACGGGTCGCTTCCAGGTCAGTTACTGACAGGTGCCTTGCATCTGCCATCTTTACAGTAATTAACCAACTTGTTTACAATTATCTGTGAGGGTCATCGCTGGTGCTATACTGTGCTGAGATCTTCCTGTGTTATCTGGAAAGAGATGTAAGCTCTAAAGGACATTGTTCGAGTAAGGCGATGATTTTGCTTAGGCAAAGACAAATCAAGTGGACAGATGCAAACGAATGTAAAGAGACAAATCAAAAAGATGTCTCCGCCTTTGAAATAAAGAGGGAATTATTGGGCAGCAAGATTATCTCGTGCTCAGAATGAACGAAACAGAAAAGTTGTCTCAATCACTCCGAGACTCAAGATCATTTTAAAGCATATTTTACTTATGTTTGTTGTGTTCGTGATCGTTCTTGCTTTAAAAATGTTTCATTTACTACCTTCATTAAGAATGTACATCATCATCATCAAGTACCATGCATGCGGGCGTTAGTGATCATGTCTCTCTTCACAAATTTCGATCTCAACAGTTATTTATCATTTTTGTTGTTGACCTTCTGCCAAGCCATGCTTTTAAGTTGTCTGGTGTCTTTTCTAAGTTTGAGCTAAGTGATTTTCATATCGTGTTACGATAACACGATATATTTGTTCAAGTTTCATAATCGTAAATATCTGCTTGCTTCTTAGAGATCTACATACAATATTGCTCAATTAATAATCCAGGCATTTGGTAATAGTTGCTTGTGCAGTTTTCATGTTCATGTTCTTTTATATGAGGTCATCTTCAATAAATTTGGATAGTGACAATGTCTATTCCTACTCGAATTTCTTGTCTAATTTCATGGAAAGATCAGTAAAGAATACGAACGCCGTATCCCTGTTGAGGATCTGTTAATTTTTCTCTTTTTCTTAAGCTTTGCTTCAGTGTGATTTATTTTGTTGTTCTTTAATTATGCTCTACAAGTCGTGGATTACGTGCTGTGTCTTTCAGTTACAATATTGGTATATGGGTACAACAATATTTCTACCAATATGTTACCATGACAACCCACACTTATGGATGACGTTGTCAGAACTAAGTCATGTCGGTGGAAAAACCCTGGCGGACAATTTTTTGAGGTTGGAGATTTGTATTATTTATTAGAGATTGTTTAGCCCCGTTTCAGTTGTTTGAACAAGAATTAACAATTATATGTCCGACAACTGAAGTTATAAATAATTTTTCTACAAGCGCGAGCACTCTGAATCAACAGAATTGTTTTATGCAAATCTACGTTGTCATACATCCAAATCCAAGATGCCAGGTAAGTTTCTCTAAGTCACGCCATCTTGTGTTTGACTTCCATGCCGTTGTGTGACCAGACGAAGATATCGATGACGTTCTAGGAAAACATTGACTGACAGATGAGGGGCGGAAGTTACACTGACCTCGAGCTGTTGTCGGAGCACGTCTTGACAAGGCTGGGCGCGTGCATAGTGAATGCGTACCCGCGGCAGTTTGGAGAATCTTATTGTGTTAAGATAAACCATGGTAATTAGCAACATAAATGAGTAGTCAACGCTAACCAAACACGCATTGTAGAATCACTAGAACAAGTACGTAACTTCTATATTTGGTTTATAATAACTGAAGTGAAATAGAAAGAAGTTTGAAGGAACTGGAGAGTTCAGAAATGATAGCAGCAATTTAATGGCGATCATAAGATTTAGCTATATATATTGTTGTAGTTGTCTTCGTCAGCCCAGTAAAAGTAAAAGTAAAGTACCCCCCGTCACGCCAAGTGGCGTATAGGGAATATAGGGTGTTAGTGACCCTATATTTTACAGACCTTCAGCACATGATTTTGGGTAATGTGGTCGGTATTACGCCCGTGCTGCTTTACTTTCCCAGAAAAAATCCGGTACCCATTTAAGGCTGGGTGAACCCGAGCCGTCGGTTGGGATCGACCCTACCCCTTGTCCGTAGTAGTCCAGTTCACTAACCACTGAGCTATCGCGGCTCCCACTAATTTTTAGGGAATTAGTAAAACCCAGGTGTCCTCGCCAGGGTACGACCCCGGCTGTTGCCGTGGTAAGCCAACCGCCTATCGATTGCGCTAACCGGACACCCTCGTCAGCCCAGTGCCTAGCAATAATTATTATTAGACAAAATGTATGCACATTTTTGGTTCCAGTAGTTCAATTGTTGTGAACACACATAGTTAACTCTCGTATCCAGACATACCTACTTTACTTATCTGACGTTGCATTTCACAAGAAACATCTCCAGCTATTCCTATTTTCAACAGCAACTCCTTCAGGTATTTCAAGACGCTGCACTTGAGCACATCCGTCTTCTCTACTAACCCCCATCCTTTCCCATTGTTTTGCTTTCAAGCCCCCCCCCCCCACACACACACACACCTCCCCTCCCACAAGACGTGGACAGCACGAGCGTCTGAAAGTTTGAGGCTTCTCTTTATCAGTCATTAACTCAAACTGGAGATATCGATTCCAAGGCATTTTGTATCATTTACTGAAAATTCCGTCACAATAATTGATCAATAAAGGGAATGCCTTTGAAACCCACTTCAGGGTAACAGTAACTGCTTCATTCTCCGTTATGGGGGACTGGTTGGTCTCGAGGCAAGACGTCGGCCTCGAGATAGAGAGGTTGTGGGTTCAAATCCTGGCTTCACCAGCTGGGATGTTTATTTATGATTTCTCTCTGCGATAACCACCCCTGGTCTCTTAGTTCCTAGTCTCTAGGGACTTTGTCAGAAGTAAAAGCTGGCGAGCGAAAAAAAACCAAAAAAACTCTCCATTATCATACTAGGGATTATGTAAAGTTAGGTTAGCTACTCTATACTCCGCAATGGTTCCTTGTTTCACTCTTTCGATGGAATCCCGCCCAGACTTTTTGGATCGCACCACAGACCCTTTATTGTACACAACATATCATTTCTCAAAACCGTCAGCTGTTAGCTGTTTTCTGCGTACACGTCTAGACGTCAATATTAATAGGTTCGAAGAAAGCGTTGGGCATCACAAGGCTGGTGACATCTCCATACGCCTTGTCCTGGTATGGTACAGTCCACTGGGTCTTTTGACGTTGCTGTAGTATTTTAATTTCCTTTGTAAGATGTTTACAGGCCAGTTCTTTTCAAAGTTTAGGTCTTTTAATAAGTTTGCATTGTTCTTTTTTCATTACCCAAGGCATCTTAAGCATGTTGATCCGAGCCTAGTTGCCCATTTTTTTCATTGTTTGAGAGATTGTCCAGGATTCACAACCATATGCTTCTACTGGGAATCAAATGAAGCAGAAAGAAAATTGGTACCTGAGCCTTGGTTAGGAAAGAATTTGCATATAAACAAATAGGGCAATGGGCAGGGTTCCTTCCTAAGAAGTGCCTAAGAAATGTTGAGGGAATTCACTCCAGTCACATTCGATTATGGGATAAGTAAAGTAAAGAGCCCCTTCATGCCAAGTGACGTATAGGGAATATGGTGTTAGTGACCATCATTTTTACAGACCTTCGACACATGAATTTTGGGGTAATGTGGTCCGTATTACGCCCTGCCGCTTTACTTTTTCAGAAAAAAATCCGGTACCCATTAAACGCTGGGTGAACCCGGAAGCCGTAGATCAGGATCGAACCCGACGTAGTCTAGCTTACTAACCACTGAGCTATCGCGGCTCCCGATAATGTCATACTTCAACTTAATGCATGGGTAAACTCCTGTAGGGAAGTCATGAATGCAGAGACTATGTTGTTACTAGAGTCTCGTAATTTCTGTGTATAATCATGAATCGCCACGGAAGATGTACAAAAGAGGTGAGATGTAGAATGGCTCAGGCAAAAGAGGTGAGATGTACGAGAATGGCTCAGGCAAAAGAGGTGAGATGTACGAGAATGGCTCAGGCAAAAGCAGCTTTCCAAAAAATGAGGAAAATACTATGCAATCCATTTTTGACAATAGAAACAAGAAAAAGAGTTCTTAAATGTTACGTAGAGCCAGTCTTAAGATACGGATGCGAGTCATGGACAATAGGATAACAGACAAGAAAATCACTGGCGTCTGTAGAAATGTGGTTTTACAGAAGAATGTTGAGAATACCATGGACAGCTAAGAAGAGTAATGAAGAGGTTCTGAGAAAGGTCAAAGCAAAAAGAGAGCTAATTTCCAATGTTAGGAAGAGACAATCATCATTTTTTGGCCATGTAATGAGAAGAGAACAACTTGAATATATTGTAACAACTGGAAAAATTGAGGGACGAAGAGATAGAGGGAAGCAAAGAGAAAAAATAACAGACAGCTTAAGAGAATGGCTTGGCAGAAGGTCAACAACAGAAATGATAAATAGCTGCCGAGATCGAATGTTGTGGAGAGACATGATCACCTACGCCACTAGGCCCGGTACTTGGTGATGATGATGATGAGAGTCTCGACACAAAACTAGCCAGCAATCCAACATGTTTAATGGTTTAAGAAAAATATCATAATTCAACGCCTGACGAACCTGCAATTACAATCCACAGCGTGCTCATACACTCCAGAGTGGAAATATATAATCAACGGCTGCTATAGTTCGTTCAGAAATTCGTGCCTGCAGAGTTGATCAATTATCTCGGAAACTGTTTGATGAATTTCTGTAATTCTATTCCATGAAATCTTATTTTTTCACCGACCTTAAGATTTTATAACATTTAAGTACAAAGGTAGTCTGAATTTTGCACAAATCGTTGTTTGTTATATAATTTTAGGAACATATCAAATGGTGTGCTTTAAACATTAGATTTTACTGCAAATTACTTTAATTTTCTAACAAACCTCTCAATGGATTGTGTCTTACAAGTTACAGTTCAGTGAGCAAGAGATGGTGCTAAGATTGTGTGGAGAGCACGTAAAATGTGCCTTTTTAAACGGTGATTATAACAAATGTGGGTATTGTAAAACCTTAAAAATTGGAACAAACAAGAAAATAATATTTTTATATACCTCAAAGAAAGCAAAAATATTTCCTAAATGCATGACAGTAGGGGGAAAAAATCAGACTTAAGGTTGGTGGAAAAATAAGATTTCATGAAAAAGAATTACAGAAATTCATCAAACAGTTTTCGAGATAATTAATAAACTCTGTGGGCACGAATTTCTGAACGAACTATACCTAGTTGCATCTAACTAGTATCTCTACTTGAACTTCTAACGTCCTTTAAAACTGTCCAAACTGGGTAGTCCAATTCTTCTACGTCAATTTATATCTACTAACTTCGTGTTTTAACTGTTTAGCTGATTCCTCTATTTAATTTCTAGATTTCCACTTCTCACTAAATCTGGCAATCAGCCAATTCTCTCCAGATGGTATCCGTCTCTTTGGCGCACATTTGTGGTCTAAACTATCCTGCCTTTTCGCCGTACCAATGAGAACTGATTAAATTCAGGATTCTTGCCTACCTCGAAGAGATTGGTCATGTGACAATACGATCATACCATCACGGGGTTACCTTCGAGTTTACAAGTACTCAGTGTGGGTGGGTGATTTAATTGCCTCTCGATCAATTCTCCTTGTTAACTCTAATGACTCCCATTTTCTTAGTACATTGTTTTAACCCTCTAAATCCCACAATCTGGTACACTCTTGTAACTGCGAAGGACAGGAAAATCGTTAGAGGCCATAGAAATGTAATTCCACAGAAGAATGTTGAGAATGCCATGGAATGAAGCTATAAAAAGTGACGAAAACATCCCAAAGGAGGACAAAGCAAAGAGAAAGCCTGTTTCCTAAATCAAGGG
>JAVIAB010000047.1:68958620-69038620 GCA_032433765.1 Megaustenia siamemsis | reverse complement strand
TGAGATGTGGTTTATCAGAAGAATGCTATCTACGGATTCAATGGATAGTAACAATTACACACACATGAAGAATGTTTAAAATAAGCTGGAGAAACCAGAAATATCATCAAAATCATAGAGAAAAGACTTTTTTCTGAGCAATAAAAACGAAAAGAAAAGTAGTAATTAAACTGAAAAGATTTGCTATGAAACAAATATTTTCGACAGAAAGATCTTTGTCATTTATGGAATTTGGAATTGTCAGGTCAGAGAGGAGAGAGTAGATTGGAGATCAATTCTCTCCAGGGATTTAATGGTTGTCAAGATTAGAACATCTCAGAATGAAGACTAATGTTTCACTGTCAGTTTAGAGGATAGCCTTGGACAATTTTGTGTGTGTGTGTGTGTGTGTGTGTGTGTGTGTGTGTGTGTGTGTGTGTGTGTGTGTGTGTGTGTGTGTGTGTGTGTGTGTGTGTGTGTGTGTGTGTGTGTGTGTGTGTGTGTGTGTGTGTGTGTGTGTGTGTGTGTGTGTGTGTGTGTGTGTGTGTGTGTGTGTGTGTGTGTGTGTGTGTGTGTGTGTGTTCGCCAGCTTTTGACCTCTGAGGAAGTCCCTAGAGACTATGAACTGTATTTTACCTGTTAATCCGTTTTCCCCTGGCAGTCGTGTGCACAGGGGGCACAGGGGTCCCTCGCCGCACAGGCAGATAACTCCGTCTTCGGAGGTATCGTTTGCTTTTTTTTGTGCTTTTATGTTGGCTCCTGGTGCTTTATGCTTCCCGGAGTTTATAATACTGTGTCAGGATTGTATAGTTTGTTTTTTTTTATTTATATCTCTTGATTGGACTTCTTCTATAATGTTGACAGATTACGTAGATCACAGCACAAAGTTTTAAACAATGGTTTTGATATCAACCAATCGCAGACGATGTATCATTCATATTAAAATGTATTAATCATTAACTTGGACATGATGTATAATAATGTACGTAATTTTTAGATTTGGTTATTTGGTTATGGAAGACCCCGGTATCACTGCAAACGAATTAAAATCCATAATTGCTCAACCGCCCGTGCCAGCGTATTCATCCGAATCTCATCTCCCAAACAAAGAAAGGTAACTGTAGTCCCCATCATAGCAGTCTCAACACACGCCAAAAGACAAAAGGCGAAACCGCGCAGAAAGTGAACACAGCCAACTGTTCCCTGTCATACGATATCATCATTCATCGAAAGCAACTGGAATATCGAAGCGTGATCAAAATGGATGAGACACACAGCTCACTGTGTGCACAGAGCACTTAACTCAGTAGCTCCTGCAACAAGCCGGACTTGGAATATGAGGAAACTGCAACAAGGAACACTTTTCATGCATAGCCTTCAATTGTTCCCGCCGCCTATCCACCATATACCGGGAGTTCACGTCCTCTTGAAAATGATGATCGTCATATTTTTAAAAAATATAGAGCGCTTGATGATGTTAAGCCATCGTTGTTGACTCCAATTCCGAACATATAGACACACAGTCGTCAGATTATCCTCGTCGCACATCAAACAACCGGCCGTAAGATTAGCGTACGGCCGGTCTAGGGAGTTACGATGAACCATTACGATGACGTAGCACACACAAAATGTCGTACACACAATTTTGCTCACTTTCGATTTCTGATTACTCTAGTAAAAGCAGCCTAAGACGAACAAAACACTGTGCAAATTCCGTGAAAAGATAAAACTGCAGCTGACGAAGTAGTTTACATTGATAAGTAACATGGAAATAACTTGCGTCAAGGAATTCCATAAACGGCCATGAACAGCACCAATATGTGACGTAAAGCGCAGATCAAGTCTAGACGTTGGAAGGTCGCATTCACAACACAAAAAGGGACTGTTGCCGGCGTACAACATCGCTTTAGCGGCGCAGATGTAATAAGAAGATCATCACTTTTACTTTAACGCAGAAAAAGTATAACGGAGAACTGACACTAATCAGACCCCGGATGCACTTTCTGCAGCGATTGAGAGGACATAGACTAGATCCGCCATCTTGGAGACGGAAGACCTATTATACGTAGGGAGGTCAAAAAGTAATGCACACCAATTTTTTTCTCGGAAACTATTCGGGCAAAATGTGTGAAATTTTCACAGATTGTAGCTGAACATCCCCTTTACACTACCTATTTTTCAACATAATCTCCGTCCAAGCGTATTGCCTTACGCCAACGCGAAACTAGGTCATGAATGCCTCGTTTGTACCAAGTTTTGTCCTCCTCGCGTAGCCATTTTTTAACTGCACGGATCACATCCTCATCATTGTCAAAGTGTGTCCCACGCAGGAATTTTTTGAGTGGTCCAAACAGATGGAAATCTGAGGGAGCCAGATCAGGGCTGTAAGGAGGATGTAGCAGTACAGTCCAACCAAATTTGTTGATTGCTTCCCGTGTTACCAGACTTGTGTGAGGGCGTGCATTGTCATGTTGAAGCAACAAATCTGCAGATGGCTTATTAGGCCGAACTCTGTGGAACCGATTTTTGAGTTTTGTCAGTGTATTGATGTAAGCTGTCGAGTTGATTGTCTCACCTCTTGTCATTACATCAACAAGAATCACACCATCAATGTCCCAGAAGACAGTGATCATCACCTTTCCGGCTGATGGAGATGTTTTGAATTTTTTCTTTTTGGTGACTGCGGATGATGCCATTCCATTGACTGCATTTTTGTTTCAGGCTCATAATGATGTGCCCACGTTTCGTCACCGGTAACAATTTTTGACAAAAACATTTCTCCTTCAACACCGAAACGCTCCAACAATTCAGAACAGAATGTTTTCCTTTGAACTCTGTGATCATTTGTTAGGCACCGAGGAACCCATCGAGCGCAAATCTTTGAATATCCGAGAGTTTTAAAAATTGCGATTGCACTTCCCTTGCTGACTGTAAGCTGCAATGCCAATTGCTGACTAGTGATACGCCTATCCTTACGAATAATGGCATCAGCCCGGTTTAACATGTCTGTGCTGGTAGCCGAGGCAACACGTCAAGAACGCGGTAAATCATGCAGCTCCACTCGTACACTTTCTGCAGCTTTAATTCTCTGAACCCAGCGACTAACTGTGCTCCTATCGACTGCAGAACATTTGTACACTGCACACAGTCGTTTATGAATGTTTGCCACATTTTCTTTTTCCGCAACCAGAAATTCTATGACAATTCGCTGTTTATAACGGACATTGTTGACACGCTCCATTTTAACGGTTCATAGATTGCGTAATATTTATCAGAATGCTGTGCAATTTGGTACACATAATTGGAACATGTCATATTCCAAGTGTTCAAAATTTCATATTCCTATCTTTATTATTAGCCGAGAAAAAAATTGGTGTGCATTACTTTTTGACCTCCCGTATTACATTAATTTATATAATATATAGATATTGTTCTTCATTGAGATTAACTCAGAGGTTATCACCGGATTATATTGAGTTCTACCTTTGTACTATTGTCTGTGACATATAAAATTCTATTTCTTACATTCACAACTGTCTTACGTTACACTTCATTGTGTTTGATCTACTTACTATTGTTCTCTGGAGCACCAAACTTCTGAATCTCAAATGAAAACACTTCACAGCTAAATTATGTTATTACAGTCTCTAACTTATGTATTCTGGATTGTTCTCTGGGTTTCTAGTTCTTCTTGTTCTGTTCTTGTTATATTCTACTTGTTCTGTTCTTGTTCTTGTTATATTCTACTTCTCAACTAACTGCTAATGAACTAACTTTCCAACTGAACCCAGAGACCAGAGGAAAGTAAAGCCACGAAGAAACAATTGATTTGAAGCGTAAAATTCCCACCATTTGTGGTGGGATTTCAACCCCGGACCTTCTTCCCGGATATTGACGTCTTAACTCTAGAGCACCCAATTGTCACCATCTTTTTGGACATCTTTGTAGCTTTGAATGGGTTTCTTGTTATTGATCTCAGCGACCAGCCTTCATCACAGGTGGCCAAACCATCGTTAAAAGCGTTTCTAGAGGATAGTGAATATTCTTAGCGCTCCAGCACTAACGTCATTGTTTATCACTCTGCTTCTCCAGGAGATTCCAGGAATGCCTCTTAGACAGGGCACATGCAAAGTGTTCATTCTTTTGTTGGTTTTTTGTGTGTGAGGTGTTTATAGATCAAGGTTCGTGTTGTGTGTCTGTCTGTGTGTGTGTGCGTGTGTGTGTGTGTGTGTGTGTGTTTGTTTTACGTCTATTATTAGAAATAAGCAATTACTGAAGGTGTGAAGGGGGAAAGAGAACTTAAATGGACAGACTGTATCCCTCTCACACGTGACCTTAGCTTTCCATAAATGTACTGTCACTGATTTTATTGTTCGTACAGGCTATAGGCAAAGCTATAGGCAAAAGTCCGCCGGGATTTAGAGAAATGAATCATCTCTGACCAAGCGTTTCTTTTTTGTTTCAACATAAATTTAATTACGCATGTTTGAGATACTCCAATGGCAGAATTAACAATTAAACAAAGAACTAAATTGGAAATGTATTACTCATTTTATTCTCAGCGGGTAGCCATTGTTGAAAACAAATTTATATTTCAATTAATAATGAGGCAATGGAGCTCATTTCCTTTGTTACAGTTTTATAATTCAGCAAATTGTAAGCTTCTCATTTGTGGAGATTTCTAGCGTTTCCCAACATAAAGTTCAGTGTCTCCTGTACTTTAACAACAGCTCAAATAAGCGGTTATTTTTTTTCTTAGTCTCATAGAACAGAAAGAATGGAGATCAGGAATGATTAAAGTTGGGAAGTCTTACAATAGCGGTTAGAGAACTAGCTAGATGATATAAACGATCAAAGCATTTCACAGTATTGATAGCCTGAGTGCAAACCTCTACTTCTCTTGGGCACCTATCTCGTCGTATGCATTTTTTTCTTCGAGACAGAGGGCTCCAATTTTTCCGGTGAAACTAATGGAAGGCGTATTTCCAACCATTGCCTCAAAACAAACTTGAAAGCATTTGCTGCAACAAATCTCTGCCGAAAGAAGTAAGAGAAAGGTTATTTATTAATGCATATTTTTTTCTGTATGAATAATGGACAACTAAACAAGCTATTCTAGGATCATTAAAAACTTGAATATCAGTAGAACAGCAAGAAACATTAACACCTCAATAAATAATTACAAATTAAAGCATGTTCAATCATTTAAATATCTGGGTAGCATTTTTACAGAGGATAGAAGGCTTAATAGAGAGATTGAAACAAAAATTCAAAGTGCTAACAAATTTACAGACCAAATTTTGCCCATTTTAAAGCGTCCTGCTATCTCGATGGAAACAAATAAGACCTTGATAAACTCTATCTTTATTCCATCTCTTACCTATCAGTGTAAAAAATGGACTCACTAAAGATCAAGAAATAAAACTGACAACATGTCATATGAGATGACACATAAAAACTCTGAACAAAACACGAAAAAATCATGTAAAGCAGGGATGGCCAATGAGGTGCCCGCGGGCCACAAGTGGACCGCGACGTAACTTTTTTTTTTTGCCCGCGGCGGATAAAAAATAAAATCAGGTTGCATTGAGCAAAATGTCCTGGGTAAAATTGATAACAAATTTGTTACATTAACTTCTACCGTGGAGAAAGCTAACTCAAATATTCCCTAGTAGTTTGTTTAAAATAAAGTATAATTATTGGTGGAAACATCCGAGGTAAATCAAAGAAGAATAATAGTACAAGTAGACCTATGTTTAACACTCAGAACACTCTAGTAGTTAGTTTAACGTCGCCTTCCCGCCATTCCCGACCCATCCTTTTTTTTCCGTTTGATCATCCTGCGATCGACTGAAATAAAGGAAGAAGCCGACGAATGGTTCTAGAACCGACTCTCGGTTCTGCGAGTTCAAACAGTTTCCGCCAAGAAATACTGTCAGTCACCCACCTCCTCCTCCTCTACACATTCACCCCACAATTATTTTACTTTCAGTTTCTTTCTTTCCAATCCTCTTTTCATCAGTCAAAATTATATATCCGATCTGATCATTCTGATTTTGTCGAGTTACAGTGAACAGTTCCATTTTTAACAGGAAACAGTGATATACTTGTAATATGTGTTTTCATTATCTGTTGCTTCGGTCGTGGTATAATATGAGCAATAAACGTCAATTAAATGAAAAAATCAGATTTTTTTCATGAGAAATAGGAACATGATTTTTTTATTTATGAACAATAAGGATAACAAACCGCAGTGCCTTGTGTGTTTGCAAGTGTTGTCTGTAAATAAAGAGTATAATCTTAAACGGCATCACACACAGCACCAGCTGCTAAATACAAAGACTACATTGGTACAATACGTTCTACACTTGTGTGCGATTTGAAAAAAAAAGGTTAGTGCTCAGAAATCTGTTTTTACTACATTAACAACAAAACAAACACGTTCCTTAATGGCATCGTTTGTTGTAAGTGCAGAGATAGCGAAATAAAAAAAAATCATTATGTGACGGTGACTTCGTTAAGCGTTGTTCTATTAACATGGCGCCTGCATTTGGGGAAGAAAAAATTGCCTGTCATTTTGAGAGCGTTCCACTATCAAAACAGACAGTCACTAGAAGGGTTGAGGAAATAAGTTCTCATATATCTAGCAAATTAAAGAGCGTCGTTACAAATTCAGCTTACTTTTCTCTGGCTTTGGATGAATCTACTGACATATCAAACATAGCACATCTTTCAATTTTTATAAGAAAATATATAAATATATATGAAAATATATGTGCATCTACTGTGCATCGTATCAGTTCTGTTGTTGACTGTTTTCCATGCCATGATACCAAGCTACTCAGTAATTTCTCTCTTTGTCGTCCGCGATCTCTCTTTCCTTGTATTTTGCCAGTTGTAATATTTCTACAAATGACACCTGAAATGGAGGGGGGAGTGGGGGGGGGGGGGTGTTCTTGACGCTGAATAATCAGGACGAGATCACCAAGTCAATAGCTACTGGGAAATTCTCAAATAACTTTAAAGCAGAAACTGAGGCTATCAGAGATGCTGCAACACTGGCTACTCAACACAGAAATGATATGCACAATAAATTGGTGATTCTGACTGATGCACTGTCAGTATTATCAGCTCTAAAAAGCCCCAAGAACAATGAACTAGATGACTTGAGAACAACCCTGGACCAACTATGCAATAACTTCCAGAGAGTAGTCATTCAGTTGATACCATCACACTGTAATATACACGGGAACGAACGCGCAGACAAATTAGCTAAAGAGGGAGGAAGATTACCACAAGAGAACCATCCGCTCAGTTATGATGAAGCCAAATCCATCCTCAAAGGTCAGTTCCATGAAAAATGGAAACGAGAACATCCAAAGCATAACGAGAGTGACGGATACCACCAACTTTCAAGGAGGGATCAAGTCATCATACTTCGCTTACGCACTGGCCACAATAGAATGAGAAATCACATGTTCACCAAATTCAAAATAGGTACAACCAGCCTATGCCACTGTACATTGGATAATATGACTACAAAACATGTTCTATAGGGTTGCCCCCAGTACAAAAACCTGAGAAGAGCCATGTGGTCCACACCCACCTCCCTGGAAGAGAAATTATATGACGCAATCGAATCACTTAAACAGACAGCTGACTTAATGAGAGAGTCTGGAATCCTACTCTGATTGAGTCTTGATCGCAGAGAGAGAGAGAGAGATAGAGAGATAGAGAGAGAGAGAGATTTATAAATCAATTAGGTATTTTTAGCTCTTTTGCAACAAAATGATTTATGTAAGCAAATAATGCCGATAAATAACAAAAATATTACCTTAAAACAAATGCCAAGTTTATTTGTATTGATGTTGTTATGTGTGTATGGCCCGCCACAAAACAAAAATAATAAAAAGTGGCCCGCCATTTGAAAGAAATTGGCCATCCCTGATGTAAAGAACGATGAAATAAAAAACACGACTGGAATTCTACCAGTAATTCAATACATAGAGAGACAAAGATTAATGTGGTTTGAACATTTAATGCGCATGAAACCATCAGCACCAGCGTCATGAGCTTATAACAAAAAAAATTAAGCAACAAAGATATAGAGGTAGACCAAGAAGAAGATGAATTGAGAGAATTTACGACATAATAAAACAATATAATATTACTACTTACCAAGCCACATAAATTGCCCTTTACAGAAAACACATAATTAACTTAAGCCTGCGACGCCTACCGGCAAAAAGCAAACAAGATAAAAGAAAGGAAGAAACAGTGCGACAATAAATATCAAGCTGGCGATAGCAAACTATTATCAATAATGTAGTGCATTCTGTAGTTCAGACAGACTTGATATGTGGTTTCAGCTAAAAGAAACTAGTTCCAACACGACGCAATGAATGATGGATCGTGGGTCTCTCGGTGGTAAATTTGTTGATTAAAGATTAATTTCACGAAATTACAAATTTCCTGGCTTTGTTTAGCGAAAGATTTATTTTCTTTGAAAAATCATGTATATAATAAGGGGAAGTAAAACATAAATTCATTTGTATAAGCAACAAAAAAGACAGTAAATGTTGCAAGAAGACACAATTTGCTGAAGGTTAGGTGGCACGACATGTTGCCAGACATAGGTGTGCTGGCTCAATTCAGGCTCTACCCATCATACACTCCGTGCTAGATAAATCTCGTGATTGGCTGAACAATAAGTTCGCTTTCCAAATCAAAATCTGCCAATGAAACGATGTTACAGAAAGCGTAAAATGTACAGAAGACTACATAGATAAAAGAAAAGATTGAAAGACTCGCTAAGGAGTTCACTTCAATAACGCAGTATCATCCCTGATGCTTGGGAAACATTGGTGATAACAGCCGACCAGGTCAAGATTTCTGACAACCTATGAAGAAAGAACACAAAACATAAACGACTCCTTTCTGAATCCAACAGGTTCTCAGTTCGCTGCCAATCAAAAGATGGATTTTGCATTCCTGGACGTTTGTAAAAGACAATATATATATATATATATATATATATATATATATATATATATATATATATATATATATATATATATAATACGGGAGGTCAAAAAGTAATGCACACCAATTTTTTTCTCGGCTAATAATAAAGATAGGAATATGAAATTTTACACACTTGGAATATGACATGTTCCAATTATGTGTACCAAATTGCACAGCATTCTGATAAATATTACGCAATCTATGAACCGTTAAAATGGAGCGTGTCAACAATGTCCGTTACAAACAGCGAATTGTCATAGAATTTCTGGTTGCGGAAAAAGAAAATGTGGCAAACATTCATAAACGACTGTGTGCAGTGTACAGATGTGCTGCAGTCGATAGGAGCACAGTTAGTCGCTGGGTTCAGAGAATTAAAGCTGCAGAAAGTGTACGAGTGGAGCTGCATGATTTACCGCGTTCTGGACGTGTTAACTCGCTACCAGCACAGACATGTTAAACCGGGCTGATGCCATTATTCGTAAGGATAGGCGTATCACTAGTCAGCAATTGGCATTGCAGCTTACAGTCAGCAAGGGAAGTGCAATCGCAATTTTTAAAACTCTCGGATATTCAAAGATTTGCGCTCGATGGGTTCCTCGGTGCCTAACAAATGATCACAGAGTTCAAAGGAAAACATTCTGTTCTGAATTGTTGGAGCGTTTCGGTGTTGAAGGAGAAATGTTTTTGTCAAAAATTGTTACCGGTGACGAAACGTGGGCACATTATTATGAGCCTGAAACAAAAATGCAGTCAATGGAATGGCATCATCCGCAGTCACCAAAAAGAAAAAAATTCAAAACATCTTCATCAGCCGGAAAGGTGATGATCACTGTCTTCTTGGACATTGATGGTGTGATTCTTGTTGATGTAATGACAAGAGGTGAGACAATCAACTCGACAGCTTACATCAATACACTGACAAAACTCAAAAATCGGTTCCACAGAGTTCGGCCTAATAAGCCATCTGCAGATTTGTTGCTTCAACATGACAATGCACGCCCTCACACAAGTCTGGTAACACGGGAAGCAATCAACAAATTTGGTTGGACTGTACTACCCCATCCTTCTTACAGCCCTGATCTGGCTCCCTCAGATTTCCATCTGTTTGGACCACTCAAAAAATTCCTGCGTGGGACACACTTTGACAATGATGAGGGTGTGATCCGTGCAGTTAAAAAATGGCTACGCGAGCAGGACAAAACTTGGTACAAACGAGGCATTCATGACCTAGTTTCGCGTTGGCGTAAGGCAATACGCTTGGACGGCGATTATGTTGAAAAATAGATAGTGTAAAGGGGATGTTCAGCTACAATCTGTGAAAATTTCACACATTTTGCCCGAATAGTTTCCGAGAAAAAAATTGGTGTGCATTACTTTTTGACCTCCCTACGTATATATATATATATATGTGTGTGTGTGTGTGTGTCTGTCAAAACTCGCTAATTGTTATTATTTTAGGAGTTCCTTGGTACACATTTCAACAAAAATAACCGATAGCTAAGTTTGCTGTTCTCAAATTCTGTGACTGTGAAACTAATGTAATTGTAGTTGTAGTAGTTGTCGTTAGTCGAAGGCCCCTTATAAACTATATATAAAGGCCCCATACATACTAATGTAATTATAATTAATAACTAGTATAGGCATTAATTTATAATTTTAGAAAAAAGTAATTAAAGAGTCCCCGTCACGCCAAGTGGCGTATAGGGAATATGGTGTTAGTAACCATACATTTTACAGACCTTCAGCACATGATTTTTGGGGTAATGTGGTCGGTATTACGCCCGTGCCGCTTTACTTTCCCAGAAAAAAATCCGGTACCCATTTAAGGCTGGGTGAACCCGGAAGCCGTCGGTTGGGATCGAACCCTACCCCTTGTCCTTTGTAGTCCAGTTCACTAACCACTGAGCTATCGCGTCTCCCTAATTTATAATAAAAATAGGTTATTAAAGGTAGTAATTTTATTATATATTATTGTGTGTTATAAACAAAAGTCACTAAATCTCCATAAATAACTTACTGTCCATGTGGTATATTATTTGTTATATCTATTTTTGCCCTAACCCTAAGCTCCCACCATTTCTTGACGTCACACCTTAATGTTTTATTATCAACTCCATCACAATCGCTCACTCCTGGCAACTGACTAACCGTCTCTTTCCCATATTTTATTCAATATTATACCTTTACAAATTCGCCCTATCGCTCCTTATATCCTCATATGTCTTCATTACTTACAAATACATTAATTTGTCCGCTCACTCAATCACATTCGCTTCCTCTCATTGATAACCGAAGTTATCATAGGCTGTCAGTCGTCCTAGGGAAATCAAGGATGATTTAAATATTGTATCCGTGCCCCTCTAACGGTCTATCGCTGAGTATTATCTAGCATTGGGGTAAATCAGAGAGATAGTTAGAGGGTGGAGAAGAACCACTATATGACATAGTCGGTTACTCAAATAATATTGGCGATGAGTTGGTCCGATGGTCAGTACTCGTATGTGGAAGGGTAAGGACAACATCGTGACACACGATGAGCTGGTCGCATGGTCAGTACTCGTATATGGAAAGGTAAGGACATCATCATAATATACGATGAGCTGGTCGCATGGTCAGTACTCGTATATGGAGGGGTAAAGACATCATGACACACGATGAGCTAGTCGCATGGTCAGTACTCGTATATGGAGGGGTAAAGACATCATGACACGCGATGAGCTGGTCGCATGGTCAGTATTCGTATATGGAGGGGTAAAGACATCATGACACACAATGAGCTAGTCGCATGGTCAGTACTCGTATATGGAGGGGTAAAGACATCATGACACGCGATGAGCTGGTCGCATGGTCAATATTCGTATATGGAGGGGTAAAGATATCATGACACACGATGAGCTGGTCGCATGGTCAGTATTCGTATATGGAGGGGTAAAAACATCACGATACACGATGAGCTGGTCGCATGGTCAGTACTCGTATATGGAGGGGTAAAGACTCCATGACACACGATGGGCTGGTCGCATGGTCAGTACTCGTATATGAAGGGGTAAAGACATCATGACACACGATGAGCAGGTCGCATGGTCAGTACTCTTATATGGAGAGGTAAAGATATCATGACACACGGTGAGCTGGTCGCTTGGTCAGTACTCGTATATGGAAGGGTAAAGACATCGTGACACACGATGAGCTGGTCGCATGGTCAGTACTCTTATATGGAGAGGTAAAGATATCATGACACACTATGAGCTGGTCGCTTGGTCAGTACTCGTATATGGAAGGGTAAAGACATCGTGACACACGATGAGCAGGTCGCATGGTCAGTACTCTTATATGGAGAGGTAAAGATATCATGACACACTATGAGCTGGTCGCTTGGTCAGTACTCGTATATGGAAGGGTAAAGACATCGTGACACACGATGAGCAGGTCGCATGGTCAGTACTCTTATATGGAGAGGTAAAGATATCATGACACACTATGAGCTGGTCGCTTGGTCAGTACTCGTATATGGAAGGGTAAAGACATCGTGACACACGATGAGCTGGTCGCATGGTCAGTACTCGTATATGGAGGGGTAAAGACATCATGACACACGGTGAGCTGGTTGCATGGTCGGTACTCGTATATGGAGGGGTAAAGACATCATGACACACGATGAGCTGGTCGCATGGTCAGTACTCGTATATGGAGGGGTAAAGACATCATGACACACGGTGAGCTGGTTGCATGGTCAGTACTCGTATATGGAGGGGTAAAGACATCATGACACACGATGAGCTGGTCGCATGGTCGGTACTCGTATATGGAGGGGTAAAGATATCATGACACACTATGAGCTGGTCGCATGGTCAGTACTCGTATATGGAGGGGTAAAGACATCATGACACACGGTGAGCTGGTTGCATGGTCAGTACTCGTATATGGAGGGGTAAAGACATCATGACACACGATGAGCTGGTCGCATGGTCGGTACTCGTATATGGAGGGGTAAGGACATCATGACACACGAAGAGCTAGTCGCATGGTCAGTAATCGTATATGAAGGGGTAAAGACATCATGACACACGATGAGCTGATCGCATGGTCAGTACTCGTATATGGAGGGTAAAGACGTCATGACACACGATGAGCTAGTCGCATGGTCAGTAATCGTATATGGAGGGGTAAGGACATCATGACACACGATGAGCAGGTCGCATAGTCAGTACTCGTATATGGAGGGGTAAAGACATCATGACACGCGATGAGCTGGTCGCATAGTCAGTACTCGTATATGGAGGCGTAAATACATCATGACACACGAAGAGCTGATCGCATGGTCAGTACTCGTATATGGAGGCGTAAATACATCATGACACACGAAGAGCTGATCGCATGGTCAGTACTCGTGTATGCGTGCGTGTGTGTCTTGATTTTTCAACCTAAACCTACAACTTGAGAGACAAAGTCCGTCTATGGCAGGCTGGATCTTGGTTTGACGTAGGTATTTTCCTTCTCGTGGAGTTGATGTCGGTCAGGGCTGTTTTTCTTTCTCCCGATGGTAACTGCTAGGCAGCAATGGTTTGTTTTCCAGGGTGTCCTTCCCAGTAGATACATCTTTGAACGCGGCTCTTACTCGCATGCCTTGTCATGTCGTTGGACATATAGGTCTTTTTTTATTGTTTCGACAGTTCCACCTGTTGCACCCATCTCGTCCTGGTAGGAGAGGCCTTCAATCTGGTCTTTGGTTCGTGAGGTCAGATCTGCAGCCCCGCTTACATAATGCAACTGACTGCTCTTTCGTGACAGCTGCCTCATATTTTCTGCCTTAGCTCAGCACCCTCTTGCCAGATTTGACACCGTGGTTCCTTGTGGGCTGAACACAGATGGGAATATGCTCTGGGGTTCAAGATACCTGGACTACAAAGGACAAGGGTTAGGGTTCGATCCCAACCGACGGCTTCCGGATTCACCCAGCCTTAAATGGGTACCAGATTTTTTTCTGGGAAAGTAAAGCAGTACGGGCGTAATACCGACCACATTACCCCCAAAATCATGTGCTGAAGGTCTGTAAAATATAGGGTCACTAACACCATATTTCCCTATACGCCACTTGGCGTGACTGGGGTACTTTACTTCAAGATACCAGTCCCACATGGACCTTCGTTTCTATGGGACACTTGGACACCGAATAGATGTCTGTGACTTAGACGTCTTTAGCGCTAGGTTCTCAGGCGGAAGATGATGGTCTGCTGGATTCTCTGTAATTGGTGTATGAGTCATCGAAGTTGCTGACATTGCCTTCTTTTCTACTTCGAGTAGTATTTGCTGCGTATGATGGATGGCTTCTCTGTAGGTCACATGGTGGTAGTACTGTTAGCTGCCTGTTTAAAATAGTTTATCCAACCTTTCATTAGCGTCAATTCCACGGTGGAATGGCAGTCAATAGATTGCGGTTGCGATTTTTTAGGTGCAATTTCGTTTTTTTTTTTTTTACATTTCTCATCTTTTGGGGTGTTTGGACGTTTGGGGTGTTTTGTATAGCAATTGGGGTGATTTGCAGTCTGAGAAAAATACGATCTGTCCTAGTGGTTTATGTTCAGTCTTTGTGAACATCTCTGTAGCTTGGAGTAGTGCGGTTGATCCTCCTCTGAAATTTGATGAGATGCTACGGGGTTGGGAAGCCTTTTTGAACTAGTTTTCCCATCGAGGTATCTAATGTATATGCTTCCACCCCCTTTTTAACTGTCCCTTCTGCTGATCCATATGTATGAACATGTGCCCAGCTTTTGTTATAGTTTTTGTGAATCAATTTCTTCAGCATCGGCTCTCATTACCTCGGGGGCAGGGAAGGCTTTGTCTTTCTTGTTGATGCCTAGTATGTTGGTTATAGGACTAGTGAAAGTAAAGATGGGAAGATCAATAAAAGTAAAGAAGAGAGGACCAGTGAAAGTGAAGAAGGGAGGACCAATTAAAGTGAAGAAGTGAAGTGAGGACTAGTTAAATTGAAGAAGGATGGACAAGTTAAAGTGAAGTAGGGTGAGCCAATTAAAGTGTTGAATGGAGGACCAATTAAACTGAAGGAAGGCCAATTAAAGTGACGAAGTGGGACCAATTAAAGTGAAGAAGGAAGGACCAATTTAAGTGAAGAAGAAAGGAACAAATAATGTGAAGAAGGGGGACCAAATAAAGTGAAGAAGGGAGGACCAATTAAAGTGAAGAAGAAAGGAACAAATAAATTGAAGAAGGGGGACCAATTAAAGTGAAGAAGGGGGGACCAATTAAGGTGAAGAATGAAGGACTAATTATAGTGAAGAAGAATGGACCTATTAAAGTGAAGAAGGAAAACCAATTTAAGTGAAGAACAGAGGACAAATTAAAGTGAAGAAAGTGGTGGGAAGGATCAGTGAAAATGAAGAAAGGGGACTAGTGACAGAGAAGAAGGGAGGAGCAGTGACATTGAAGAAAGGAGGACCAGTGAAAGTGAATAAGGGCGGGGGGAATTAAAGTGAAGAAGGGAGGATCAGTTAAAGCAAAGAAGGGAGGATCAGTTAGAGTGAAGAAGGGAGGATCAGTTCAAGTGAAGAAGGGCGGATCAGTTAAAGTGAAGAAAGGAGGATCAGTTAAAGTGAAGAAGGGAGGATCAGTTAAAATGAAGAAGGGAGGATCAGTTAAAGTGAAGAAGGGAGGATCAGTTAAAGTGAAGAAGAGAGGATCAGTTAAAGTGAAGAAGAGAGGATCAGTTAAAGTGAAGAAGAGAGGATCAGTTAAAGTGAAGAAGAGAGGATCAGTTAAAGTGAAGAATTGAAGACAAAAAAGTGAGAAAGGGATAGTACATGACAAGTGAAGACGGAAGCTCAGAAATATTGATGTTGAGTGTTCTTTCCATCCGATTCCACTATGTTTAATTCGAACTGCGTGAGACGAGTAGCTGAGAATTAGCGACCAACGACTGATCAAGACCTTCCTGAGATGCCTCTAGAATAATATTAATAACTCTGGTCAAGCAAGTAGGGACCAATGAGGAAAGGCGACCGCTACTCAAAATCTACTTTGCTTAAATTAATGCTAGAAATCGGCCCGACTGATGCAGATATCACAACTTACTGTAAGCTACAACGCAAGTTATCGAATACTCACGGAACGACGAAGAAAGGTAACCGTCGTATGTAGGCAGCAGGAGCTAATTATGTTGAATATATTACTCCCATATGTTTATCATTTATGACACGTAAATATGTGGAGTAAGTCTTCCTTGATAAAGACAGTCTCATAATTTACGATATATGTGATATTTTATTACAGATTTCATTACATAGGACTCCACAAATTTGAGAGAGGCTGTAGGGGGGGGGGGGGGGTTTATATTTTTTCTAGTGTTGCTTTCTGTAAATTTACGAGGCAAGTACATTTTTTTAAAATCTGGAATGGCAGAATCGTTTCTGCACTTTGGTGCATACTATCACCCTTAAACTGTAAAGATGGGGCTGTACCCATCAAAAGTCAGCTATGATGGAAATAGTACGGGTGGTCAGTGTGGAAGAGTGCGGGGAGGTGGCGGTTGTTATAAGTTAAACTATTAACTCTTGGTAACTCATTATTACTTAGGAGATTAAAATGTGTAACCACTAACTGTTAAATATGACAATAATTTCAACGTGAAAATAATGGCTGAATTACCTGTCTATTATAGAAATAGATAAACATAGACAATGTTCTTACAACTAGAAGGCTTTAAATATATTGATTACAACGCATTAATTTCTAGCGTTTTCGTGATATTAAAAAAGCAGATTATACAAATACTTCTTCTACCTTTTAGCTCCCAGTGGAGCATAGGTCTTCAACAAACACTTTCCAAGTCGTTCTGTTTTTTGCAATTCTTTTAAGATCATTCCATGTCTTCCCCATCATCTTCATCTCTGCTTCAATCTGTCTTCTCCAAGAATTCCTTGGTCTTCCTCTTTGTCTTTTCCCCTGGGGATTCCAAAAAAGGGCCTGTTGTGTAATACTCTCAGTTGGTTTCCGTAGTGTGTGTCCTATCCATCGCCATCGTCTTCGCTGTATTTCTTTATCCACTGGTATTTGACCGGTACATTTCCATAATTCCACGTTTGTGACTTTGTCCTGCCATTTCCATCCCTTTATTCTGCGCAAGCATCCATTAATGAAAGTCTGTACCTTCGTGATTGTCAATTTTGTTATTCTCCATGTTTCACAGCCATATAATAGAATACAAATACAGTTTGAATAAATAAGTTACATTTAATATATACATTTATAATTACCGAATCCATGACCCTATATATATATAGTCACACCAAGTGGCGTATAGGGTATATGGTGTTAGTGACCTTAAATTTTACAGACTTTCAGCACATGAATTTTGGGGTAATGTGGTCGGTATTATGCCCGTGCATATATATATATATATATATATATATATATATATATATATATATATATATATATATATATATACTGTATGACATTAATAACGTACCATTTTACAGATCCATGAACAGAGTGCTAAATGTAAATATACATGTTCACAAATTTACATACTTGAAATCTTTATTAATTTTCCTATTAATTCATGCTGATCATTATTTGGTAGATTTGGTTTTGATGAAATTAGCTGTATACTGTCAGTTCAGGGAAGTAAACAAAAAAATTCAGCCAATAAAATAATTCATGTCACACTGACCTCAATATCTGGTATGACCACCGTGTGTTTGCAAACAGGTATGACAGCGACCTCGCCATGGGGCTCGCGATTCTCTGAAGGAAATTCTGTGAATCAAGTCCCATTTACGTCGAAGAGCAGTTTCCAACTGTTGCAGATTTGTGGGAGAACATTGCCTGCAGACTCGGCGTCCAAGCTCGTCCTACAGATGTTCTACATGGGTTCTGGGGATAGTGTAGGCCAAGCAATCGTCACAGTGTTCTGCCGATGTGGATATTGCTGCGTTATCCTGTTGGAGAAGCTGCAAGTCTGGATAGTTTGTGTACGCAGGAGCAACCAATGCATTAAGAACCTCATTTCGATATGTCACAGCCGTAACATTTCCAGAAAAGACGTGAAGAGGCAAGAGACGGTAACAACTGAATCCTCCCCAAATGTGAATGCTGCCACCTCCATATCGGTTGTGCTGGCGAACACACCAATCTGCAGAGCGCTCTCCAAACCCTTACCAAATCCATATACGTCCATCAGCAAAGGATATGTTTAATGTGTCCTCGTATGTGAATAGGACAGCATTTCACTGCAGTCTAGTCCATCTAACAAGTTGCTCTCCCCATTGCAATCTAGTCAATCTGACACGTTGTTCTCCCCATTGCAATCTAGTCCATCTGACAAGTTGATCTCCCCATTGCAGTCTAGTCCATCTGACAGGTTGCTCTCCCCATTGCAGTCTTGTCCATCTGACAAGTTGCCGTCCCCATTGCAATCTAGTCCATCTAACAAGTTTTTCTCCCCATTGCAATCTAGTCCATCTGACACGTTGCTCTCCCCATTGCAATCTAGTCCATCTGACAAGTTGATCTCCCCATTGCAGTCTAGTCCATCTGACACGTTGCTCTCCCCATTGCAATCTAGTCCATCTGACAGGTTGCTCTCCCCATTGCAGTCTTGTCCATCTGACAAGTTGCCGTCCCCATTACAATCTAGTCGATCTAACAAGTTTTTCTCCCCATTGCAATCTAGTCCATTTGACAAGTTGATCTCCCCATTGCAGTCTAGTCCATCTGACACGTTGCTCTCCCCATTGCAATCTAGTCCATCTGACAGGTTGCTCTCCCCATTGCAGTCTTGTCCATCTGACAAGTTGCTCTCCCCATTGCAATCTAGTCCATCTGACAAGTTGCTCTCCCCATTGCAGCCTAGTCCATCTGACAAGTTGCTCTCCCCATTGCAATCTAGTCCGTCTAACAAGTTGCTTTCCCCATTGCAGTCTATTCCATCTGACAAGTTGCTCTCCCCATTGCAGTCTAGTCCATCTGACAAGTTGCTCTCCCCATTGCAGTCTAGTCCATTTGACAAGTTGCTCTCCCCATTGCAATCTAGTCCATCTGACAAGTTGCTCTTCCCATTGCAATATAGTCCATCTAACAAGTTGCTTTCCCCATTGCAATCTAGTCCATCTGACAAGTTGCTCTCCCCATTGCAGTTTAGGCCATCTGACAAGTTGCTCTCCCCATTGCAGTCTAGTCCATCTGACAAGTTGCTCTCCCCATTGCAGTCTAGTCCATCTGACAAGCTGCTCTCCCCATTGCAGTCTAGTCCATCTGACAAGTTGCTCTCCCCATTGCAGTCTAGTCCATCTGACAAGTTGCTCTCCCCATTGCAATCTAGTCTATCTGACAAGTTGCTCTCCCCATTGCAGTCTAGTCCATCTGACAAGTTTCTGTCCCCATTGCAGTCTAGTCCATCTGACAAGTTGCTCTGCCCATTGCAGTCTAGTCCATCTGACAAGTTGCTCTCTCCATTGCAGTCTAGACCATCTGACAAGGGGCTCTGCCCATTCTTGGCGGTGCTGGCGGTACCTGTGAGTCAAGTTTGGCCCAAAATAAGGTTGTCTTGCTGTAAGGCCTCACTCTCTGAGTCGTCGTATGACTGACATTCGAGAGACTTGTCCGCATCTGCCCACTACCGTTCTTGCTGTTTAACTTACCGAGAGAGAACGATTCCTTAGGTGGCTCAGCACAATATGGCGATCTTGCGCAGGGGTTGTAACTCGTGGTTGGTTACTCCGAAGTCTATCACGGGTACTGCCAGTGGTTTGGTAATGTTCACTCAGACGTACAATAGTGCTGTGGTGGCAATTCATCCTTCTGGGAATGGCCCGCGAGCTCATTCCGGTTTCCAACATACCAATGGCTCGATAGCGGTAGTTTTTCAGACAGTCGTGTCATTTCAGCCACATGTAATGGATGTTTTGTCTGAATTGTCTTTTTATACAGAGTATACAGTTACAACGTGTATTTATGTTCAGGGTAATGAGTATTGGGAATTGTTTTGCACTTTCACTGTTTTCGTGTTGTCTGTACATAAAACAATTGAATCATGCACATTCCATTCCAGTGGCCATTAGCTCCCTGCCTCATGACAAACATGGGGAAAATCTATTTCCACACTTATATGTGGGAGCCGCGATGGCTCAATGGTTAGTGAACTGAACTACAAAGGACAAGAGGTGGGGTTCGATCCCAATCGACGGCTTCATTTCACCCGGCATTTAATGGGTACTGGATTATTTTTCTGGTAAACTAAAGCAGCAAGGACGTAATATCGATCATATTACCCCAAAATACATGTGCTGAGGGTCTGTAAAATTTATAGTCACTAACATCATATTCCCTACTCAAATTAATAGGCTGGAGAAAATACAAAATGAAGCCATGCGCATTATCTTGGGATATACAAGGGACACTCCCTGTGTAAGCAATGAGGTATCTTCTTGACTTTCCAACCATGGATGACAGAATCAAGATCTGGAGAGCACGAGCATACCTGAAGATTAGTACAGATGAAGAGCATCCATTGCACCACGTGCTCAACACAGGGAAAGGTGCCAGGCTAAAAAGAGGCAAATCATGGGTGGGCCGAGCAGAAGATGTCATCAAACAGGTCTGTGGGCTTACCAATATCAGCGTTAGTGAGTAGTGGATACCGGTGCCACCGTCATTCAAGGGGACTTTCTCGTGTATTGTCACACTCGACAGGAAAAGTATGGAACAGAACCCGGTCGTGGTTAATCCTGAGGTCAACGGTCTCATCTGCGATAACACCGATGAGAAAGATGCAGTTATCTATACAAACGGATCTGTAAGACGACACCAAAAATAGTGCATGGGCATTTACAGCATGCTCGGCAGGCAGAATAGTCAGAGAAGACAGTGGTGTATACGTCATGACCACGAGTAGCATGACAATAGAGGTGATGGCAGTGACCAAGGTATTCAAATGGTTAGAGTCACAAGACTACACCCATGCATGTATACTGAGTGATTCGATGAGCATGATTCAAAAAAGTGGAGGCGGGCTCTGTACGCATGAAATGGGTAGAGTCGTTGCAGAAATCCAAAATACGTACGGTCACCTTTGTCTATGTCCCTGGACATGCGGGAGTACGGGGAAATGAAAGAGTGGACAGGTTGGCTAGCTGCGCTGTCGTTGAGGACGGGCAACCAATGGATCGGGCAGACATCACCAATGCCCTCCGAGATGTGGGAAGAGCACAGGACTTCGACAAACACAGATCCACGTCACTTCTTCGGATGATGGAAATGGGAGTTAAGATGGGCACAGCCAGAAATGAGAAACTTAGTGGCCGTATAAGAAGACTTATCAACCAACATAGAACTGGAGTCGTCGATCGCTGGACACTGCGGGAATTGTTGAGGAGGGGATCTGAGCACCTATGGGCATGTTCGGAGTGCAATGATGATGACCCGCAAATAACTCAATAACTCAATATTCCCTATTCGCCACTTGTCGTGACGGGGTACTTTACTTGTTTTTTTTACACTTACATTTACATTTCTCACAGACCGCACAAAGTGTAAGAACTTTATGGTTGTCTTGCATGACGTCGCAGTTGTACCAGCAGCTGAATCTATGTCGGGCTGCGACCAAAAAAAGGAGAAGAATATTGAGTCAGTCTCGGTGCATGAAGGGGCTACATAGGAGTCGACCTAAACAAATAAGGCAACAATTTTCAGTCACAAACACCGCTTTCTATAATATACAGGGTAATTTAGGCGCTACATGATCAGACATTGTCTGAAACAGCCAGCAGCCAGAACGTCACTTTGTAAAATGTTATATCATAATGGAGTCATCAACAGTTTGGGGAGTAACACATTTTCGGTTTTTCATGTAAGAGTAAAAAAAAAAAAAAGGTAAAGAGCCCCCGTCACGCCAAGTGGCGTATAGGGAATATGGTTTTAGTGACCATACATTTTAAAGACCTTCAGCGCATGATTTTTGGGGTAATTTGGTCGGTATTACGCCTGTGCCGCTTTACTTCCCCAGAAAAAATCCGGTACCCATTTAAGGCTGGGTGAACCCGGAAGCCTTCGCTTGGGATCGAACCCTACCTCTTGTCCTTTGTAGTCCAGCTCACTAACCACTGAGCTATCGCGGCTCCCGTTTTTATGTGTCGTTTATTATATATAAAAACCTGTTATTTATTTGTATAAAATGCATAGAACCTTTTATTTTCTGTGATTCACAAATTAACTTTTTTACAAATTTGAAACTTTCACATTTTGTTTTATTAAGTCAGGGGCTATATAGAAGTATTATATGTGCTGTTAAATTGCGTGTAATGGAGTCACTATAATTTTGTCACCTCCCACACGAGTCACATACTTTAAAATTACTTGATAACATGTTTCACGAATCTTACATTAAATTATCAAGTACCATGCTTTATTAAAATTAGGAGAAATACCTCTACTAGACGTATAATCTTACCTATATATCTGGGCAATAATATAGATAAAGAGGGGGCAACAGAAAACGATACCAAAATAAGGATATCAAAAGCAAGAGGAGCTTTTGATGCACTGGGAAACGTATGGAAGTCCAAAGAAATTAGGTTAAATAGAAAAATAAAAATTGTTAACTCCAATGTTAAGTCGGTCCTATTATATGGCTGTGAAACATGGAGAACAACAACATTGACAATCAGGAAGATACAGACTTTCACTAATGTATGCTTACGCAGAATAAAAGGATGGAAATGGCAAGACAAAATCACTAACATAGAACTATGGAAATGTACCAGTCAGTGGATAAAGAGACAAAGCGAAGACGATGGCGCTGGATAGGAAATGCACTGCGAAAGCCAACTGAGAGTATTATACAACAGGCCCTTTTTTGGAATCTCCAGGGGAAAAGACAAAGAGGAAGACCAAGGAATTCTTGGAGAAGACAGATAGAAGCAGAGATGAAGATGATGGGGAAGACATGGAATGATCTTAAAAGAATTGCAAAAAACAGAACGACTTGGAAAGTGTTTGTTGAAGACCTATGCACCACAATGAGCTAAAAAGGTAGAAGAAGACCATGCTTTATGGCGTAGATGATCATGTCTCTCCACAACTTTCGATCTCGATAGTTATTTATCAACATTACATTAAATAGAACTTTCAAATAATTTTTTTTTTTTTTAAATCACAGATTGCATGATAAACGTTGATACTATTTCTACTAGCGATTAAATGAAATCTCGGACCCGAACACCTCGAGACGACGGGTCAGAACAGACGGTCTTTATTCTCCGGTAGTATAATGTCCTCCCCCCCCCCCTCCTGCCCCCCTTTTAGACCCTAGTAAAGAGATAATGCAGCAGAGATAGATACTATTCATCAAGTGTAAAATATATAATTTTAAAAATTCTAATTTTTAAAGTATCTGTATCTGTATCTGTATCTGTATTAATCATAAAGATAAATTTGATATTCAATTTTAAAATAGAATATTTAGAATTATTCAAAATTGAAAAGGGGGGAGGGCGGGTGTACGGCAGCGTGGCATGATATCGACCACGTCATCTAAACACGTGTCGTTAGTCACTGACAAGTATGGTCACTAACACCAAATTCCCCATATGTTTTAAGGCACGGAAGGAACTTTTACTTTTTTTTTAATTTTTTTATTTTTATTTGGTTAAGAAAACAAACGATGTTGTCTTAAAAGAACTAAAAATGAAAAGAGAACTACGAAACAAAATTCAAACAAGACAAAAGAGATTGTTGGGCCATGTTAAAAGACACAACAGCCTACTAAAAATAATCTTGGAGGGGAAAATACAGGGTAAAAGAGGCAGACTAAGACTAACTAACATGGATGAGTAACATCAAAAGATGAATAAATCAACTTATGACAACCTGCACTATCAAAGCAAGAGATAGAGCAGAATGGCGCTCCATGGTAGCCAACCTTCGTTGCGGAGATGACACTCGATGATGATTTATATGTGTGCCTTAATATTCCAGTCTACAAATATAATTCTTCGCACTAAAGTGCAATATACAGAATATTCCAGTCTAGGAATATAATTCTTCGCACTAAAGTGCAATATACAGAATATTCCAGTCTAGGAATATTATCTCTCGCACTAAAGTGTCATATACAGAATATTCCAGTCTACGAATATAATTCTTCGCACTAAAGTGCCATATACAGAAACCATTATATGTGCACTATAAAGTAGTCTTCATTCATTTTCTTCCACATCTTCCTCCTCTCTTCTACATCGTCGTCTTCTTTTTCTTCTTCGTCGTTTGCCTGGAAAAATGTATGGCTGTTTTGTGATTTTAGGACCAGGTTTGATTTTCCTATTCAACTTTTGTCTTGGTAAAGCTGATCAGCTTATTTCCTGGACCAAACATGAAAGTGTAGTAGAGGCTTGGCCAATTATTGTTCGCTAGCACTGACTCACAATTTTTGCAAAGCTGCTGTCTGATATTTGTTCATACGCTGATCAACTGATATTTCGATATAAAGAAATAAATTATCAATAAATTGTCAAAAACTTAACGAATCATAAAAAAGCCCATTAATACTCCTACTTATCTGAATTCTAATTTAGTTTTCAAGTTTCTTAAATTTTCCTATAATGTCATTACTGCACTCAATATATTTTAGAAAATGCACAAGAAATTAAAGGAAAAGCACAGCCATAACATCATCTGATTCACATTTTCCTCGGGAATAAAAAACAAAATAAAATTCTTCTTGTTCTCTAGACAGATTTATCTCCCCATAAACATGTCTTTCTAATCTATTTATATTTTCTGCTATTTACTTTTCTTGTTTTTTTTTCTTCACTGATCCTTTCTGTTTCTTTTGTTCTGTTGCTGTTTTTACTGTTGCTATAGTTGTTGCGCTTCTAGTCTGCATAGTATCAATGAAATTGTGAGTTCAATTGTTATATTACCTATTTCATCAATTTAGATATTGGCACGACATTTGGAGTCAATATTACAGCACACAATTTCTACTCAAACTCTAGGTTTACAATGGCTGAAACTACATTTCTCGACAATGCAGCATTCTTTTATATCTTAAAATGCTGTCACTATCTTGATATCAATAATTGTCTGCATTATCTTTTCTCATTGGTTCTCAAAGCAAACGATGACGATTGGTATGAGATTTACCATTTGAGCTCTAGAAGCACATATGGCGGATAAAATTGGCTAAATTTCAAAGTTCAAATTATTGTATTTCTGCAGGCACTTCTAATAATAGCAATCATATGATGTTATATGTTTTATGACGTATGATCTAGCTACACATTTTATACTTTTTTTTTTCAATCTCTGCACTTTGTCACGAACCATACAGAGAGAAAGTGAGAGCGAGCGAGAGTGATCTTTTCCAACTTTTGGGAAACACTAATAGTTTCAACGAAATTAACTTCTAGATTAACAATGTGAAGGCTACATTAGCTACGTCCAAATATTAATTTACGTGCTTGGATTTTGCCTGCGCTTGGCAAACAAGATAATTCATAATATTTTTTATTTTACTTTCTATAAATGTTACAATTGATATTGAGTCTCCGGTTGTATCCAAAATGGAGGAATTATTTTTCTCCGGCTTGGTATAGAACCGTTGATCAGAGGTTTAACAAGCCGCTATCGTAAAAACGATTTTGTTAATGAAACGTAGACCTGATACAGAATGTGTAAATTAGCAGTAGATAATAGTGAAAGTATTTTCGGCCCTAAAAGAACAACAAAAATAGGATTCTGGAATGTACGAGCAATGGCCGCGCCGACGAAACAAGTGTAAGTCGCGAGCGAGATGGAATAGACACGATCTAGATATTTTAGGATTAAGCGAAATGCGCTGGCTTGGAACAGGTAGGAAATCTGTTGATAACAAAATAGTAGTTTTTTTTCTGGAAGGGAAGATGGAAAACACCGTGAAGGAGTAGGCATAATGATGACAGACATAGCTGCAAGAAGTTTATTAGAATCTATCTATCTATTGACCTTTCGAGCCGTAACCGGCCCATAGGGCGTAGACCAAGATACACCTTCTCCTATATGAATTTTTGTTCTAGCAGTTTTCTTTTAAAGATATTTTATCAAATCTCGCCATCTGTCTCTGTTCTGTGCAAGCAGTTCTATCTCATTGAGGGAGCCGATTCCTGCTGCTCTTGCCTCTCTCATCAATGTTCTTCTCAGTGTCTCCCTGGGTCTTCCTCTTTTTCTTTTACCTGTTGTTTCCCATATGAGGGCTTGCTTTGCTATTCGATTATTATCTCTTCTCATCACATGTCCAACGTATGACCATCGTCTTTTCTTTATTACTGAAGATATTAGTGGTTGATTGGCGATTTCTCTAATTTCCTCGTTTGTTTTGAATTCGTTCCATTCTATACCAAGTATTTTCCTTAGACATTTATTTTCGAATGAGAACATTTATTAGAATGGGAACTGGTAAATAGCCGTCTGATACGAACACGCTAAAAAAACAAAATATGGAAGACTTTCAATTTTTCGATGCTATGCGCCTACAAACGAAGCTGATGATAAAGTTAAGGACGATTTTTATAACCAACTACAACAACTTATGGGAGCCGCGATAGCTCAGTGGTTAGTGAACTGGACTACCACGGACAAGGGGTAGGGTTCGATCCCAACCGACGGCTTCCGGGTTCACCCAGCCTTAAATGGGTACCGGATTTTTTCTGGGAAAGTAAAGCAGCACGGGCGTAATACTGACCACATTACCCCCAAAAATCATGTCCTGAAGGTCTGTAAAATATAGGGTCACTAACACCATATTTCCCTAGACGCCACTTGGCGTGACGGAGGTACTTTACTTTACTTTACTTACAAAAACTTATAAACAAAATACCAAAACACGATATTTTAATTGTAATGGGAGACTTTGACGTCAAAGTGGGAAACGACAACACAGGAGTGGAACATGTAATGGGAGAGAAGGCTGTGATACTTCAAATCAGAATGGAGAAAGATTAATAGAATTATGCTTAATAGAAAATTTAGTTATTGGTGGGACATTATTTCCACACAAAAATGTTCACAAAACAACATGGATATCTCCTGATGATAGAACCTCAAATCAAATTGACCACATATGTATTAAACAACAATTCAGATCATCATTGATAGATGTAAGAGCACACAGAGGTGCTGATGTTAATAGTAACCACAACCTGTGCATTTGGAAAATAAGATTAAAATTTAAAAGCCAACAGAAGAGATCAACTACGCATAAAATTGATAGTTGTAAACTGAAAGATGAAGCCATCAAGAACAATTTTAACATAGAGCTAAGTAATTGTTATGCAGCACTCAGTGAAATAGACTTAGATATCAGTGAAATGTGGGACTCACAGAGCAAAATACTAATGACAGCAGCAGAAGCAAGTGCCGGACTGAAGAAAATGGAAAAACGAACTTGGATTTCAGACACTACATGGAAATACATCAAAAAAAGAAGAGAGGCTAAGAGAGCCATGACTAGTGTAAAGACAGATCTTGGAAAGGTCCCTTCAAAAGCAACATACAAAGAATTAGACTTGGACAACAAAGTAAAAAGTTCGGCAAGAAGAGATACAAGAGCTTATATAGACAATTTGGCAGAGAAAGCAGAGACAGCTGCAATTACAGAAGACAGCAGAACTTTCTTTACTGTACAAAAGATGCTGACAAACACCTATACATCCAGTGGAACACCAATTCTATACAAATCTGGTTTAATGCTAACAACAAGAGCAGACATAAAAGCTCGTTGGGCGGAACACTTCAAAGAAATTCATAACCGTCCACTACCCACAATTTAATAGATTTTGAAGCTGAAACACCAGCAGCAGAATTAAATGTAATTAATGCGTATGACCAACAACAAGGCTGCTGGAGAGGATAAGTTAACAGCTGAGAGAATAAAGCTACTATCCAATCAAATCAAAGACCACTTAAAATAATGCACTGGTTGAATGTTGAAGGCATCAAAAGTAAAAGAGATTCGTATAGTAAAAAAATAGGGTTGGAAAATATATCCTACATGAAGTGCAAGTAACCGTATGCTGCTTGCAGGAAACCCATCTAAATAAAGACATAGCGTTGAAGATTAGGGAATACCAGTGTTACCGATCTGATAGTAAAAAAAAACCCAGACAATTGGGTGGAATATTGACACTTGTAAAGAACAAGATCAATGCATATCAGCTTGAAGTGTATATGGATGGGGCTGAATATCAAATGATGCATCTCAGGACAGAAAATACGGACTTTAATTTACTCAACTACTACTGTCCGAGCGACCGCCAACTGGCACTAGACACAGTTTTATTAAAAGAAAGAATGATTGCATGTGGAGACTTCAACAGCCATTCACAGAGCTGGGGCTATGAACATATGGACAATAGAGGTGAAAAGCTTGAAAATTCTCAGGACGACAGTAGACTCATAATGCTAAACCAGACAACAGATCCACCAACATTCAATTCCAGATCATGACATACCACATCTACACCAGACCTTACTTTCCATTCACTAGACCTGAATCGGAATATTACATGTACTGTTGGGAAACAACTTGGAGGCAGTGACCACCGACCAGTCTTTCTAGTGGTGCAAAATAAGGCCGTCAGGGAGAGCAGCACTCTCTCTAGATGGAATTAAAAAATGGCTGACTGGAAAATGTATCAACATTACACCAGTGTACTGACTAAAGATTTAAATACAGACAGAGACATCAACAAAATAGTTGATTTGATGAATTCAGTAGACTAACACTACAAGCTGCCTGTGAAACAATACTCTGAGGGGCACGGAAACACTACAAACCATACTGCTGGAATAGTTAACTAGAGCAACTGCACAATGACATGGAAACATCTCGAAAGCAAGCAGAAAATAACCCTTGCCAGGAACACCACAATAACTATTAGCATGCTAAAGGCAAATTTCAATGGGCTTAACTACAAGCCAGACGGAGAATCTTGAAAGAGAAAACAGAATCCTTGAATCTTGAACGAGATACATAAAAAGTGTGGAAGCTTATAAAACAGCTGAATGATGAGGGTACAGAAAGGAACACCAAAATTACACTGAAGAAGGATGGAAACATTCTAACAAGTAAGCAGGCAGCAAATCACTTTGCAGACTCCTTTACAAAAAAACAATAATATTGAAATTAGCCTAGAGAAACGACAAGAGACCCGTTTAAAACAACAACATGCAAGACAGGAAGAGACCACACACGAAGTCATGGAAATACCCAGTACACAAAGAGAGCTAGAGCTGGCAATATCCAAATTAAAAAAGAAAAAAGTCATCAGGCAGTGATGGAGTGTCCAATTAAATGATTAGGAACTTGGGGACTGCAGCTAAAGCAAAACTACTGCAGATCTACAACATTTGCTGGATCACAGGTAGAGTGCCACAGGCATGGAGAGAAGCAATTATGATACTATTACTAAAGCCAGGAAAAGATGGTTCTACGACATCCAGCTGTAGACCAAGCAGCCTTATAAGCTGTTTGTGTAAAACAATGGAACGTATAATCAATCTCAGACTGCAGAGGTACCTGGAAAGTGAAAGCCTTATTGTGCCAAAGCAAGAAGGCTTTAACTGTGTTACTCTACCGAAGATCAGGCTAGAAGCCTTATTCTCAGAAAATTGAGGATGCACTCCAAAAAAGAATCTGGTACTAGCAGCATGGATAGACCTAAAGAAAGCATTTGATAAGGTATGGAAGGAAGGGTTCTTGAAGAAACAGAGAAATTACGGAGTAAATGGCAGGATGTACAAATCGGTGAAAACATACCTGCATAACAGCAGAGCCACAGTGCAAGTGGGTGGTCTTAAAATTAAAAAGATCTTACTGCGCCAGGGCGTCCCACAGGGAGAGGTACTATCTCCAACACTTTTTTCTAGTCTGCATCAACGACTTAGTTACTGAACTACCACATGGTATCAAAGTGGCAATGTATGCAGACGACCTGGTAATGCGGTGCACAGTGGAATATGCAACAGTGGCCTCCATGCAACAGTGACCTCCATGCATCAGTGGCCTCCAAATTGTTGCAAAGAGCTATGAATGCACTGAACTCATGGACAAATTGACGGTGTATTTGCATTAATACAAAAAATGCAGTACTACACTTTTCATTCTTTCCCGAAGCAAGAAGAAGGAGCCATCTACATAAACAATGAGCTTGTTAAAGTGGACATACAAGCTACTTACCTCGGAGTTACATTTTTATAACAAACTATCTTGGAAACAGCAGAAAAATAGGGCAACCCAAAAAGCAAGGAAGCAATTAGCTATTCTAAGAAAGCTGTGTGGAACCACGTGGGGTGCGAGTCGGAAAATACTCAGTAAAGTTTACCAACAGAGTATACGCCCACATTTAGAATATGGATCATCTGCATTGTAATCAGCATCAAACACCACACTGCAAGAACTGGACAAAGTACAAAACCAGGCACTTGTGGTCATCACAGTAGCAATGAAATCAACATAAATATTAGAGATGGAGAAACTGTGGAGGGTACCAGCACTGAGAGAACGGGGGGACACAAAGGTGCTGCTACAGGCAGAAAACTTGTCAGGCATGACGAGACATTCAATGAAGGACCGATTCCAAAATCTTGCATTGGGACGACTTAAGAGAAGCAGTTTTGTCCACCAAGCCAAGCGTGTTAGTAGACAAACACCAGACATGCCAAGAGTTGTTAAACCCCTACTGTCCATACCAGAACAGACTCCCTGGACAGAGCAACGCGGATTGCCAATACAAATACGGACAGAAGTGAAAGAAATACTTGACAAGGAGGTACAGAATAGTATACAGCGCAAAACAATCACTCTCAGTTTCTTGGATGAAGAATACCCACAAGGTCTATGGGTTCGTGTGTACACAGATAGATCAGTACAGAATGCAGTAAAGAATGGGGGAGCAGGTGTATACATAGAGTACCCAAATAGCACTAGAGATATGAATAAAATAGCAACAGGGAAATATTGTCACAATTACGATGCAGAAATCCAAGCAATAAAGTTAGCAATAGAAAAACTGCTGAACAGTACTTTTAGCCCACAGCCTGTAGCGTTTTTGACAGATGCAAGATCAACACTCTAGGCACTACAATCCAGAAAATTGAAACATCTGCAGACCTTATTGACTGAACTCTGCAAGCACCACAGGATCGCCTTGCAGTGGATCCCATCCCACTGTAGAATACCAGGAAAAGAGAGAGCAGATCAGCTGGCAAAGGAAAGCACACCAGGCACAGAAACCAGATGCACCGGTAAAATGCCATCGGAAGAAACAAATAAATCAATCAGAAGACCACAAGCCCCAAAACAAGATGTCTTTCATAATATGAATAGATGGGAACAAGCTATCATTATACGTCTCAGAACAGGACACTGTCGATTTTTTTAAAAATGTGTAATGCCATGAAAAATATACTAACATCAAAAGAAATAACACCAGGGCTAAAACTAAGAAAAGCAAAAAGTTATCTCTTCTCAACATTCCTGTATGGTGCAGAAACATGGACATTAGACATGAAAACAGAACAGAAAATGTATGCCTTTAAAATGAGGATTTATAGAATAAAAGGAAGAATTGGATGGAAAGAAGAGAAAACAAACAATGAAGTCTTGTTTAAAATAACTAAAAATGGAAAAAGAACTACTAAACACAGTTCCGCGAGACCAACCAGTCCCCTGAAAATATATATATATTTTTTTTTAAGAAGGAAAATAATATACCGATACCGTGTTTTGTTTTCTCTTTGTTTATAATCTTCCATCGCGTGCCAATGTTAATTTTCTAATGTTCTAGAGTCCCATTTGCCGTTCAAATAGCTAGACGCATCCGTCATCTTACGTACCCATTTAGCATTATCAAAGAACGCCAGGTGTTTCTGAATTTGGCTGGCTGTTCGCGGACTGCGTTTATCTGAGCAACGTGCTGATACGGGACATTTTGTTGAACGGTAATCCTGGAAACATTCATCCCCCAAGCAAGAAGTAGAAAAGCGACTTATTAATAAATACATGAGATCTTTCTGCTAATCATAAAAAAATATGAAATTATGTAAGAAATCCACGAATAGCCAAAACTGGAAAGAAACGGAGACTGTGTGGTATGAGAAAAGGAAGACGAAAAAAAATAATAATAGCTATCCCTCTTCTTATTATTAATACTACCATAAAAGGTAAAGTACACGTTTAAGCACATAAATTATTTCAGTTTGGAAGAGTAATGTCCCCTTGAGTAACATTGCACTTTATTCGGTGGTTCTCTAATCGGTCATTAGAAGACCCATAGTTGTAGAGAAAAGAGAAACATCGCGAGGGTAAAGTCCTAACCCTAGCCCTAAGACCTGGCATAATTTAAACTTTTTGGGAACCACTGTAGTTGTGTTGTGACATCAACTAAGAGATCACTTGTTTCGTTGAAATAATGTCGCTGGTTAATCTAGGAGATTACCATTATAAAACATAAAAACTGAAGAAGAAAAAACTATCTGAACTGATTAAGTAGTTACGGGCTCACATTTTAGCCATAAATTAAACACAGTCTCCACCAAGATGTAAACAAGATGAGTAATCGAAGTTCCTGACAAAATAACTTAACAAAAGTGAAGTAAGTATAAGCATAATTTTAAAATAAAATAATTACAACTAGAATATCAGCTGAATAAATAAATACACGCGCGTTGAAGGCCGCAGTCAAACAGAATAAAAGGTCGTGGATTTATTTTTGGATGCATCCGGTCCAGCCAACCAAGATGTAGAAATGGTTACTTTACATTAGGAAAGGCCATACGAGATATAAAGAGCACTTGGCTTCCTCAATGACAAATGATTCAGTCTTATGTTGACAATCTAGCTCACTAGAGTCAACTATTTGAAGGACTGACTAGTAACATTAAAGGAAATGATGTCTCAACAAGCGATTTATGTTTGGGGAACTCAAGTAGGAAAACTGAACTGAAATACAAGGAGTGAAATAAAAGTAAAAACGTTACTGTCAGACTACAAAACAGGCAATGTCATGGACAGCCACAACAATAAATACATCATCTGCAACGGATGTCAGAGTCTACGCCGCTGTACCTATTTTTGTCTTCTTATTTTTTTTTCGTCTTAGCCCTTTTGAACAGGAGAGAAGTCGGTGACCAGTACTGTGATGTCTGAGATCTATTTAAGGCGGTCAGTGACCATCCTTCTCAGAGTGTCCCTGATCGAACCCACCATATATCTCTTTATCACAGTGTCTATCGTTCAGGCGTTCTTGATCTGCATCTCTTTTGCCTTCACTTCGGAAAATGACAGTTATTAAGGCTGTCTCCATAACTAAATAACAATAGAAGAAATACCTCTACTAGACGTGCAATCTTACATTTATCTGGGCAGTAATATCGATAAAGAAGGAGGAACAGAACATGATACCAAAATAATGATACAAAACACAAGAGGGGTATTCTTTGCACTAGGAAACATAAAGAAATCCATAGAAATTAGGTTAAATACAAAATTAAAAATTGTCAACTCCAATGTTAAGCCAACTCTATTATATGACTGTGAAACAAGGAGAATAACAAATATGATAGTCATGAAGATAAGTTGCGCAGAATAAAAGGATGGAAATTGGCAGGACAAATTCACTAACATAGGATTATGGAAAAGTGCCAGTAAAATACCAGTTAATAAAGGGATACAACGGAAACAATGGCGCCGGATAGGATGCACACTGCGGAAGCCAGCTCAGAGTATAACACGATAGGCCCTTTTTTGGTTAATCTCTAAGGAAAAAATCAAAGAGCAAGACTAAATTATTCTTGGAGGAGACAGATGGACGCACAGAGATGACGATGATGGGAAAACATGGAATTATCTTGAAAGAATTGCAAGAAACGGCTTGGAAAGTGTTTGTTGAAGACTTATGCTCCACAGGGAGTTGCTGAAGACCAGTGCTCCACAGGGATTTGAAATTGTTTGTTGAAGATCTATGCTTCACAGGAAGTTGAAAGTGTTTGTTTAAGATTTATGTTTCACATGGAGTTGAAAGTGTTTGTTGAAGATCTATTCTTCACAGGGATTTGAAAGTGTTTGTTGAAGATCTATTCTTCACAGGGATTTGAAAGTGTTTGTTGAAGACTTATGCTCCACATGGAGTTGCTGAAGACCAATGCTCCACAGGGATTTGAAATTGTTTGTTGAAGATCTATGCTTCACAGGAAGTTGAAAGTGTTTGTTTAAGATTTATGTTTCACATGGAGTTGAAAGTGTTTGTTGAAGATCTATGCTTCACATGGAGTCGAAAGTGTTTATTGAAGATCTATTCTTCACAGGGATTTGAAAGTGTTTGTTGAAGATCTTTGCTCCACAGGGAGTTGGAAGTGTTTGTTGAAGATCTGTGCTTCACATGGTGCTGAAAGTGTTATTGAAGATCTATTCTTCACAGGGATTTGAAAGTGTTAGTTGGAGATCTTTGCTCCACAGGGAGTTGAAAGTATTTGCTGAAGATCTATGCTTCACAGGAAGGTGAAAGTGTTTGTTGAATATCTATGCTTCACATGTAGTTTGAAAGTGTTTGTTGAAGATCTATGGTTAACATGGAGTTGAAAGTGTTTGCTGAAGATCTATGCTGAACATGGAGTTTAAAGTGTTTGTTGAAGATCTGTGCTTCACATGATGTTGAAAGTGTTTGTTGAAGATCTGTGCTCACAGGAAGTTGAAAGTGTTGTTGAAATCTATGCTTAACATGGAGTTGAAAGTGTTTTTGAAGATCTGTGCTTCACAAGAAGTTGAAAGTGTTTGTTGAAAATATATGCTTAACATGGAGTTGAAAGTGTTTGTTGAAATCTGTGCTTCACAGGAAGTTGAAAGTGTTTGTTGAAGATCTATGCTTCACAGGAAGTTGAAAGTGTTTGTTGAAAATCTATGCTTAACATGGAGTTGAAAGTGTTTGTTGAAGATCTGTGCTTCACAGGGAGTTGAAAGTGTTTGTTGAAGTTCTATGCTTCACAGGAATTTGAAAGTGTTTTTTGAAGATCTATGCTTCACGTGGAGTTGAAAGTGTTTGTTGAAGATCTGGCTTCACGTGGAGTTGAAAGTGTTTGTTGAAGATCTATGCTTCACGTGGAGTGAAAGTGTTGTTGAAGATCTATGCTTCACGGGGATTTGAAAGTGTTTGTTGAAGTTATTTGCTTCACAGGGAGTTGAAAGTGTTTGTTGAAGATCTATGCTTCACATGGAGTTGAAAGTGTTTTTTGAAGATCTATGCTTCACAGGGAGTTGAAAATGTTTGTTGAGATCTATGCTGCACAGGGAGTTGAAAGTGTTTGTTGAAGATCTATGCTTCACAGGGAGTTGAAAGTGTTTGTTAAAGATCTATGCTTCACAAGGAGTTGAAAGTGTTTGTTGAAGATCTATGCTTCACAGGAAGTTGAAAGTGTTTGTTGAAAATCTTGCTTAACATGGAGTTGAAAGTGTTTGTTGAAGATCTGTGCTTCACAGGGAGTTGAAAGTGTTTGTTGAAGTTCTATGCTTCACAGGAATTTGAAAGTGTTTTTGAAGATCTATGCTTCACGTGGAGTTGAAAGTGTTTGTTGAAGATCTGTGCTTCACGTGGAGTTGAAAGTGTTTGTTTGAAGATCTATGCTTCACGTGGAGTTGAAAGTGTTTGTTGAAGATCTGTGCTTCACAGGGAGTTGAAAGTGTTTGTTGAAGATCTATGCTTCACGGGGATTTGAAAGTGTTTGTTGAAGTTATTTGCTTCACAGGGAGTGAAAGTTTGTTGAAGATCTATGCTTCACAGGGAGTTGAAAATGTTTGTTGAAGATCTATGCTTCACAGGGAGTTGAAAGTGTTTGTTGAAGATCTATGCTTCACAGGGAGTTGAAAGTGTTTGTAAAGATCTATGCTTCACAAGGAGTTGAAAGTGTTTGTTGAAGATCTATGCTTCACAGGAAGTTGAAAGTGTTTGTTAAAGATCTATGCTTACAAGGAGTTGAAAGTGTTTGTTGAAGATCTATGCTTCACATGGCGTCGGAAGGATGAAGAAAGAGAAGAAGTTATTGTATCTCTCCTGAGAAGATGATCTATCCGGCCTCATCGTCTGCTTGTTACCGCTGTGCTGCAGCTGCTGTACGTTCTAACAAATTGATATGTTTCTTCTATGTGAGCATTGTGTGTGTGTGTGTGTGTGAGAGAGAGAAAGAGAGAGATTATGGTGCAATGAAACCATAGTGCATCCCCTTTAGTACTTCCTGCTTCGCGAGTAGCGCCGAGTGTTGACACTGTCTTTCTTGTTCCTCTACATTTTTTGGTGATGAAACAAAGCTAAAACAAGCCACGTTGTGCGTGTGTTTGAGAGAGAGAGATGGAGGGAGAGTAATGTTGTTAATCGAAGAAGATGATGAATAAGGAACTGGGACATTTTAGGGACGAAGAGAAAGAGGAAAGCAAAGTGAAAAGATACCAAACAGCTAAAGAAAATGGCTTGGCAGAAGGTCAACAACAGAAATGATAAATAACTGTACAGATCAAAATTTTAGGAAAGACATAATAACCTACGCCAGCAGGCATGGTACTTGATGATAATGATAATGATGATGATGATGATGATGATGATGATGATGATGATGATGATGATGATGATGATGATGGTGAATAAGGAGCATCATCAAACTTTGCATGTTTCTAAATCGTGTACATCAAAACAAGCTAATGATGATTCCCTATTTAAAAAATAAATAAATGATAATTCCAATGGAAGACGTGCCAGAAAACAATATTTGACAGCTGTTGTCATGTCTTTGGAAAGAGAAAACTTGACATATTCTATCAATGGTGGAAACAAATGGAAAGGGAGAAACGGGAAGACAGAAACAGAAAAATAATAGTCAGGATAGCAAACTTGCGTAGAAAGGGATCAAATTTTATATAGATAGGAAACGACAGAGACAGGAACGAGTGAAGGGACATGATCGCTTGCGCCCGCGGATAGGCGCCTGGGGATGATGATGACGATGACTATGATGATGACGACGATGATAATAATGATGCTGATGACTGTGAAGATGATAATTATGAAGATGACGATGATAGCTATGAAGATGATGATGCTGATGATGATTATGATACTGATGATGATTATGGTGATGATGATGATGACTATGTCTCTCCGCATTCCAAATGCTTATCGTCAATGCTTTGTCTTTTCCCCTGCCGCCAGAACGAAGTTCACAGAGCACTACAGGTGTTCATATTGCCCCCACAATTTGTGTTGCATGTTTATGTCGTTGGGTCAGCTCTGATGTCGAAGTTCAGCATCGTTGTTGCATGTTTATGTCGTTGGGTCAGATTTGATGTCGAAATTCAGCATCGTTGTTGCATGTTTATGTCGTTGGGTCAGGTTTGATGTCGAAGTTCAGCATCATTGTTACATGTTTATGTCGTTGGGTCAGGTTTGATGTCGAAGTTCAGCATCGTTGTTGCATGTTTATGTCGTTGGGTCAGGTTTGATGTCGAAGTCAGCATCGTTGTTGCATGTTTATGTCGTTGGGTCAGGTTTGATGTCGAAATTCAGCATCATTGTTACATGTTTATGTCGTTGGGTCAGGTTTGATGTCGAAGTTCAGCATCGTTGTTGCATGACTGAATGTGTTCTGAAGTCCGGGTCCACTCTTCCACAGTGGCATCCGACAGTGTGAGTTATTCCTGAACAATGAAGGTGAACCAGGAGTTTGCAGTCGCCTGTTCTGATGTGAAAAATGATGGTCTGGACGTGCCGTCCCAGCAGATATGTTTGATCCTGATTATTTACAGCTTTTGTTCTCAATTTGCTTATTATTTGTCTCGTATTACCATCTTAGCTCACCGGGTGGATGCACTGAGCCTTTTTGTGACCATTTTGGAGATGGTATGTGCAACCTTATTTCCAGCATTTCCGCAGTGGGAGGGTATCCATTGCAAGGTCACTTGTGTGGTCTGTAGCAGCTTATTTAGTTCTGAGATGGTGTCATGAGTTGTGGATTGGGTATGTTTTGAAGTTTCGATAATGACTATGGTGGCGATGACGACGACGATGGTGATGGTGAGTAGTCAGACCGCCTAGTGTTGGAAACACCTTTCTCTTTCCAACAATTTGTTGTAACAAATCTTAACCGCAGTAGTAAGGTAGTTGGTGCACTCCGCTACTGACCACGAAAACCTGCGTTCAATTCCCAAAATGCCTAGAACTTTTCTTTTTCGCTCTGACACAACTTCAGAGTTTACTCAACCTTTGAAAATGAGTACCAGAGATTTTCTCTAGGACAAAGGACGTTTCAATTTTAGACACTCTACATAACGTCAATAGAATCTTGACTTGTGTATAAGTTTCATCTCGGTTTAAGTTAGTTTGTCTTGTAATTTAATTGTGCTACCCTTCTCTTTCACAACTTTATCTACTTTATAGTTTCTATAATTATTTCATTGCATGTGAATGCTGTTGTCATTTCCACAATGTTGGAAAAGAACTGTGGAAAAGATAACCATAAAACTTATAACAATTTTAATTAAGAAGTTTTGATCTTTAATTTAAAGGTAGGATCTGTTTTATTGAGTTCAATATAGTTTTATTCCTTTTCATTATCATCTGTTATTTTTTATTCTGTTCATGGAATCAGTTTTACTGCAGTCGCGAAATCCATATATCCGCTCCCCCACCCGTCCCAGCAATTCTCGAAGCGTATACAGACTGATTGTTCATGTAAGGTGTTGATTATAGATTCATATGTTTTTCCAACTAAGCACTTCCGATCGACCAGATACCTTTTCCACCTTTAGGCTCACCAGTCTCTCAATATATACATCAATTGTTCCACCTATTTTCCTCCTTTTTTCTTATCGAATGAAGAACAAACTTTTCGATCTCAGTAGCTCCATAAGCCCAATTGCGACACTCTCTGCCCAGCTGAATGATTATTTTGGATAGCCTCTTCTTCTCCGCTATTACTTCTATCCAATCCTTGCCAGCCCTAATGTCATTCAGATCACATACTCTCCTTAAGGACTCCTCCGCTTCGGCCATCCAGGATTTTCCACACTTGCTGAGCCTACCCTTGGTTGTAGCAAATTCGTAATGCAAGGGATGATTTATGTTCCTTACCACGTTCAAATAAGCCTAGACCTGCACAGAACTATGTCGCACTTTAATCCTCGGTAGATCGAGTAGGTACCTCATTGAATGGATAGGTGTATCTACAGTGCATACGAAAACTGCTCGTAGACCTCATTCTGAACTTTTTCCAAACTTGCGAACGATCTGAGTTGATGAGAAAGTGAGCTTCTTCTTCTTCTTCTACCTTTTAGCTCCCAGTGGAGCATAGGTCTTTAACAAACACTTTCCAAGTCGTTCTGTTTTTTGCAATTCTTTTAAGATCATTCCATGTCTTCCCCATCATCTTCATTCTGCTTCGATCTGTCTTCTCCAAGAATTCCTTGGTCTTCCTCTTTGTCGTTTCCCCTGGGGATTCAAAAAAAGGGCATGTTGTGTAATACTCTCAGTTGGCTTCCGTAGTGTGTGTCCTATCCATCGCCATCGTCTTCGCTGTATCTCTTTATCAATTGGTATTTGACCGGTACATTTCCATAATTCCACGTTAGTGACTTTGTCCTGCCATTTCCATCCCTTTATTCTGCGCAAGCATCCATTAATGAAAGTCTGTACCTTCGTGATTGTCAATTTTGTTATTCTCCATGTTTCACAGCCATATAATAGGACCGACTTAAAATTTGAGTTGAAAATTTTTATTTTTGTATTTAGCCTAATTTCTTTGGATTTCCATATGTTTCCCAGTGCAATGAAAGCTCCTCTTGCTTTTGATTTCCTTATTTTGGTATCATTTTCTGTCCCTCCCTCTTTATCTATATTACTGCCCAGATATATGTAAGATTGTACGTCTAGTAGAGGTATTTCTCCTAGTTTTATTTGGTTATTGCCAACTGCATTAATTCTCATAATGTTGGTCTTATCTCTATTAATCTTTAGTCCTAGCTGTTGTGATCTCTCATCTAATATACTCATTTTATCCTGCATCTGTTGATGGCTGTGTGATAGGAGAGCTATGTCATCAGCAAAGTCTAAATCATCAATTTGTTTGGTCAGTGACCCCTATATCCATTTCTGTTGTTTTGAGTTATTTTCATAATCCAATCTATGTCCAGTAGAAAGAGAAATGGAGACAGAAGGCATCCTTGCCTTACTCCTGTTCTTATTTCAAATGCTTCTGTAAGCTGTCCTTCATGCACAACACTACATTTTGTTCCTTCATACATTGTTTTTATCAGGTTAATAAACTTTATGGGGATTCCGTAATGACTCAGCAACTTCCAAAGCATTCTTCTGTCTAAACTATCAAATGCCTTTTCGTAATCTATGAATCCAATATAAAGTGGGGATTTTAGTTCTAAACTTTGTTCAACTATTATACGTAGAGTAGTTATTTGATCAGCACATGATCTGTTCTTCCTAAAACCTGCTTGTTCATCTTTCAAGTGTTTCTCTATAGCCTCTTTTAGTCTCTCCAGAATGATTCTGCCTAATATTTGGCACTGATAGTAGCATAATTCCCCTATAATTTGTGCACTCCTGTAAACTTCCTTTCTTTGGTAGGATCATATAACCTTCTCTCCAGTCTTTAGGTATTTCTTCCCTCTCCCAAATTTATCCAATAGATCATGTAACATCTTGGTAGAGGTGTTAATATCTGCTTTGATGGCTTCCGAAGGAATTTCATCTGGTCCTGTGGATTTACCATCTTTAAATTTTTGATGGCTTCATTATTTCTTCTTTGATTGGTTTTCCGCAGTTAACGTGTAACTCTTCTTCTGCTGGTAGTATATCTGGAGGATTATTTGAGCCGGGTCTGTTCAAAAGTTCTTTAAAGTGTTCTTTCCATCTCTCCATTTGTTCCCTTATATTACTAAGCAGATTTCCTTTCTTATCTTTGATAAAGGCGTTGACCTGTTTGTATTTTCCACCTAATTTCTTTGTGCTGTTGTACAGTTCTTTCATATTCCCTTTATTTGCTGCTTCTTCTGCCTCTTTAGCTAGTTCATTTATATATTTCCTCTTATCCCTTTTAATGCATCTTCTCACTTCTTTGTTCACCTCTGTGTAAGCTTCCTGTGTCTTTGCTTTATTACTTCTCGTTTTGCTTTTATTTATGTCTGCTTTCTTGTTCTTTCTTTCTTTAATTTTATCCAGGGTATCTGCTGTCATCCATGCCTTATCCTGACGTTCTCTTTTCTCCAGTGTTTCTTCGCATGTCTCTTTCCATATATTTTTTTACCTGCTTTCAATGATCTTCTACATTTATTGTATTTTCTAGTTGTTGGAGGACTTGGTATTTGTTTGAGAAAGTGAGCTTACCCAAACCATAATCCAGTACTGAGAGCACCACAACCTGCATGAGCGAGAATAGTAACGATTACTAAAGTTTCGCCCTGACCATTATCTTGATCCCGCTGACTACTCTCCTTGCCTTTTGAATGACATCGCTCACGTTTTGATTGAAAGAAAGGAACCTATCAAATGTTATTCCCCAGTACGGAATAGTCGGACACCTCATTATGGTTGCACTATTGCAGTTTATTGCTAAGGCAAAACTTAGAAGAGAAAAGACTCATGAAAAAGAATGGGAAAACCCTGTGGATCAGTGGGCTTGACTTGTTCATTCTGTGGCCGTGTGTGTTTGTCAAACATTGGTAGAATTAGCCACGAGAGAAGCTGCTCGACAAAAACAAAACCTCAAAAAAATACACAATAGCCTCCACGAGACAGTCTGACAAGACGAAAGGGCCATAATAATAATAATTGCAGTTATGACTCGGAGAATGTCTTTAACTATTGTGTTGTTTAGCTTACACCACATTACAAAACAATTGTTTTGGTTAATGCATTTTTGTAGTTATTGTACCAAGTGTTTATCTGATCTACGTTTTCCTGCAATTATCTAGCCACTTCTGCTTTATCACGACCATGTACATACGTAATGTCACATGCAAAAACGAGAGCACGACCCGGTCCGACATTATTCAGTTGTGCTACCCTGGTAGTGTATATATTGATCTAAGTAGGTGATAACGGCGCACTTGAGACATCACCGGCGATATATATCTCGGCTCAGATGTCCAGGTATCGAAACGTAGCGCTACTTCTCTTCGCACCAGCACCGATGCCACGCGCAGTACAAGCGTCGTGGATCAAAGTCTGTCTCACTAAGTAGGTGTACGAGTCCGCCATAGTCAAAGTCGGTCTCACTAAGTAGGTGTACGAGTGTGTCATAGTCAAAGTCTGTCTTACTAAGTAGGTGTACGAGTGTGTCATAGTCAAAGTCTGTCTCACTAAGTAGATGTACGAGTCTGCCATAGTCAAAGCCTGTCTCACTAAGTAGGTGTACGAGTCTGCCATAGTCAAAGCCTGTCTCACTAAGTAGGTGTACGAGTCTGCCATAGTCAAAGTCTGTCTCACTAAGTAGGTGTACGAGTCTGCCATAGTCAAATTCTGTCTCACTAAGTAGGTGTACGAGTCTGCCATAGTCAAAGTCTGTCTCACTAAGTAGGTGTACGAGTGTGTCATAGTCAAAGTCTGTCTCACTAAGTAGGTATACGAGTGTGTCATAGTCAAAGTCTGTCTCACTAAGTAGGTGTTCGAGTCCTCCATAACCAAAGTCTGTCTCACTAAATAGGTGTACGAGTCCGCCATAGTCAAAGTCTGTCTCACTAAGTAGGTGTACGAGTCTGCCATAGTCAAAGTCTGTCTCACTAAGTAGGTGTTCGAGTCCTCCATAACCAAAGTCTGTCTCACTAAATAGGTGTACGAGTCCGCCATAGTCAAAGTCTGTCTCACTAAGTAGGTGTACGAGTCTGCCATAGTCAAAGCCTGTCTCACTAAGTAGGTGTACGAGTGTGCCATAGTCAAAGTCTGTCTCACTAAGTAGGTGTACGAGTCTGCCATAGTCAAAGTCTGTCTCACTAAGTAGGTGTACGAGTCCGCCATAGTCAAAGTCTGTCTCACTAAGTAGGTGTACGAGTGTGCCATAGTCAAAGTCTGTCTTACTAAATAGGTGTACGAGTCCGCCATATTCAAAGTCTGTCTCACTAAATAGGTGTACGAGTCCGCCATAGTCAAAGTATGTCTCACTAAATAGGTGTACGAGTGTGTCATAGTCAAAGTCTGTCTCACTAAGTAGGTGTACGAGGGTGCCATAGTAAAAGTCTGACTCAATAAGTAGATGTACGAGTGTTACATAGTCAAAATCTGACTCACTAAGTAGGTGTAGGAGTCTGCCATAGTCAAAGTCTGTCTCAATAAATAGGTTTACGAGTCTGCCATAGTCAAAGTCTGACTCACTAATTAGGTGTACGAGTCTGCCATAGTCAAAGTCTGACTAAATACATAGAAATATAATGTAAAAATAATAAATCGTCTATATAGTACAAGTAGCGAAATCTGACCCGAGGTAGCCATGAGCTGAATATGATAGGTCGACTTCACTCTGATATTTTTGCTCAGGCGCGTTACATGCTAAACAGGGTTGACGTGAAAATTAAGTTGACACCCTCAAAGGAGGTTTTTAACATCATTGCTCACGACAAAACTGTTGGTTATAAAAGTGTCATCACTTACGCCGCCCTGTTGGTGAGGAAAGCCTCAGTTAATCCAGCCATCTTGCTTGCTCACGAAAAGCTTCTCTTGCGAGGCAATGCCCGATACCCATTGAAAACAGTTTTGATTGAAACATTTGCCATCCCTATAGGCATGTTATCGCATTCCCAAAACAACTTTTTTCTGACCCAAACACCAACCCGACTAGTCCTCGGCTTATTGGACTCGACTGCATTTAACGGAAGTTACGACACTAACCCCTTCAATTTAAAAAAAACTTTGCTCTTACCTACTTGAACGTCACTGACACCGGTCACAATATTTGGGGTAAACCTCTATCTACTGAATTTGACCGCGGTCAGTACGCTTGCGCTCACTTCAAGTCCATGCTGGAGTTGGGTCTTGTGGGAACAGACGCTGGTAACGGAATAGTTTATAACTAGTTCAAGAACGCCTACACTCTTTTTTGCATTCGATCTCAGTCCTAGTCTTTTGAATGCCGAACAATTTTAGCTGGCAAAATCAGGGCCCATCGCCATCTAGCTCAAATTTGCAACGGTCACGCCTAATTCTATACAGGTCCTTGTTTATGCAGATCTGGATTCAGTACTGGAGATCTCTAAAACATGACAGGTTCTTACAGCTTACACAGCGTAAACACGTCGACAATGAAAAAGAGGGATATTCTAGATATACCTATGTCTAACGTTTTTGTGAGGCGTTGTTCCATTGTTAGCGTAGTGGCTCGAGATCGGTTACCTCGCTATATCTAAAACCGTGTCTAAAATCTTCGTGATCAATACCGATCCGAGTTGGAGGCCCGGCTCTCACTGAGTCGCCCTCTACTATAACGGTGTTGGTCAGTGTGAGTATTTCAACAGTCTCGGGTTTTTTTCCCAGACATACTGAGATCATCGACTTTATCGAGAGGAATTCGAACAGACCTCTCATCTACAACTCGCGCCAGTTACAAGATCTGGTCAGTAACGCGTGTGGACTGTACTCTGTGTATTTTCTACTGACAAAGACTAGATGAGGATCAATGCAAAGGGTATTAATGCCGTTTACCTCATCCACTATACAACACATAAACGATCGAATCGTTCATCGCCTACTCACACTAAAACTTGTGGCGCAAAATTTTAAATTTCTAAAACAATGACGCTTGAGAATTACGTCTGTGGCTAAAAATATTGCAGACAAGTCTGGACATGTGTTTTAGTTTTTAAAAACCAGCCTAAACCGGATCTATAATCTCACCAATGTTATAAAGTCGCGGGTGAGAAAGCTCCAGTCACACATCGTTCAGTGATGAGATACAGAAGATGCTGACAAAAACCACGGCTGCACACGTTGTCGATGTACCCACTACGTTACAGCAGATTGTGAAATGGTCAAACCATTGGCTGTAGGGCTGAAAGTGGCGTCTGTGTCTTTATACAGAGGGTCGACTATGATCCATATTCGAAAATTTTTCGGGACATCAGATTTAAAATATCCCACCAAGTTTGAGTTTACGTTCAATCGTTCAGAATTTGAGCAGCTCGTGTCTATGCAGGACGAGTTATTCGCTGACTATGATTGTCTCGAAGCTATTGCATCAACACCCGAGACTCATACAGTGAACGACACGATGATCAGCCTAGATCACCGACCCACAGTATCTACGTTACCAAGCAATGCGTCTTTTTCTATAAAAACTGCATTTTACATGGCTCCTGTCTACGATACTGACAACATTGAAAATATTCAGCTACTTCCACAGCTAGTACCTGGTCATATTAGAAGAAAAGAACAGAGCGTGGCTATGTAGGACGAGTTACTGGCCGAGTGTGATCGTCTCGAAGCTAATACAACACCACAGCCTCTTCCCTTGAACGAGCCGTCGACCACGTCAGATCACAGACTTCCAGTATATATATTACCAAGCAACGAGTCTTATTCGATAAATAATGGTTTTTACAGGGCTCCTGTCTACGATACTGACAACATTGAAAATATTCAGCCAATACCAACGCTTGCTCCTGGTCATCTTAGAAGAAAAAGGTTACGACTGAACATTTAAACTATTGTACACTAGATGTTGTGTTTTTATATCGTGTCTAGATGTACTGCATAGCAGTATCGGTGTTGTGTTGTATCAATAAAATATATACAAATTACAAAACATGCCTCGTTTTATTTGTCATTTATGTGTACGTATATAATGGACTGTGTAGCTGTGAAAGTAATAGACGTTGGTACTCGTATATTTTATCTGTTTTACACACACACACACAGGTTTACAACCAAGGACACTGATAGTATCCATATTATTCTTACGATAAAGTACCACATGACATTTACATACAATAGAAAAAAGCAACATACTTCTTTTGATATATTTGATATATTTTTTATACAATTATAACGTGACAACACACAAACGTATGATCATTATCATTGTACATAAAACTATCACAGCAGTATCATTATCATTGTAAATACATATAAATACTCTATATACCTAAAGGGAAAATCGTCACATTATCGTTGTGCACACTGCGTTTGATGTAGAAATAGGATAGATAATTTATGTGCTATGTATAGACGCTCGATTTATATCGTTTAAACCCCACATTTGTCCCTCCTGTGCCTGCTGTGTCTCGAGAACCTTCATAAATATATCTTTGTCTAATTTATTGTGATATTTGCTAAGCCCTTTAGTACTACTCTTGTCGTATTTCCCGAAACAATGGTAGATTTGGCTACATAACGATACCATCCCATCCCCTTCATACTCATGCTTAAACAAACCGGGGGTGCGTTTATGGTACAGTTTTGTTTTTCACAGTCTCTACAATTTACCTTAACTTTACCTTTACTCTTAACAAACTCCTCCCGATGAGCGCTATAAGTCTCTGAGGGGAACCATCGATCGTACTCATTATAAAAAGTGTAGAGTAAAAGTGGTCTAGCGGCGTCAGCTAAACTAGGTTTACTTAACGCCAAATACAAACTGTCAGTGTATATAAAGTATGCCGAATTTCCTAACAACTTCATGGTCTCACTAGTAATAGACTGTGCCTCATCTGCATCCCCTTTTCGCCTGACGTCGGATACGGTGTCCCTAAATTGCTTGAAACAACTAACATGGTGGTATTTGATCACCTGGTAGATGTTCGTTACCACTAGACCGTGTTCTTTTGTTGTGTTGTCTCTCTGCTGGTTGTACATTATTCCTCTTCCTCTTTTTTGTTGGTGCAGCTGCGGACTTTGAACAGGCCCGTGGTATCGAAGCTGATGAGGCGTAGGAGGTTGACACTGATGAGGTTGAGGGGGTTGATGTTGATACAGTTGATGGTCGTGTCGAGGATAATGAGCTTATAACTGTTTATATCGCTTGTTTATGTTTATTTTTAATATGCGTTCTTAGATTGTCCTGACTGTTGTTGTTGTTGTTGTTGACGGATTGCCACGAGTTGATACGAGCTTGTTTGCCCTTTGATTCATAGAATGTGGCGGGTCGTAATGGCTTTCTTGACATTCTCGGCTCTTACTGGAGAGGTTGGTATCGTCTGTCCCAGGCTACGCTGGGAAACTACTAGTCCAGCCCAGAGGTACTGCAATACTGGGTCCTCTATATCAGTAACATCCACCACTACAGGGAACACGGCGATCCTAGCTTCTTTTAGCCAGTCTGTTTTGACGCAGACTGTTACCAGGGGTGATCACGAGGAGGTAGATATGCTAGGTCTCCGTCGGCTGATGGTGCGCCGACCCTGCTATTGCGATATATATACCTAATGCGGCCGTATCTATCTTAATGTTGGTCCCTTTACGTCCGCAAGGATATAATAACTATTAATGTATTATTGTTATAAGTATATATGCACAGATCTATGAAATAACTAACGTAACGTTATTTCCTAATATGGTAGTTTCGCTTCCGGAGTGGACGTGGTCTATAGCCAGACAACATACACTCGCTCCTATTAGCTCTGTGGAATTTGGCGCGAAACAGCGATGTCCATCACTCATTAACCAATCTACTCAATTATTCCCAACTACCCCCTTCATGAACTTAAAACCCACCATACTTCTTCTAAGTCTTATACATATATACATACATACATACATATATATCATTGCGCCAAGCCAAATTGCCGCAGCTTGGCGCAGTCTCTATATAACTCTTGTACTTACCAGAGTAAAATCTTCATCTTTCGTCCTACCTCTTTATCTTTGTGAGGTCATAAGGGTCGAAACCTCTTGTCCCACTACTTGTATCCTCTTCCCATCTGTTCAACATCTGGGCTGAGAACATCAGGAGAAATGTCAGAAACGCTGACAGAATTGTGAAGTTCGCCTCTTTCACAATAAATAGCAACATAAATCCAGATAATGCAGTCTTCCTTTTAAACAGTGCAAAGGGATTAAAAGATCTAATTAAATGTGTTAAAAAAAAGCACACACAATGAATAGCAAAACCTCTGTGCATCATCATCATCAGGTAGTATGTTCTTTGCAGAACGTTGCATTCACCACAGCCCGCCTCCCCCCCCCACCCACCCACCTCCGTCTGAAAGAATCGCTGTCTCTGCCCAAATCTCCTACTTCTTCTGTTGTCATGTTTAGATCTCCTTGATATTTTGAACCCACCTTCCTCTTGGTTTGTCCTTGATGCGTCGCCCAGGAACCATGACTTCCATTATTTTTTCTTTCCAAGCTGCTGTGTCTTTTGACGTGGCCATAGTATTTTAATTTTCTTGGTAGAATGATGTTTATAAACCTCTATGCAATGAAACAAAAATAAACATATTTTTTTTTTTATGTTGCAACAATTTAGCAATGGTCTCACATTAATTATCCTTACTTTAAGAGCCCATAGATTGTTTAGAATTGAACCACTGCAACAAATCTGCTTCTATTCTCTATTGGTAAAGTTTATCTAGAACTATGCAACCTACAACCGCAACGACAGAATCAGCGACTCACAAATGATCAGTCCATCTCCAATTTGGACTCCTTTTAAAACAGCCTCCATCAAAACAGATTGACTACCGATTACCACAGTTGTCCACGCAGTCGTTGCATATAGAAGATGCGTTGCAGTAGACAAGATTCTGTTTCTCCGACAGAACCTGGGGAATCAAGAAAGCCATTTAACCGTTCTCGGTTTAAGGGTTAACGGCGGGCGTTATACCAATATCAACATTCTCATCATCATCATTGAGTCCTGTCTCCGCAACGAAGGTTGGCTACCATGGAGCGCCATTCTGCTCTGTCTCTTGCTTTGATGGTATGGGTTGTCATAGGCTGATTTGTCAATCTTTTGATGTTACTCGTCCATGTTAGTCTTGATCTGCCTTTGCCTCTTTTATCTTGTATTTTCCCCTCCAGGATTACTTTTAGTAGGCTGTTGTGTCTTTTAACATGGCCCAAAAATCGCATTGTCTTGTTTTAATTGTGCTTAGTAGTTCTCTTTTCATTTTTATTTGTTTTAAGACTTCATCGTTTGTTTTATTTTCTTTCCATCCAATTCTACCTATTCTTCTATGTATCCATATGTCAAAGGCTTCAATTCTCTGTTCTGTTTTCTTGTCTAATGTCCATGTTTCTGCACCATATAAGAATATTGAGAAGATGTAACATTTTGATATTCTTAGTTTTAGCCCTGGTGTTATTTGTTTTGATGTTAGTATGTTCTTCATGACATTAAAATTACTTTTTGCCATTCCTATTCTTTTGTTTATTTCAGTTTTACATTTTCCATCACTGGTTATAGTATGTCCAATGTAGTTGTAGTTCTTAACTGTCTCCAGGTCTATTCCTTCAATTGTGATACCACTAGTGGGTTTTGAGTATTTTCTTTGTTTATGATCATAGTTTTAGTCTTTTTGATATTCATATCTAGTCCATATTTTTTGCTTGTCATGTTTATTTCATTAAGTAATTGTTGTAGATCTTTAGGATTTTCTGCTAGTAGAACAATATCGTCAGCATATCTTAGGTTATTGATTATCTTTAATTTGTAGGCCTGGCATCTCTATGATGTTTTTAAAGATTTGTTCAGTGTATAGATTGAACAAGCTTGATCAACATTCTACTTTCTAGCTAAGGATCTATTCATGTTATTCATATAGTCAACTAGGTGTGTTTTCTATAGAGAGCAGGGGGTAGCCAAGAAGTGGAGCGCTGGCTCAGTAGAGTGAGTGTGAGTTTGATCGCAACTCGATGCCCTCCAGTCGATCCAGCATTTTTGACAAATGTGTACCTGATTTAATGAGCTGGTGAACAGAGAGAAAGAGCCCTGACGTTCCCCTTGTCTTCAAATGCTGTGACCTAGGCTATTTAAGATGAATACTTCAGCATTAAAATATATTTCATTTTTAAAAATGTGTCACCTTATATTTATAGCAGTTATTTCATAGCACATAATATAGTCAAACTTTAATATAATTAATGGTTCTATTTGTGGAGAAAGTGGTTAGTGCTCATTCTAGCTGCTTGACATTTTCAAACTCCAAGAGACAGTTAACAACTTGTCGACTGGACTTGTTGGCTGCGATCACATTATCGTTGGAATGTCAAGTCAAAGCTCTGCCGGGCCACTATTCCCAATCACCATACATATTTAGACATTTTTTTTTTTAATTCTTCTTTGCGTGTTTTTATTTTATAAATACAAATATGCATTTTATTTCAACTATAATTCAAGTAAATGAAGTTAAATTGGACATAATTACATGCTTCCTTCCTTTCTTCCTTCGTGGATATTTATTTTTCCTCTTCAAATTTTTAAAACTATTATTACATTAAAAATACTTCTGATGTCATCGATATATTGGTTTTCTTGTTATAGCTTTTTTTTCTGCTAAAGGAACTCTTCACACTGTGGTGTTAGAATTGACGGGACAGCACTAGAGAGGAGGCATTCCGCACTAGTTGCACTTTTGCAGTTTGTGTGAAAACAGCAGCCGCGCTAAATTATACTCGGAATGTTTCCCGCTCAAACTGTGCCATTTCGGTCAACCTAGTCGGTTATCGCAGCAACCGGTGTCTGGTGTAACTGAAATATGATTGATAATGTAGCTAGGAAACGGACAGTCTAGAAACAAGCATTAAGTATTAGGAAGGTCAATGTAGTTATTATGTCGTGAAGAAACTTGACTGGCTCCATTGTAGAGGATTCAGACAGGAACCGGGGTGAATGACAATTAAGGGCTAAGCAGAATTTAGAATAATACTTGAGCCAGTAATTTCAAATCAGAGATACCGAAAGAAATGTTGGAGAGACTGCGAATAATGAAAAGCAACATAAAAAAAACTCAACAACGCCATGAATGTGGCGCATAATGAATATGGCGTTAGTGTGTATAATTAAAATAAATTGTGTGTAAATTTGGCTAAGTTGGCCAACACTAAGCCAATTCCGTCATTCTTTTTCTTACAATATATGTGCGTGCGTGCGTGTGTGTGTGTGCACGTGCGTGCGTGTGTGTGTGTGTGCGCGCGTGTGTGTGTGTGTGTGCGTGCGTGCGTGCGTGCGTGTGTGTGTGCGTGTGTGTGAGTGCGTGTGTGAGTATGTGTGTGTGAGTGTGTGTGTGTGTGAGTGTGTGTGAGTGTGTGAGTATGTGTGTGTGTGAGTGTGTTGTGTGTGTGTGTGTGCGTGCGTGCGTGTGTGTGTGTGTGTACAAGGACTGAATTGGTAACAGTATTCTAACCTCAGCCTATTCATATTTTTATTTTCAAATCTGGTATTTAATTTATGAAAGGTTGTCCATTCCTTAAGTAAATTGTCGCTATTTTTGCTTTAACCAGGGGCGTAAACTCCAAGCTAACTGAGAATCCTGGCCGGCTAGGGAATCGAATACAAATAGGTAGTAAGGAAACATACATATGCTGGTTCATTTCAATGACTTATTTCTACAGCCCATGAAATTTGATGGAAAATATACCAACAAATCAACGTAGTACCATCTCTTTGTACATGATGTCTACTTTCATCTTGGAAATATATGTAAAAGGAAAATGTATAATACCAGTCTCTCATAAACGCGGACCCAAGAATCTCTCAATAACAACTCTAACGGTAATTGTGTTTAAAAAGTTAACATTTAGATGAAACACAGTCATAACAGTTTACTAGTCATTAATGAACCAATATATTATTAGCTGAGCTTTGATCCTGATAAAATAACCCTCTAAATTATTTAGAAACGTGGCTTTATAATTATGCCAAATGTCGCTTTCAACATTATTTCCTGATCAACATCATCAAATAATATGCCTGCTGACGTAGGTGGTCATGTCTCTCCACAACTTTCGATTTCGACAGTTATTTATCAATTCTGTTGTTGACCTTCTGCCAAGCCATTCTCTTAAGCTGTCTAGTATCTTTCCTCTTTGCTTCCTCTATCTCTTCGTTCCTCAACTTTCCAGGTTGTTAAGATATATTCCAGCTGTTCCCTTCTCATTGAATGGCCAACAGATGAAGATTGTTTCTTCTTAATTTGGAATTTAACTCTATTTATGCTTTGACCTCTTTCAGAAAATTTTCTTTACTTTTCTTAGATGTCCATGGTATTCTCAACATTCTTCTGTAAAACCACATTTCTACAGCCTCCAGTGATTTTCTTGTCTATTGTCCTATTGTCCATGAATCACATTCATATGTTAAGACTGGCTACATAAAATAACTCTTTTTCTTGTTTCTGTTGTCAAAAATGGATTACACAGTATCTTCCTCATTTTTTGGAAAGCTGCTTTTGCCTGAGCCATTCTACATCTCACCTCTGTTGTACATCTACCATTTAAGGTTAACATTGTTCCCAGATATTTAAATGTATTTACCTGTTTCATTATTGTTCCATTTGTCTTTATTGTGCATTGAGGTGGTGTCTTTTTCTTTGTTGTTACATTACTGTCTTTTTGCTTTTAAGACTGAATCTTTTATTTTTACTTTCCTTCACTATAATGTCTAAAATTTCTTGTAACTCGTTTTCACTCTTAGTGATTAAGACTATATCATCATCATAAAGTAGTAAAAAGTAAAGTACCCCCGTCACGCCAAGTGGCGTATAGGGAAATATGGTGTTAGTGACCCTATATTTTACAGACTTTCAGCACATGATTTTTGGGGTAATGTGGTCGGTATTACGCCCGTGCTGCTTTACTTTCCAAGAAAAAAATCCGGTACCCATTTAAGGCTGGGTGAACTCGGAAGCCGTCGATTGGGATCAAATCCTACCTCTTGTCCTTTGTAGTCCAGTTCACTAACCATTGAGCTATCACGGCACCATCATCATCATACCTTAGATTATTTATATTATGACCTCCAATTGTTATTCCAGTCATGCCCCTTGTGGATCTTAAAATAATCTCACTATACATATTAAATAAATCTGGTGATAGAATACAAACTTGCCTAACACCCTGTTTTATTTGTTGAAACATTCCCAGTTGATTTCTAATTCTGAAGGCCGCTGTTTGTTGCTAGTACATGTTCTTTATTATTCTTAGAACTTTGCTGTCTACTTTATGCCTTCTAAGGTTTTGTTTATTTCTTGGTGCTTTACTTTGTCAAATGCTTTGGTATAATCTATGAAACATAGGTATAGATCTGTTTTCACCTTCTTGACCTCTTTCTGCTAAAGATCGTATGATGTATATGGCATTGTTCTACCTTTACCTCCAGCAAAACCACACTGTTCATCACTAAAATCTGGACTGATTTTGTTTCGCTCTCTTCGCATGATGATTCTTAGTAATATCTTAGTCACGTAGCTCATAAAGTGTATTGTGTGATGATCATCGTATTCAATCGCACCAGATATCTTTGTTAGGGCTATAAATATTCATTTGAGCAGGTCGTTTGGTATATATTCACTGTCGTAGATGACATTCAATATATTTTTAATTATTTCTATTCCAAAATCACCCATGGCTTAAATCTCTTCTTTAGTTATATTAACTGGTCCAGGAGTTTTTCTTGCTTCATATTGCACAAGGCGTCTTCTACTTCTTCTTTGAGTATTTCTGGTCCTTCTCCATTATCCGTAATATTTACTTCTGTTCGTTCATTATCATAATTGTCTTTAATGTATTCTGTCCATCGTTCCCCTATGCCTTCTTGTTCAATCAAGTTGTCCATCCTTTGATCTGAAATATCCAGTTTTTGATTGCATTTTTCTTCCTGTTGATTCTTCAATTTATTTATAAGTAGCTTTGACATCTCTTTTTGTTGCATTTCAGTCTATTTGCATATTTCTCTTAGCCATGCTTCTTTTGCTTCATTACATTTTATTTCAATTTCTTTATTTAATTTCCTAGACTCATCTTTGTTATCCTTATTTCCTCTTCTTGTATCCATTAGCTGTAAAATATCATCTGCCGTCTACTTCTTTCTTAAATTTGTTCTAACTGGTGGTATGAAGTCTTTTGATGTTTGCGGCATTGATTCTTTTAGCATTTCCCACTGTTATCAATGCTTGCTATCTTCTCTATTGCATTGTACCTGTTCTGAATTGTGATATTATTTTTTTTTAGCTTGTAACCTCTATCTGATTTGAGTAAATCTAAATTTAACTTTATTTTATCTGAGGCTCCTTTTTCTGTTTTTAATTTTATCTAAGCTTCCTGATTAACAATTACATAATTAATTTGGCTTTTGTGGTCAACCATTCAAATAATATGGATTTTTGTCCTCATGCATTCAATTAATGTGACATTCTCTTCACGGCCAGAAATTAATTTGCATTTCAGTTGATAAAAATGCTATCATAATTGGCTTTCTGTTCACGAGCCGAGAAACGTTGCACATGCTTGAACAAAGCGATGAGTTACACAAGACGTGCCGCTGATCTCATGTCTGGTTTTGTCTTCATTGTTATCAATTGTTTTTGACCTTAATTTGATGGTCGCTGACATGTTTCGTCCAGTAACGGCAGAAATACGCGTAAAGAGGCTGTGTTTTATACAGCAAGCTACAATGCAGCTGGCAACCAAACTTCCGACATCAGCATTACATTTTTACACCGGGTTTGCCCTCCCTCTTCGATCTCTACTTATACGGTCAGATTTATTTATTTGGACGGTGATCTTGGAGTGGTAGAGTAGGAAGGAGCTTCATTGGCTCCAGTTCGTTGATTCTAAAATCAACAGTTATTTACTAGTTACTGTGTTTATTCACTGTGTGCATTTAGCGGGACCTATCGCTAACAAAAGAAACTATTGTAATTATAAGTTTTCTTTATTCTAACCAATCTGCTCTTGCGTTCAATAACATTCGTACAGTGAAGTCCTAGCAGTGCTTGCCCAGCAAATGTTCGATACATCTATTTACCACCATTCGCTTACTTCATATTTGTCATCGAAATATACTTTTGATAAAGTTTGCAATTTTCAAATGAAAATTAAAGCAAAAAAGAAATAATTATTTAAATCTGCAACAAAAATAAATTTAATTTCACTCATTAATATTTCTTTACCCAGGGAAGAATAGATCCACTGTAAAGTACACATGATTAAAAAAAACGAATGAAAATCATTAAATTACTGTATCGGCAGAGATAAGAATAAGACCTGATAAAACTAGAAAACAAAACACTATTTCCATTAAAGGGGCGGCTCAATATGATATATTGTTCATTATTAAAATTGGTTTGGCAGCTTTGGTCTCTTTTTTGTCCGTTTTCTTTTGGACTGGGGAATTTTCATGCACATCCGGTTTTTCTTTACCATAGAACACACATTCTACTTATGCAATATCAGGATTAGAATAACAGATTTTTTTTCTTTTTGCGTTCGCCAGATTTCACCTCTGGCTAGAGATTAGAAACTGAATTTTACATGTTAATCCGTTTTTCCCTCGCAGCCGTGTGCACATGGATCCCTCGCCAGACAGGCAGATAACTCCGTCCTCTGAGGTACTCATTTTTTCCCGTCGATGGGTAATTGACGTTTCAAGTTGAGCCTCACTACTGACACCAAGGGTGGTTGCCGCAGAAAGAAATCATCATCATCGAGTGCCATCTCCACAACGAAGGTTGGCTACCATGGAGAGTCATTCTGCTCTGTCTCTTACTTTGATGGTGCATGTTGTCTGATCTGTTTTCTGGTCTAATGTCCATGTTTCTGCACCATACAGGAATGTTGAGAATATATAACATTTTGCTATTCTTAGTTTTAGCCCTGGTGTTATTTGTTTTAATGTTAGTATATTTTTCATGATAATAAAATTACTTTTTGCCATTCCTATTCTTTTGTTTATTTCAGTTGTACATTTTCCTTCACTGGTTATAGTATGTCGAAGTTAGTTGTCATTCTTAACTGCCTCCAGGTCTATCCTTTCTATTTTGATATCCACTTGTGGGTTTGGAGTATTTTCTTTGTTTACGATCATAGTTTTAGTCTTTTTGATATTCATATCGAATCCATATTTTTTGCTTGTCATGTTTATTTCATTAAGTAATTGTAGTATATCTTATGATTTTCTGCTAGTAGTACAGTATCTAAGAGTGAAAATCAATTACAAAAAATGTTGGACATTATAGTGAAAGAAAGCAAATATAAAGGACCCAGCCTTAATAGCAAAAAGACAAGTAATGGTAGCAACAAAGAAAAAGACATCACCTCAGTGCAAAATAAAGATAAGTGGAACAATATTAAAACAGGTAAATTAATTTAAATATTTGGGAACTTTGTTAACCTCAGACGGAAGATGTACAAAAGAGGTGAGATGCAGAATGGCTCAGGCAAAAGCAGCTTTCCAAAAAATGAGGAAGATACTATGTAATCCATTTTTGACAACAGAAACAAGAAAAAGAGTTCTTAATTGTTGTGTAGAGCCAGTCTTAACATATGAATGTGAATCATGGACAATAGAACAACAAACAAGAAAATCACTGGAGGCTGTAGATATGTGGTTTTACAGAAGAATGTTGAGAATACCATGGACAGCTAAGAAGAGTAATGAAAATGTTCTGAAAGAAGTCAAAGCAAAAAGAGAGCTAATTTCCAATATTAGGAAGAAACAATCATCACTTTTTGGCCATGTAATGAGAAGAGAACAACTGGAATATATTGTAACAACTGGAAAAATTGAGGGACAACAGAAATGATAAAGAACTATCGAGATCGGAAGTTGTGGAGAGACATGATCACCTACGCCAGTAGGCCCGGTACTTGATGATGATGATGAGTACAGTATCAGCATATCTTAGGTTATTGATTATCTTTCCGTTAATGTTTAGGCCTGGCATTTCTATGATGTTTTTAAAGATTTGTTCAGTGTATAGATTGAACAAGCTTGGTGATAGGATGCATCCCTGTCTTACTCCTCTTTTTATATCAATGGGTGTAGAGTTCTCCTTGTTATATTTTATTATTGCTGTTTGCTCCCAGCATAAATTACATATTAGTCGTATGTCCATGTCATTTAGATTGTTCTCTTTTAGACATTCTATAAGTTGTATTCTATCAAAAACTTTTGGTGTAGTCTGTGAAGCAGGCATTTATTGGTCTGTTTACTTCTGTGTACTTTTCGAGTAATGTTCTCATGCAAATTTGGCTTCTTTTGTCCTACTATTTTTCCTAAATCCAAATTGCTGCTCATCTAATTCAATATTGATTTTATTCTGAACCCTTCCTTGTATAACTTTAAGGCAGATTTTTTAACAGAGGAACATCACAAATCACAATCCCAACTAGTGCAGCCAGGATTACAACTCACAACCTCTCTGTCTCGAGACCGGCGTCTTCCCTCGAGCCAACCAGTTCCACGAATAGAACATTGAAACATAAATATTCTGTTGCTTCTTATAAGCGATAACGGAGAGATTGTGTAAAGAACATGTTAAACCATCAACTCAGTTTCAAAACAATATCGCATACCAGGGGCTATCAGAAAGTTCCAGAAATGTAGTCAAGTGACTAACTGACATTATGGCGATAAATTCTTAATATCAATGCTACCAAAGTGTACTGAGTCTATGTTTCACGGTCTTCAGGTGGTCAGCTTCTACACGCCATTTTAAAATCTTGCTTATGAGTCTCTCTCCGATCAGTACGATGGTTGACGAACATTGATTTCAAGGTCAACTCGACGGGATACTGACCGTTGTTTTTGTTTTGTTTTGCCGTTATCCGAGAAGGCTATCGGATCTCACTGCCCAAGAGTTCCGTGGAAGGGTAACCTAACGTGGCAACATTAAGAAACCACGGATTATTTTTTCCATTTTTGAAAAATCGCCATTGCTTCTGGTTGAGTTTTGAACCCGGGTATTTCCTGTCCGGACGTACCTCTAAACTATCAAGTCTCCCAGGGATAAATAGTCCTGTCCGGACGTACCTCTAAACTATCAAGTCTCCCAGGGATAAATAGTCCTGACCTGACGAACCTCTAGACTATCAAGTCTCCCAGGGATAAATAGTCCTGACCTGACGTTCCTCTAGACTATCAAGTCTCCCAGGGATAAATAGTCCTGACCTGACGTACCTCTAGACTATCAAGTCTCCCAGGGATAAATAGTCCTGACCTGACGTACCTCTAGACTATCAAGTCTCCCAGGGATAAATAGTCCTGACCTGACGTACCTCTAGACTATCAAGTCTCCCAGGGATAAATAGTCCTGACCTGACGTACCTCTAAACTATCAAGTCTCCAGGGATAAATAGTCCTGACCTGACGTACCTCTAAACTATCAAGTCTCCCAGGGATAAATAGTCCTGTCCTGACGTACCTCTAGACTATCAAGTCTCCCAGGGATAAATAGTCCTGACCTGACGTACCTCTAGACTATCAAGTCTCCCAGGGATAAATAGTCCTGACCTGACATTGTTTCCGTTCTCCGTCCACTCTTGCCTTTCGGCGTCGAGGGAAAGTATAGTGTTTCTTGAATGTGTCCTTTCGTTTGCCTCAAACATGGTGCTTTTAAGTGACGTCAGATATTTCACTTGTCCTCTTGGGAGGTCTTCCTATCCATCTTTTACACTTTAGTTTTGGTCTGCCTCGTACCTCCCCTTCCAAGATGACTTTTAGAAGGGTATTATGTCTGTTCTCATGTCCCAAAAATGTTAGTTGTCTTTTTCGAATTGTGTTTAGTTTTTTTTCCATGTTCAGAGCTTTTCCTTCTACCCAATTTTTCTACAGATCCACATTTCAAAGTCTTCGATTATCTGCTCTGTTTTCTTATTTACTATCCGCGTTTCTGCACCAAACAGGAATGTAGAGTAAATATATCTTTTTGCAATTCACAGCTTTAGTTATGTTGTTATTTGCTTTGACGTGAGTATATTTTTCATGTAGTTAAAATTGGTTTTTGCCATTCCTATCCTTTTGTTTATTTCTGTCTTACATTTTACGTCATTTGTTGTATAATATGTCCAAAATAGCTATATTCTTAAACTCTATGTTTCTGCGTCCATATTTCTTTGTATATGTTGTCTTTTCTCTGCTAATAAGCATAGTTTTAGTCTTTTTAAATGTGTATTTCCAATCCATATTCTAAGTTTGTCTTGTTTATTTTGTTCACTATTTGTTGTAGGTGTTCTGGATTTTCTGCCATTAGTAGGGTATCATCAGCATATCTTAGATTATTTGTTATATGTCCTTTGATGTTTAGTTCTGGTATCCCCAAGATTTCTTTGAAATATGCTTAGTGTATAAGTTGAATAGACATGGTGATAGCATGCAGACTTGTCTTACTTATTTTTTAATATCAATAAGTGCAGAGTTCTCGTATTTTTTCATAGCTGTTTGCTTCAAGTATAAATGACATATCAATAGGCAACAAGCAGAAGTAAATCTTTCAGGAATTTTATTCTTTGTTTATGATGTATTCTGTTAAAAGCTTTGGTGTAGTTTATGAAGCATGGTCTATATTAAGTGTTATTCGAAGGCATCTAATTCCATCACAGTTTATCTTTTTTGTCCCCTCTTTTTTGCTGTTAATGTCTGTTTGGCCAAAGCACAATAGTCGCAAAATTACTGAGTTGTCATATGGGGTGTTTTTTAGTTTATTAGATGTAAAATGAGACTTATTCCAGGTCATTTAAATTAAATGCAGTCTGCTTAGTAGTCTTTTGAAATGTTTGTATTAATAATAATTATTATTTATTTGATAAAAGATGTAAACATTTTTGATACATTTTTCATTCCTCAAATTTCAAACCTCTAATTTTTTTACCCATCGTCACATGTTCATTTATAGTGAGTGTTATTTGCTTTGTTGCATCTATTCTATATGCTGTTCTTTATTATTTTTCCACTTGCTGTTACAAAAATGTCCTAAGTATTTCAACTGTTTTACTTGTTTCATCTCTTTGTTCTTAATTATAATCTGTGTTTCTTTTCTACAGTCATAACATGTCTTTACTATGTTAATCTTCGTACTACTTTTGTTTTACAGGCTTCATTCAACTTGTCCCATGTTTTTATAGTTCAGTTTGAGAATTTGTTAATTTAGCTTGTCTATCTGCCCAAATGAGCCGCGATAGCTCAGTGGTTAGTGAACTGGACTACAAAGGACAAGAGGTAGGGTTCGATCCCAACTGACGGCTTCCAGGTTCACCCAGCCTTTAATGGGTACTGGATTTTTTCTGGGAAAGTAAAGCATCACGGACGTAATACCGACCACATTACCCCAAAAATCATGTGTTGACAGTCTGTAAAATTTATGGTCACTAACACCATATTTCCCTATATGCCACTTGGCGTGACGGGGGCACTTTACTTTTTTTTTTTTATCTGCCCAATTAGGATCTCAATAAGGGCGTTGCAAGATGTCTATATTTTGCGATGAACAGCAGACGTACACGTTCCTGTCTTGGCTTTATGGTAAATGCCTTTGATCAGTCAAAGTGGCTGTTTCCATATAGGCTGATAAAGTGGGTATTGGGTCTTTATTGTTGGAATATTTTCCATAGAACTGTTTTTCTTGTCTTGATTGACAATTGATGTGTGCAGTTCTTGATCATGTTTTCTTCTTTTCTCTGAAAGAAAGCATCTGTACAATTGATCCTAATCCCATTTATTTACCACTTCATTATTCGCTTAAATAAACGAGACAAATCTGAAACAAGTGCAATGTTTCAAATACTTGGGCACAATAATAACATCAGATGGGAGATGCACCACAGAAATAAAAAGCAGAATAGCTCAGGCCAAAATAGCATTTCAGAAAATGAAAAATATCTTATGCAACAAATCTATGTCAATAAAAATGAGAAAGAGAGTTCATTGGTGCTATATAGAACCAATTCTGACCTATGGAAGCGAGTCATGGACAGTAGACAAACAAATGAAAAGACGATTAGAGGCCATAATTTCTCAGAAGAATGTTGAAAGTTCCCTGGACAGCTAAAAAGACCAATACAAAAAGGGAGCTCTTAAAAAACATCAGAAAGAAGCAATCAACATTTTTTGGGCACATCATGAGAAGAGGAAAGTTGGAATACTTGGTTACAACTGGCAAAATAAAAGGAAAGAGAGATCGCGGACGACAAAGAGAGAAAATACTGGATAGCTTAGTGTCATGGCATGGAAAGCAGTCAACAACAGAACTGATACGATGCACTGTGGATAGAAGATTGTGGAGGGAAGTGCTACATATCTAGAGAAGAAGTACTGAAAGTTTTCCCAAAGCCAGTAATGGTAATATGTAAGGACAGCTATTTCTTTGCATTGGTTATTTGTAGCAATTATCTTATTCCTTCTGTTATTCCTCTTTTCCAACTCATGTGTAGCTTGATTCTAAATAAAGCCTTTGCATTGCCGTATCATTCACATAATAGGTTAACAATAATTATGTTTCTGCAACACAATGGGTCAAAAGGTAAGCAGCCAAAATACTGTTTAGTCAACAACTGACAAATGTCAGTATTTCACTGTAAATCATTAACTACAACTTGTCGTGTTCCAAACCATGATGTTGTGGGTTCAAACCACAGTAGGATCAATATTTTTCTCTAATGGGGTGAAATAAAAACTTAGACCCAAACACTTCGTAGCACAAATGCAGTGAACACTTTTAATAACCCCTGGCAGACCCCACAAATCTGATGCCATAAAGGTTTTTTAGAAAATAAATCATGAACTGTAAGATGAAAATGTGCAACAGTAAAAAAGGAAATAAATCATAACAACATGTACTCCAGAAATATTGGTTTAATATAATCAAGCAGATCTATCACTGATTTGTTTCAGTGGTAATCAAGTCAACTGTGAAATAATGAAAAATGTATCAAAAATGTTTATACATCTTTTATCAAATAAATAATAATTATTATTAATACAAACATTTCAAAAGACTACCAAGCAGACTGCATTTTATTTTTAAATGACCTGGAATATAAGTCCCTTTTTACATCTAATAAACTAAAAAACACCCCATATGACAAAATATAAATTATATAATCAGATTATTGTTTAAATTGACCACTTCTAGCCAATTATAAAATGTCTTGACAAATAAAATTTACCATAAAATAGCAGTCATTTCTTTTACTAGGAATCTTTGGTCATATGTTTTAGAAAATTTACATAAACAGCGGTAAGTCAAAAATATGAAAACTGATGTAAATTATACCATAATCAGACTACAGTAATTTCGGCATCACAAAGAGGTTTACCAAATTATTCTATATATGTCTATATATATGTTGTTTCCGAAAATAAAAAAAAATTGGAAGTCTATAAACTTCAAGCTTCATTTTTGTTTTGACTTTAATAAACCCTTAACTAAAAGAGTAAAAAAAAATTACTCTTGTAATTTAAATTGCAGGACACTGTGAAATATTATTACCCTTTTCTAATATATTACAAGTTAACAAACGAAAAATACAGAAGAAAGTAATTTAAATATGTTTGTAAATAATGAATGATATGTGCAAACCGTAAGCAAGAACAAATTAACAATAAGTTCTCCATCTTCAATCTAAATCAAAGAGGCAAACTGTACATCTTGAAAGACTTTGAATCTGTTAAACAGATGTTTACAACATGTCTGTAAACAATGAGCATCAGTAAGAGTAGGAACAAATGCAAAGAATTTAATTAATTTATCATTTTAAAAAAAATTTACACAATAACTGTGACTTAAGAGGGAAAGTTTCTAAATGCTGCTTATTTGTTTGTCAGTAGTTATTTGAAATTTTGGTTTTAATAGATAGATTTAACAGAGAGGTGCTTATCAAACATGACAAATGATAAACAATGAAAAAATAGTGCTAGTTGTTAACATTAACATACAGAGATTAGTATTGAAAAGTTCTAGTTGTTAACATTAATATATAGAGATTAGTATAAAAAGGTGTTAGTTGTTAACATTAACAGTTGAGGAGTACAGCACCCCCGTCATGCCAAGTGGTGTATAGGGAATATGGTGTTAGTGACCATAAAGTTTACAGACCTTTGACACATGATTTTTGGGGTAATGTGGTCGGTATTACGCCCGTGCCACTTTACTTTCCCAGAAAAATATCCGGTACCCATTAAAGGCTGGGTGAACATGGAAGCCGTCAGTTGGGATCAAATCCTACCTCTTGTCCTTTGTAGTCCAGTTCACTAACCACTGAGCTATCGCGGCTCCCAATTGAGGAGTAGTTTAGATCAATGATATCCATACAAATGAACAATGTAGCGATAATTATTGGTTGCAATTTACAGATACACATTTGTAAAAGTTCACTCCAAAAAAATTTGAGGAATGTCTGTTTGCAGATCCAATTCAGCAGTCATATAGTTCAACTCATCATATAGTTTCATTGTAATGCTCAATTCAGCAGTCATATAGTTCAACTTATCATATAGTTTCATTGTAATGTTGAATTCAGCAGTCATATAGTTTCATTGCAATGCTCAATTCAGCAGTTATATAGTTCAACTCATCATATAGTTTCATTGTAATGCTCAATTATATTTCTGAGCATATATTCCATACTGTAAATGACATGACCACATTCATGTAGACAACATGCATTAACTTGAAGTTAATAGGGAGTGGAGTGTAAGGCCTCCACCTGTTATGGACTCCTATTCAACTCCACTAGTCTCCTCCTCATCTTTCATCCAAACATTGTACTGTCATAGGTGTTGATCATATACCCAGTTTCATTGACAATACTGAATTTATAATCATGAATTAATGAAGACATTAAAGTAAACATTAAAAGAAAAACATTTTAGAGACCATATTCTTTCATGACCATAGACACATTTTTGTGAGACGTGGTCAGTATCACACTAGGACACCATTACTTAAGTAAAAGTAAAGTACCCCCGTCACGCCAAGTGGCGTATAGGGAAATATGGTGTTAGTGACCCTATATTTTACAGACCTTCAGCACATGATTTTTTGGGTAATGTGGTCGGTATTACGCCCGTGCTTTACTTTCCCAGAAAAAATCCGGTACCCATTTAAGGCTGGGAGAACCCGGAGCCGTCGGTTGGGATCGAACCCTACCCCTTGTCCGTAGTAGTCCAGTTCACTAACCACTGAGCTATCGCGGCTCCCACTAATTTTTAGGGAATTAGTAAAACCCAGGTGTCCTCGCCAGGGTACGAACCCCGGCTGTTGCCGTGGTAAGCCAACCGCCTATCGATTGCGCTAACCGGACACCCACCATTACTTAACAACAACAAAATCTCTTGTGCCCAATTTTAGAGTCTGAAAACAGCCACTTCTGTTTAGGCAGAAAGCACACTAACAACTGAGCTACCTTAATGTGGGCTTTGTGAATCAACTACTGAGAGTCGGAGATAGTCACCAATTTCTTGATAGAGATCTAATAAAGCCAACACAAGATGGCAGTAAGATTTTCAACCTTCATTCTCATGTTGGAGATGTAAGTAAAGTAAAGTACCCCCGTCACGCCAAGTGGCGTATAGGGAAATATGGTGTTAGTGACCCTATATTTTACAGACTTTCAGCACATGATATTTAGGGTAATGTGGTCGGTATTACGCCCGTGCTGCTTTACTTTCCAGAAAAAAATCCGGTACCTATTTAAGTCTGGGTAAACCTGAAGGCCGCCGGTTGGGACCGAACTCTTACCTCTTGTCCTTTGTAGTCCAGTTCACTAACCACTGAGCTATCGCAGCTCCTCATGTTGGAGATGGTTACCACAATAAGCTCTCTTCTTGAGTACTTTCAGCATAAATAAATATTATTCTTACTATCATGAATATTAACCAGCAGCTGCTGCTCTCATATCTGTTTGCTTGTAGCTCGATTCAAAGCACATGCTTTCAATATTAAAGACAACATGATCTTGCTTTATCACTGCGTCCTTTAGTATGCAGTCAGGCTCTTTCTTTGTGATAATCAACTGAAGATACAAATGCAATAGTTCTTTCTGGATATTACATCCATGATTTGCCTCTTTCAATTCTTATCCACATGAAGTCAGCTATATCCTTCAGAAATTGGTGTATATTATCAAATATTCTGATATTGTCCATGGCTTGGACAAAAACCTGCCAAGATTTTAACAATTTCAATTTAAATGTATAACTCATTACCAAGATGGGTATAGTTCTTGCACAGCATAGGAAAATTTGTTATACGTAATAGCATCAGAACACCCAGCCCATAATCATCAAAGGCAGTTTCAACTAAAGGTAAGATTATTAGAAAAAAAACTGTATCTGCTGTCGTGCAGCTGTCATAATTTTTTTTTTAACTGCTGCTAGAACTAGAGCACATTGTTAAATAAGTAGATAAACCTGACACTTGTAATACGAAAAAAGTTTAAATATAATGCCCAGAGATTTCAACCAATCAGAGAGCAAAATAACAAGCAGACTTTTCCCAGGCAGACAAATGAGTAAGACCCCTCACATCAAAGAGATATTTAGTGTGAGATAACTTCAGTGTCCTTGAGTTTTCTACTCATATATAATCCATAGAAGTTAGCATATGACCTGGCCCTGTTGGATTTTTTCTACTTCAGGAACTCATCTCAATGGTCACAGCTAACATTTCTGCCTGGATTGATTGAGATAATACGTTATGGCTCAGTACTGTCCCCTGCCACTACATTGATTAATTGCTACTGAAACTATACAACTTTTCACAATACTATTTTCTTTAGCAATTTTCCATACAAATTTCATAAAACAATCACACAATTAGCAAAGAGTCCTTGCCAGGTTTTTGCAACTGGTCACAGAGAATCATATAGGCCATGTAGTCACCTGGTATTCAGCTGACATCATCTGTAATTACTACATTATCTCACCATGCCGACACGACTTGACTTAAGGATTCATTGTTCCTCTTCCAGCTGTTTTCTCTGTCTTAATTATAACAATTCAAAGAGGAGATCTAAACTGACCACATTATCCATAAATGTGCTTATGGGCATTCACACTAAAATTTTGGACACCAAAACCAAATTCCTCATACATGTTCAAAGCATGATAAGCAACCTTCATAAATTACACTTTAAAAAAAAGAGTTAAAGAGCAAAAAATAAATGTTTGTACTATTTTGTCAATAAACTAACTGTCTAGTTTAATGTAAATATATATATCCATAATAACACATTCCACTAACAGCGTAAGCACTATATATATATATATATATATATATATATATATATATATATATATATATATATATGGATCTTCAACATACAGATTTGATTCAAAATGTTTGCAACTAACTAATAATGTTGAAAACAAATAGTGATAAATGAGAAATTGTAAACATTTTAAGAAAATAATAAATGCTGAAATTCCCAATGCAAAGCCATTGTAACATTAAAAAAAAAAATTTAATATAAGAAGAGTAAGCTGTGAAATATGCAAACTAAGATTGAAATGTAAGTAGTAATTGAAACCTTCAGATGAAAATAACAGAATAAAGTCTTAAAAATTTTGAAAGTTAAGTTCTTAGTGAAAAGAAAATGAACAAAACAGTTTTAATTGACAATAAAGCTAAAGAAAAAAGTAAAGTATCTTCAGTTTAACATAAGAATGTTAATTTCTAAAGTTGAACAAAGGGTACTTTCATGATACAATTTGTAATATGTATCTTCAGATAATAATTTGTACATTAGAAAGCACTTGTGTCCCTGAGATGACAGGACTGGAATAGAAGTAAAAATATGTGAAACTGAGCTGTAATTATATAACTAAACATTCCTCAAGCTATATATGACTAGAATACAACTATGCACAATTTAATAGGCATGCTAATAAAAAAGCAAAACAAACTTAAGAATATATACTTCTATTCTGGTATAGATTTCAAAATACCTGAAACTATGAACTACATGTAGAGTGAAGCATACAGTACATTCTACACAGATAGGACAAATGGACGGAGCATGCATCTCGTGGATATTAGTATATATTCAGCTTTAACCATAGAAAAGACTACATATGTGAAATAAAATGAAAGTAACAAGCCTTAGTGAAAAAAAATCAATTTTAGGAAAACTATAAGGATAGTAGCCTCTGTAAGTCATAGTTGACTATGGATTTTCAAGTGCACCTAGAATAGTTATTTTTTCTTTTTCTTTCACCGTATATTCTCTTTTTCTGTGAATCTGTCTGCTTCTTATTTGCAGTCTGCAGCTATTTCTTCCCAGGCTGCAGGGTTTATGTATAAATTGAAGTTTTGGGCGCCCCTAGTCCTTTTGCCATATACATGATGTCCGTAGAGTATATCTTTGGTATGCGGTCATCTTTCATATGGTGTACGTGACCAAGCCAGCATAACCTACGTTGTTTGAGCAGCATGTAGAAGCTCGGGAGGTCTGTGCAAGTCATGACCTCCACATTTGTCACTTTATCCTTCCAGGTGATACCAAAAATATGGCACAAACTTCGCCGTATTTTTGGTATCACCTGGTAGGATAAGTGACAAAACTGTTACGATAATGAATAGCAAAATGAGACAGGTTTAATTGAATAAATAAAGCAAGAGACAGGAACTCATCATCATCATCAAGTACCAAGCCTGCTGGCATAGGTGATGTCTCTCCACAACTTTCGATCTCGACAGTTATTTATTATTTCTGTTATTGACCTTCTGCCAAGCCACTCTTAAGCTCTTTGGTATCTTTTCTATTTGCTTCCCTCTATCTCTTTGTCCCTCAATTTAGACAGGAACTAGAGAAGTCCTTTAGTCAATGAAATCTTTTCACCAATAAAAACTTTAAACTGTTTTTAAAGTTAAAAAAAAACTGAAATGAGAAATGTTAATCACTGAGTGGTGGCTATACAAAAGACTTCAGAAATTTATAACTAATTTTTAGCAAAAAAAAACTTACTACAATTATCGTAACAACAAAAAATAACATTTGTGTTGCTCAAAACCACTAATTGTGAACCGTTTAATCTTTAATTATAACACATATCTGTGACTGATGTGTTTACGATACCACAGTAAAAATTACTGCCATTTTAATGTAACATTTGGTGCACTAAAAATAGAATTTTTTCTCTGAACTTTTGACACACACCTGTGTGTTTACACCAAGTGAAACACAGACTCTGATTTTCTGGCTCAGGTTGATTTATGACCTGAGCTTGACCTCAAAGTCCAAATGTATTAATGATGTCTGTCAGTATGCCGGCTACCAAATTTATTTTTTTTTCTTGGATAAAATGGGGGGGGGGGGAGGAAACTAAGACCAATGGAAACAAAACCACTGTAGGAGCACAGAAAGTAGTATTTCTATCTATCGTCCTTTTGAGTCGAAGACAGCACATTGGGCAGAACCGCAATCTCAAAAACAGAAACCTTATTTGTCAAAACGGCACACATTGCAGAAATCACTGCCTCTAAAATCTATGGCTGTTTCCATAACAATATTTTTTACAATTATAGCTTGTCAAGTCATCAATCAAAACTCCCTAGTCGCCTTTTATGACATGCCTGGAAGGCCACTACTCTTTACTTCCCTCATGAGGCCCCGGTAACACACAGGAAATATATATATATGGGGGGGGGGGGTGTGGTTGTATTTAACGGTGGTGGTGGGGATGTCACAGAAGAATTTGAATTTATAAGCATTAATTTTTATGATGGTATATTATTCTAGAGATAAAACAAAAATAATAAAGTCTATCTGTAGCACCACTTTCCAAAATAGCAACATCAGTAAATAACAGACGATTAAAGGAAAAAATATTTACAGCATAATTCGTACACTGTGCTTAGTTCTTCCTATTTGATCAGGTAAGAAACAGGAGGATTAGTGAACACTGCATGAATGTCCATCCAATATACAAATTCAATGACATAATGTGTATTTGTACATGCATTTATAACTATTTTGTATGTGTAACAATTCTGTACTGTATGTACATTCATGGCAACTTGGATCTTTATTTACCAAAACAGGAGAAACAAAATAAATAACACTGAACAAATAATCGCAAACAAAACTTTCAAAGAAAGTAAATCCTAAAAATGAATATTTAAACAAATCAAAGTCTTAATAACTAATTCCATCGAAAAGAAACCAAAGAAGCTGAAATATCTTGTTATCAGAAGCGTGAAATTGTGACTATTGTGTTAATTTCAAATTTTGTTAGTACCAAATGTTTTTAGGTAGACATTTATAGCATCCCTCAAAATAGCGTTCATAAAGCTGTGGGTATGATTTCTGAAACTGTTTTAGCCGCTGTTTTTTCTCCTTAAGGGAAATATTTGTGTCATCAAGCACTGTGTTCATAAGGTTGACTAATGACTCTTCTGTGCAATCTTTTGACTGCCTTTCAAATTCTTCCATAGAAACTCTGTTACAGTAGCTAGTTTCTGAAAAGACCAAAAGAATGTTGAAATCAAAACAATAAACAATTCATGAACAAAGAGTCATTAACAAAAATAATAGAGATAAAACAACATTACATGTCAATAGTAGAGTGTAATGGTTTTGAAAGTCTGGTCTAGTAAGCATAACCCAAGAAAAAATAAGGTTTCCGGTTGTTTCCAAAATGGAGGAATTATTTTTCTCTGGCTTGATATAGAACCGTTGATCAGAGGTTTAACAAGCCACTATCGTAAAAACGATGTTGTTAATGAAACGTAGACCTGATACAGAATGTAAGACGATGGTCATATGTTGGACATGTGATGAGAAGAGATAATAACCGAATAGCAAAGCAAGCCCTCATATGGGAAACAACAGGTAAGAGAAAAAGAGGAAGACCCAGGGATACACTGAGAAGAACATTGATGAGAGAGGCAAGAGCAGCATGATTCGGCCCCCTCAATGAGATAGAGCTGCTTGCACAGAACAGAGACAAATGGCGAGATTTGATAAAATATCTTTTTAAAGAAAACTCTATCTATTGACCTTTCGAGCCGTAACCGGCCCATAGGGCGTAGACCAAGATACACCTTCTCCTATATGAATTTTTGTTCTAGCAGTTTTCTTTTAAAGATATTTTATTAAATCTCGCCATCTGTCTCTGTTCTGTGCAAGCAGTTCTATCTCATTGAGGGAGCCGATTCCTGCTGCTCTTGCCTCTCTCATCAATGTTCTTCTCAGTGTCTCCCTGGGTCTTCCTCTTTTTCTTTTACCTGTTGTTTCCCATATGAGGGCTTGCTTTGCTATTCGATTATTATCTCTTCTCATCACATGTCCAACGTATGACCATCGTCTTTTCTTTATTACTGAAGATATTAGTGGTTGATTGGCGATTTCTCTAATTTCCTCGTTTGTTTTGAATTCGTTCCATTCTATACCAAGTATTTTCCTTAGACATTTATTTTCGAATGCGTTCAACTTTGTTTCTATATCTCTTGTTGTTTTCCAGCTTTCACACGCATACGTAAGGGTTGATAGTACATTTGATTTGAATAGCCTAAGTTTTGTGTTTGTGCTAATGAGTTTTGATTTCCACAACTTTTCAAGGCTTCTGAAAGACATTGCTGCTTTAGCCAGTCTGATTCTAATTTCTTTGCTCGTATCCCCTTCTCGATCAATGTGACTTCCAAGATAGATAAAGTGATCGATCTCTTCTACTGGTTTGTTTTCCATGTATATTTTGTCACTTGTTGGAATTAAACTTTTCATGACTTTAGTCTTTTCATGATTGACCTCAAGCCCAATTTTGCTGGCTATTGATGATAGTTCATTTGTGTTTTCCTGCATCGTTTTTATCTGACTGCTGATGAGAACTATGTCATCAGCAAAGTCGAGGTCCTCCAAATGGTCTCCTTGTATCCATTCGATGCCTTTATTACCAGTGCAGCATTTCTTCATTATGAAGTCCATAACAATTCCAAATAACAAGGGCGATAAAATACATCCTTGTTTAACCCCAGTTTCTATTGGGAAACATTCGCTCAGTCCTTCCTCTGTTCGAACTGCACATGTGTAACCATCATACATGTCTTTGATAATATTTATGATTTTTGATGGTAAACCATATTGCTTCAGAATTTTCCACAAAGAATCTCTATGAATACTATCAAATGCTTTTTTGCTATATGAAAACTGCTAGAACAAAAATTCAGATAGGAGAAGGTGTATCTTGGTCTACGCCCTATGGGCCGGCTATGGCTCGAAAGGTCAATATATAGATAGAAGAAAAAATACTAGAATATATAAGCTGGAGAGAGTTAAGGCTCATAAGTGAGATTAGAACTGGAGGATCAGGAGATTAAGGGTCAAAGGTTTAGTCATGCTGAAGTCGGATGTGTTGGGCCGAAAGGCGCAAATATAACAGTTATACTGCAAACCACAACACAACGCAGACACGCCCACTTAACGTCCTTTTAAGGACAGATGATGAAGAGGAATTCTACAGTTTACGAATACTCTAGAATACTTTAGTCATCGGGTGAACACAAGCAAGCAAAGGTTTAGTTTATGAAAGCAATGAATTAAGGTGGGATATTTATTGTATTATAGTATAGTATATTCTAATATTATATAAAACTAAGTTTTAGTTAGCTGAGTGGCAGTGTTCCCTAACGTTTGGCTTTTTGTGGCAAGGCACTGTGCCACTGAGTACGGGTTCGATCCTGCTTTGGTCATATTTTTTTCTGTTGTTGATTATTTGTCAATTTTTCCAAGTGCTGTAAACATACCTCTTCCTCTGAATTGATTCGCTTATTATCACCTCGGAAGTTTCCCTCTATAATAATATTCATTTATTATTATGTCTGTAGTTAAACTAATAGTTACTGTGAATAAATAATACAAACAAGAGAATAGTATAGATAATCTGTAGACATGAGATGAATAATTTCATGGACAATAGGTTTGGTATGTGAAAGTGTAACTTCGTGAATAAGACAAATGCATGATTATATGTTACATGTAATAAAGAACAACAGTTGTATCCAACAAGTGATAACAGCAACTCATCGTTTCTCTCTACACATTCATATTGTCTGTATTGTTAAAACTGTTTCATGTTAATTACCTAAATCTGGCAGATCCAAGAGAATTGAATAAGAAGATGAACCCAGGTGGGTCAAGAAGGTAATATAAGGGAATTGCTACTATGAAGATTGATATCAAAATAAAGTACACAAATGTTGATTGCTGAAAACTAATTAATTAAGAGGAACTAAAAATCTTAACATACATGGTATTTTATATAAACATAACAGAAAAGAATTAATATTTCATACAATACTTAAATACAACTAAAATTAGCAAATGGTCTATCCACATTTTCTATGGCTTGACTATATATCTGTCTTACCACATTCAAGCATAGGTTCGCCAGTCTTCATTTGATACAATCTAACTGTCACCTTCTGCCTAATTTCTCTTGGAACTGTGAATATTTTGTTGACATTGTTCATCATGAACTGAACAAATTTCTTTGCGACATTGACTCCCACGAGTTTATGTTGAAAAACGCAGTCTGTGAGGAGATCAAGCACTGCAAATTCATTGGGTACCTTGGATTTAAAAAAAAAAAAAAAAAAAAAACATTAAAAAACATTTTAAATTATGAAAACAAGAATGTTTTCAATCTTAAGAAATGATAGTTTTACAGTTAAAATAGCATGACTGTCTGTAGCAGGGAATGTAGTTATTAATGTGATGTTTAAAACCAAATGTATAAACTTAATGTGAAATGTATAAACTGTGTGGGCTAATACTGTTTTGAACATATACATTATCAATATTACAAATTAATATAATAATGATATCCTTGTGTATATTTTAAAACATATTTCTCTCTTTCACCTCATAATCATTCTATATCTATTCATTTTTAAGAGGGCATTAAATAGGAACAGTTGTGTCCTGTAATTGTTTGCAGCAACCTATGATGTCTGAGCTTTTAAACCCAAACACATCCTATTTCAGCAAGCAAAATATTTAAATAGCAAGGGAGAATGAATTTATCAAAGTAAAATAGCAGCCAAAATGAATGGCCAAATGTTATGTTCAAGGCATCATGGTACAATGGGCCCAGCTTCAATAATACATGAAATGGTGATGAAAACAGAAGGCCATGCAGACATTTCATGTGCAGAAATCAAGAATGACTTCTTTGTTTGTTTCTGAAAGTGCAATACTAAAACTACTGAAGCGTTGCAACAATTGAAAAAACAATCAGAATTTTATTTATTTACAAAGACATCATTTTTATGAAACAAATGACAATAAACATGAGTGGGAGATTATACCACAGACTGTTCAGAATCAGAAACCTAAAAGTGAAGCATGAACAAAGAAGACCCCCAATGGTTAAAAACATTTCATTAATATTGACTATTTATGATTTTATGGGGTGACAAATGTTGACATGCAAGATAAACTCCTCAATAAACTGGCAATGTCACTCATAACTCTCACAACAAAAGTGGAAGATCAAACTAAGTGCAGTGCATATTCATTCTACAGTAGAAGACTGTTATGGTTGTTTCATTGTTAATAATTTTAATTCAATTTAATTACTTCTTTCTTAATAACGGATCTGCAGACAGCTGATGATGTCAATATAAACCATGAACTGTCTGCTAAGCTGGCATGGACTGAACATGACATATCAAATGATGATTTGTGTTCACATTTGGCATTGAAAAAAACTCTTTCAGGTTGTGCTGTTTATTGTTCTCTATTCTCTGACATCACAACTTTAGCTACTTGTTGCCAGAATATGTTTTTTATGATTCGCAGATCCTTGCCATCAATGTTTAATTTCTCCAGCATATTGATTATTTCCACGTGCTTTACTTAGTCAAATGCTTTTGTGTAGTCTATAAAGCACATATATAGATCTTTCTTTACTTCTATTGCTCTTTCTATCAATGTCTTAAGATGTATATTGCATTATTGGTGCCCTTTCCTTCCACAAATCCACATTGTTCCTCACTTATTTCTGGTTTTATTTTGTTCCTTACACGTCTCATAATTATTCTTAGTAATATTTTAGTCATATGGCTCATGAGACTAATAGTGCGATGGTCTTCACAATCAGTGGCGCCTGACTTCTTCAGTATGGCTACAAAGATAGATTTTAGTAGATCTTCAGGTATGTGTCCAGTGTTATATATGTCATTGAGTAGTTTTGTTATGACTTGTACTTCCAGCTCCTACTGCATTTACCTCTTTGATTGTTATATTGTCGGGACCTGGAGCTTTGCCTTTTTCATGTGTTGAATTGTGTCCTCCACTTCACTCTGTTTCATTGATGGGCCTGAGTCTTGTTTGAATTGTTTAGCTCTGGTCTTTCATCATTATAGAGTTGACTGATATATTCTGTCCATCTTTCCATTATCTTCTCCTGTCCCATTATTATATTTCCTTCCTTTCATTTCACACATCCTGAAACTTTGACTTCTTTTCTTCCTGATAATTCATTTAACTGATTGTGCATAAATTTATGGAAAAGTACCAGTCAAATATCTGCGAATGAAGAGATACAGCAAAGATGATGGTGCTGGATAGGACACACACTGCAGAAGCCAACTGAGAATACTATATAACATGCTCTTTTTTGGAATCCCAAGGAAAAAGACAAAAGAGGAAGCCTAAAATATTCTTGGAGAATACGGATGAAAGCAGAGATGAAGATATATACTTGTATCATATGTATCGGTCAGATTATATCACTTGTGTATTATCACATTAAAGTATCCAATATATTATCCTGCAGCATCAAGGTGTAGGAGAAAACAATTAACTTCTTTTTAAAATATCTATTGAGTTTTAAAAAAAAAATAAAAAACAAGAAAAAAAAATGTTACCAAATTTACCTGAGGATCTAGACGTAAAGATGTGTCAGCAGCTAATGACTTCATGAATTTAAGAAGCCTGTACAATTCTTCCCTAGTAGCAACTGATAGCAGAATTACGTAAAGCTGTAGAGCTGACAGAGCTGAGGACGTCATATAAACTTTGTAAATTCTCTGTCAAGTACATTTCTCACCTTATAAAATATATATGGATCATATCTTGCAATTTGTTTCTGAACATAGTCCCTCTATCTATTTATGTATTAAAATTATTGCAAGCTTTACAGACAGAATAAGAGCTTCATGTGCCAAGTTTGAGAATAGTATTTTTCTGGCTAATCTCAATTTGACTTGATGAATAATATAGAGAAAGTGCTCTTTTGCTATCGCAATGTAAATTATCATAAAATTGTATTAACAAATGAAGTTACAAACGATTCACAATATAACATGAACTAGTTGTTTAGTAACTACAACAGGTTAATTTAACATTATAACAGAAACAAGGTTCCACAAAATATATGTTCATTATAAAAACTAAAAAAAAAAAAATTATTAACAATAGCATACATGATTATGTTACAAAATAAAAATAAAAAAATAATCATACCATTATCAAAACTGTCAGAGAGAACAAGATTGAGAATGGCTATGTGTAACTCAAGAAATTTGTTGGGTAGCAAAGTCTCCCCTAGGCTTGTGTAGTGTTTCACGATGATATCCTTGGCCCACAGCTTGGCTTCCATTCCTCTGCGTTTAAACACAGGCTCACTCAAAAGATTCAAACCTAAGGAAAGACAAGATTATTACATCTTATTTATATCTGTTTGCACCTACTCAACCATCTGCGAATTATCTTTCTTGCTGAGTATAAATCTTCTGAAATGCAAATAAATAAAAATGCCATTGTTGTAGGGACATCTTCTACCTTTTAGCTCCCAGTGGAGCATAGGTCTTCAACAAACACTTTCCAAGTCGTTCTGTTTTTTGCAATTCTTTTAAGATCATTCCATGTCTTCCCCATCATCTTCATCTCTGCTTCAATCTGTCTTCTCCAAGAATTCCTTGGTCTTCCTCTTTGTCTTTTCCCCTGGGGATTCCAAAAAAGGGCCTGTTGTGTAATACTCTCAGTTGGTTTCCGTAGTGTGTGTCCTATCCATCGCCATCGTCTTCGCTGTATTCTTTATCCACTGGTATTTGACCGGTACATTTCCATAATTCCACGTTTGTGACTTTGTCCTGCCATTTCCATCCCTTTATTCTGCGCAAGCATCCATTAATGAAAGTCTGTACCTTCGTGATTGTCAATTTTGTTATTCTCCATGTTTCACAGCCATATAATAGAACCGACTTAACATTGGAGTTGAAAATTTGTATTTTTGTATTTAGCCTAATTTCTTTGGATTTCCATATGTTTCCCAGTGCAATGAAAGCTCCTCTTGCTTTTGATATCCTTATTTTGGTATCGTTTTCTGTTCCTCCCTCTTTATCTATATTACTGCCCAGATATATATAAGATTGTACGTCTAGTAGAGGTATTTCTCCTAGTTTTATTTGGTTATTGCCAACTGCATTAATTCTCATAATGTTGGTCTTATCTCTATTAATCTTTAGTCCTAGCTGTTGTGATCTCTCATCTAATATACTCATTTTATCTGCATCTGTTGGTGGCTGTGTGATAGGAGAGCTATGTCATCAGCAAAGTCTAAATCATCAAGTTGTTTGGTCAGTGACCACTGGATCCCATTTCTGTTGTTTTGAGTTATTTTCATAATCCAATCTATGGCCAGTAGAAAGAGAAATGGAGACAGAAGGCATCCTTGCCTTACTCCTGTTCTTATTTCAAATGCTTCTGTAAGCTGTCCTTCATGCACCACACTACATTTTGTTCCTTCATACATTGTTTTTATCAGGTTAATAAACTTTATGGGGATTCCATAATGACTCAGCAACTTCCAAAGCATTCTTCTGTCTAAACTATCAAATGCCTTTTCGTAATCTATGAATCCAATATAAAGTGGGGATTTTAGTTCTAAACTTTGTTCAACTATTATACGTAGAGTAGTTATTTGATCAGCACATGATCTGTTCTTCCTAAAACCTGCTTGTTCATCTCTCAAGTGTTTCTCTATAGCCTCTTTTAGTCTCTCCAGAATGATTCTGCCTAATATTTTTCCTGGCACTGATAGTAGCATAATTCCCCTATAATTTGTGCACTCCTGTAAACTTCCTTTCTTTGGTAGTTTGATCATATAACCTTCTCTCCAGTCTTTAGGTATTTCTTCCCTCTCCCAAATTTTATCCAATAGATTATGTAACATCTTGGTAGAGGTGATAATATCTGCTTTGATGGCTTCCGAAGGAATTTCATCTGGTCCTGTGGCTTTACCATCTTTTAACAGTTTGATGGCTTTCATTATTTCTTCTTTGCTTGGTTTTCCGCAGTTAACGTGTAACTTCTTCTTCTGCTGGTAGTATATCTGGAGGATTATTTGAGCCGGGTCTGTTCAAAAGTTCTTCAAAGTGCTCTTCCATCTCTCCATTTGTTCCTTTATATTACTAAGCAGATTTCCTTTCTTATCTTTGATAAAGGCGTTGATCTGTTTGTATTTTCCACCTAATTTCTTTGTGCTGTTGTACAGTTCTTTCATATTCCCTTTATTTGCTGCTTCTTCTGCCTCTTTAGCTAATTCATCTATATATTTCCTCTTATCCCTTTTAATGCATCTTCTCACTTCTTTGTTCACCTCTGTGTAAGCTTCCTGTGTCTTGGCTTTATTACTTCTTGTTTTGCTTTTATTTATGTCTGCTTTCTTGTTCTTTCTTTCTTTAATTTTATCCAGGGTCTCTGCTGTCATCCATGCCTTATTCTGGCGTTCTATGTAGGGACATAGTAATAGTATTATCTTGGATAGCAGCTAATGGGGACATTAAACATCTTCAAACCCTGGAAGAAGTTTTTTTTTTTAAAAAGTATATAGGAATGACAGATAGCCAGAGAGATGTTATGGACCCAGAAGCCTGTTAGCTGATGCCCATTAGCCCAATGGTAATTCTGTACAAGGTGTTCCATTTATCAGGTCTTTGAGGAAGTAGAGTTGCTTCATGTCAAAGCAAGCTGGAGCTTGGTTTCGTTGTATTCTATTGATGTTGTTGTTCAGTGGTACATGATCGGTATTAGTCTGAAGATGGCAATTTGGTCCTTCTTTCTAATTTGTTATGTTCTCATAGGGAGTTTGGCCTGACATGTATTAAAAAGACTCCGTTTTTCCCATGGCCCATCCATTCACCAAATCTTCTCTACTGTTGGAGTTTATGATTTTATATTCATTGTTATTTCTCAAATTTCTGTAACATAATGGCCACACCCAGTGTGGTACTACTTCCAGTCGACCAAAATGATATAGTGCAGAACAAGAACAAGCTAGATCTATGTTCAATCTTTCTGTGTGGTGGATGCCTCTATTCCCGCACTATCAGTGCCTTAGAGATCAAGTGGTAGTGATTCTGATAATGAAACTGGTAATTTGGTGTGAGCATATCACACAAAATAAGTCCAGTTGTGTAAATACAAATAATAAACATGACTTTTAAATAATATTATTGTGACGTAACATAAATGTGCCAGTATTCTTAACATATGGATGTGAATCAAGAAACAATAGGACAACATACAACAACAAAAAATCACTGGGCTGTAGAAATGTGGTTTTACAGAGGAATGTTGAGAATACTATGGACAGCTAAGAAAAGTGATGAAAACATTTTGAAAGAGGTCAAATAAAAAAGAGAGCTAATTTCCAATTTAGGAAGAAACAATCATCATTTTTGGCCATGTAATGAGAAGAGAACAGCTGAAATATATTGTAACAACTGGGAAAATTGAGGGACGAAGAGATAAAGGGAAGCAAAGAGAAAATATAAACAGACAGACAGCTAAGAGAATGGCTTGCAGAAGGTCAAAAACAGAAATGATAACTGTCAAGATCGAAAGTTGTGGAGAGACATGATCACCTACGCTAGCAGGAACGGTACTTGATGAGATGATGAAATAAATATCACATTATTCATTCTGATCATTTACAAAAATGTGTATAAATTCATTATTTGTGGACATAAATTAATCAAATAAAGTGTATTTTGGAGAAATTTGGATTATGTAGTGTAATATTTCAAGATAAATGGATAGCAACACTTCTAACCATGGAAAAAGTAAGTAAATATTACAATATTTTGAATCAAAAATGATTTACCTTGAATATTTTATATTTAACAAATATATATTCCTTTAAATAATCACATATCATAAATATATTGCTATTTCATTTTCTGTATCCACTTCCCTTTCCAGTGATGTATAATACACACCACATTTATCTAAATTATTGTGTGAAGTAGTCAAATGAAAAAAGGTTATGGTGAAACTTTTGAAATAGGAACCTAAAAACAACAGTTTCCTGTTCTGGTCCTGAAAGAGTTAAGAACAAAGATCATCTGACTTGGAAGTCTAGAACCATGCCCTATCTGCCATTTTGGCTCAAAAAGACAATAGACAAATACTTATGGACTGTGTTTGTCAACAAGATTGTAAAAACATGATAAAAACTGTTGCAGTTACAGAAGTTGTGGAAATCAAAACTCATCAGCACAACACAAAAACTTAGACTATTCAAATCAAATGTACTATCAACCCTTACGTATGCGTGGTGAAGCGGAAAACAAGAAATATAGAAACAAAGATGAACGCATCGAAAATAAATGTCTAAGGAAAATACTTGGTATGTGGAATGAATTCAAAAACAAACGAAGAAATTAGAGAAATCGCCAATCAACCACTAGTATCTTCAGTAATAAAGAAAAGACGATGGTCATATGTTGGACATGTGAGAAGAGATAATAACCGAATAGCAAAGCAAGCCCTCATATGGAAACAACAGGTAAGAGAAAAAGAGGAAGACCCAGAGAGACACTGAGAAGAACATTGAGAGAGAGGCAAGAGCAGCAGGATTCGACTCTTCAATGAGATAGAGCTGCTTGCACAGAACAGAGACAAATGGCGAGTTGATAAAATATCTTTAAAGAATTGAAAACTGCTAGAATAAAAATTCAGACAAGAGAAGGAGTATCTTGGTTACGCCCTATGGGCCGGCTACAGTTCGAAAGGTCAATAGATAGATAGATA